>JBBBDQ010000927.1:9122500-9475000 GCA_037127315.1 Ascarosepion bandense
CACGCAACTATAGGGGGCCAAGCGTAGTATAACGACCCCCTCAAGATCGGCAGCACCCTCAATGTACTATTCGGCTAGTGCATTATCAATAATCACAACTGTGTTTGCCATAATTATGCTATGCTCGTCTCTGGCTTAACGTAGTGTCGCCAAAAATTATTCTCCGTATGATCTTTTGTCAACGACCCCCTCCTCCCGTTAGAGGCCACCATTGCTTGTAGTTCCAATAGTCTTGTCACATAAATCCTCCATTTCTCTTTTTTCTGGTCACTTATTCATGGTATCTGACTGGTAGATAGCCTTCTTGACAGTAATCTGTTTTTGAGTCCAAGTGTATGTCAGTGGTGCTTGTACTCACATTGAGATTGAACTCGTTCATCAGATTTTGTTTCAGTGACTTTAGGGTGGTTGCGGGATTTTCTGACAATTTTTCCAGTAATTACTCTTCATGTTCTGGCTGGACTTTACAGCGCCAAAACCCACCACTACGCTTTGGTGACTCAGATTCACAGCGAATAAATCTCCTTGTAGTCTTCTCATTTATTCTATTGTTCTTCGTCACTTCCTTCTAGTTACCACCATCCCTGGCAGTCATTCTCACACGTTCTGGTGGCGAGATGAATTTTCATGTATGTTGTAGAGTGGCTGAAACCCCTCCAGCACTCTCAATGATGAAATGTTCCATTGGCTGAAATGGTCTAAGTAAAGAATAGTAGCATTCGAGGTGTAATCTTCGAGTGTCATTCGAGTTATATTCGAACTGATTACTTCGGCAACTGACCCCCTCCTCTCTGTGTTGTAAGTTATGTCTTGTCTGTCATTTTAACCGTCTATATCCGTTTAGCACTGGATATTATAATAATGCCGAAACATTTTTCTGTGTATCGTATCCACCTCGGCGATGCAACAATGTACTTTCCTCTCCCGACGCCATGTTTGTGTTTTCTCTTCCGGATATTTGGAGCAGTACTATCGGATGCATCCGAATGTTCAAATGAAGAATTGACAGATAACGTCTTACTTGCAGTTTTACAGGTAAATACGTTATTAATAATTCAAAATCAACAAAGTCATAAATAAATCATCTCTAAGACAACCAAATAAATCAACCTGCTATTCATCCCTGGTTCTTGACAAAATTCAAAAGAGAATCTGAAATGTAATCGATCCCAACCTGGTAGCTCAACTTTCTCACCGACGTAATGTGGCTTCCGTTTGTCTCTTTTGCAAATACTTTCACGGCTTCAGCTCTCTAGTGCTCCCTCTGCATGAATTTACTCGAGCTACTAGACTAGCAACTAGGTTCCACCTTTCTGCAGTGAAACCAATCAAATTTAACCACAACCTCTACCCTATCAGCTTCTTTTCTCGCATTTTTCGCTTGTGGAACTCCCGTATACTTGCTTTCCAGAGCGCTACAATCTTCAAGAATTTGAATGTAATGTTAATTGCCATCTCTTATCTCCTTGACTCGCATCCTTTCCCTAACAATCCTTGTATCTTGTTCTCCCTTTCCACCTTACTCACACGCAGCTCTCTTCACACCAGTGTTCTCGTCCTTCACTTTCGCATTCTACAACAGCTCTTCTTATGTAACCTCCTGCGCACCAGTGGCAGTACTGCCTGGGGTGAAATGATTATAAAAACAAATAATAATTTAATCATGCGACTAGGAGGAAGATTAATTTGAGTGGGCAAAAGATTAATTTGACAATGAAAAGGTGTAGCGTCATTCACTCCATTTCGCTCTCTATAGCTTTCTCTTTCTTTTATGTGTCTATCTTACTCCCTCTCACTAATTGCCACCATCTCTCTCTCTCTCTCTCTCTCTCTCTCTCTCTCTCTCTCTCTCTATTATTTCATTCGCTCTCTTTTATTTCCGTCGCTCTCTTTCAAACTTTCTTATATCTACGCACTTCTCTCCTTAAATCCATTTCTGTTATTATTCCCCTGTCTCTCTCCTTTTTTGTGTGTATTCACCTCCCTCTCACCCTGTTTCTTTCTTTCTTTCTTTCTTTCTTCTTTCTTTCTTTCTTAACTGTATTTATTACAAGCGCAATTGCTAAAAAATGATTTTACTCGCTAGGGAAATTAGAGACATCAAGGGTATTACTTAAAATAACTTCTTTTAGCAGAATCAAATAGAACATTCTTTTTTATCGAAGTGTGCGTTGTGGTGCAGTAGATGTCGGCTCAGGACGAGAAATCGGAGTTCGAATTCCAGTTGAAAGCTCAGAAAGGATAAAAAAAAACATGCATCAATATTGTGATTCAATTTCTTTCAACGATAATGCTAAGCTTATCAGACGATATAAAAAGAATTTACATAAAATAAACCGACAAAACTTATCTATATCATTTAATGAAACATGCATCAATATATATATATATATATAAGGGATACAGGCTGTGATAGATAAATTATCGTGTAAAATTATGTAAAAAGGAAAATAACACTGACATCTCATATTAACAGATGCATTTACCAAAATTACACCGAAATATCTTGAAATAACAAAGACTAAATTTATCCAATAAAATCGCCTTTGTCTTCAACTACGGTTTTCAGACGACTTTGGAATCTCCTGCAACTCTTCTGGGCTGTCTCCTTGTTTAAAATGGTGAACGCTGCCATAACCCTTGCCTTCAGTTCATCTTTGGTGTTAAAAGGAGTTTTGTTGGTTTCCCGTTCAACTGAGCTACACAGATAATAATCAAGGGGGTTGCAGTGTGCGGAGTTAGATGGCCAGTTGCATGGAGTGATGCGGTCGAAGAAGTCGTCTAACAGCTATGACTGATTTATCCAGCTTGTGTGGCATAGAGCAGAGTCATGTTGCTAGACATAGGGTCTTCGAGTATTCAACCCTTTTGACCCAGGGCAGCACTTAATGTCAGTCTTCATGTTGAGACCCTGGCCCTGTAGGAAGGTGAATGGGGGCGTAACGACACCATCACTAATGATCACTCCAAACACTTTCGTAATCACAATTAGACTCATTAAACTCTTTCAGAATCCTCTGCACTGTCTTCAGATTGATAAACACAGTAAGGTTCTTATTGCAACTTCCGGTGCGAATGCCAATCAGTACAGCATGCCGTTTCCGATTTTCTGGCGAAGTGAATTACGTCATGGTGGTATTTTTCTCACAGATGGTGCCCAACTGACCCTACTGTACGTTACAGTCGACAAAATCAAAAACAAACAACACACATACGCAAAATTAAAAATATAAATTGGCGATAATTTACCCATCTCACTGTGTGTGTGTGTGTGTGTGTGTGTGTGTGTGTGTGTGTGTGTGTGTGTGTGTGTGTGTTCTAACGACGTTTTCCCCTGCTAAGGAGATGCATGCTCGAATCCTGTCTGTGAACACATATTTCTCTTTAATAAGAATTCTGGAATATTCAGGCGGTAGATAAAAATAAATAAATAAATATACTACTTAATAATAAACGGAACGTCTACTCAACTATGGGCATCCACTAGAAATAACGTTTCAGTAAAAGAATCTGTCGGACTGATATATAAAAATCCATCACTTTAAAAATGTACACACACACACACACACACACACACACACACACACACACACACACACGCTCGCGCACATTATATATATATAAGTTTTTGTGTTTGTGTTTGTATTTTGAAATATACAATATGTACATAGTAGACCATTTGCGTATCTGATTGTATGCATCTGTCCCATGTGTGCGTTTATTTGTTCCTTTGTTTGTAAGAATTCACACGTGGGTACTTGTGTTCGTCCTGTTTGTCAATAATTCTAACAATACCGGAACAGGATATTTATTCTTGAAATAACAACCACTTAATGTCCGAGTGAACCACTCCTTTACTTTCCATCCCGTTCTGCACAGTACGACAAAAGCAAACAGAATCTAATTAAACTTTTAATCACCAGTATGGCGTCGCCATATGAGGATGTGCGTTGTAGTGCAGTGGATATCGTCTCGGAAAGACAAATCGGGGAGCCAAGTTCGAATTTCAGCTGAATTCATTGCATTCACTTACGCGCAAATACCCTTGGTAAAGGTATTAATCCGTCTATTCCCTCCAGTTATGTGTTAAATAATAGGACAGATTGGGTTTTATAGCCTTGGCTGGCAACCAGTCTACCGCAGAAAGCAATGGCAACCTACTGCGGGATAATCTTCTGCCCAGTCAGTCATGTCTCTTTCGAGACATGATCGCCCAAGCGTGTATCACGTATGGCACTTAACTGACTGATGGCGTTGCCAAAGTTATAGATTCCCGTAATGAAAGTCAACAGGTTGTGTTGAATTTTATTTCTACACTTTCTCGATGTATCTCCGAAACCAGGCATGCTTCCATTATAAATATACCAGGTTTTAAACACACACACACACACACACACACACACACGCACACACACACACACACACACATATGTATATACAGAGCGCCCATAACTCAGAGGTAGAATCGCCGACTGACGCCAATTCAGTCGGGTTTCAATCCTGGGTAAAAAGTAATCGGATGTCTAACCGTACTGATGAGCTGTGATACAGCGAAACAGATCTGTCTGCGGATGACTATATATATATAATAATCGTTTCACCCCAAGCAAGACAGTACTGTCACTGGTGCGCATGGTGCTACATAAAAGGAGAACGAAGAGAAAGACAAACAGGAGGTGTCATAAAATGGTTCAGAGATTAATGGGAGTACTGATATAAAGAAAGTTGCGTAAGAGTAGAGTGAAAAGAGAGAAGAACAAGATACAGTGTTGGGGAAAGGATAAGAGAAGTATGGGAGTCAAGGGGATAAGAGATAGAAATTGACGTTGCATTTAAGATGCATTCTTGGAGATTGTAGTTATACAGGCGGGAAGTGCGAGAAAAGAAGCTGGTGGAGTAGAAGTGACGACAGCATTTGGTTGTTTTGACCGTAAAAGCGTGGGACCTTTTTGCCAGTGTGGTTGCTCGAGTAAATTCTTGCAGAAGAGGCACCAGGGAGCTAAACTCGTCAAGAAGAAGCTATGAAAATATTTGTAAAAAAGACAGAGGGAAGCCACATCTCGTCGGTGAGAAAGTGGCTGGAGTTGAGCTGTCAAGTCGGGATCGATTACAATGTAAATTTTCCTTTGGATCCTGTTGAGAACCTCGAGATGAATAGCAGGGGCGCCTGACTAGATATGATAACAATATTCAATGCATGGGCGGATGATTAAATTTTATATGAGTAAGATGGATTCAGGCGAGAAAAACTTCCTAGCCCAACTCAGTGATACAACCTTCCTAGCAGTACATTTACCTATGCATATAATGTAGTCGTTCCACTTGAGGTCGGCTGAGAGGGTGAAACAGAGGAGGCACAGTGTATTGCTTTTGGGAAGACTAGCTTGATCCATGCTGATCGAGGCAGGAGGGACTGTCTAAGTTGGTTAACGAATAGCAGATTCGTTTTCGAAGCATTAAAATTTGCAATCCATTTCTCACCCCAGTACAATACAGATTGGAGTTCCTTCTCAAGATCAGCAGTGAGGTTATCTTTGTCCGTCTTCGCATATTCCTTACTGAGGTGGGAGTAAATGGTGATGTTGTCAATGTAAATGTCTACTTCGTATTGGATCACATCAGGGAGATAGTTGATGAAAATCAGAAAGAGTGTCGGACCTAAGATAGAACCCTGGGGGGACACCCACATTCGTGTGATAGGATCTGGAGACATGCCCGTTCAAGATGTCCTTCATTATGTAGTTTGATAGGAACGATTGGATTAAATCAAACAAGCGTCCAGTGATATCATAGCCTTGTAGCTTGTGCAGAAGGCCAGCGTGCCAGACTATCAAATGCTTTGGAGATATCTAGGGCAACAGCTCGAGCTTCGCCGTTATTATCGAAGGCCTAGTGTATATACTCGGTGATAGTAGTTAGCATATCAGCAGCAGACCTGGCGAAGCAGAAGCCATAGACTTCCAGCAGGCACGGAAAACAGGAAGCAGAGAGACAGTACTTACAGAGTTTGGAGAGGACGGAGGAGAGTTCAGGGATACATTTCTTCAAGACAATGACGGGGATTCCGTCGCTTCCGCTCGCCTTATGAGGGCCAAGCTTATGCAAACATCTCTCAGTTGAGCCTCAGTTCTAGGAAGGAAGTCGGGTGTGGATGCTCCAGACGAGTCAAATGTGGAGTTGGTGGACAGTCTGCGAGCAAAGATCGGCCTTGTCCGCTGCGGCTGTGAGGACCTCCAATTTATTGATTAAAGGAGAGATGAAGGGTTTGCTGTTGTCCAACACACATTTGAAGAGTCGCCAGTAGTCTTTGGAACCGAACTTACGGGCTGCTATATGCTGCTTCAGTCTCTCAGTAAACAACAGCTTAGCGTCATTTAAGATCCTCTTACACTCCTTACGAGCTGAGGCAAATAGGCGCCTATTATGGTCAGACATGTCGCTCCGATATAGCCGGAAGAAATGATTCCTGTGGGCAATGGTGACCGAGCAGGCAGAAGAGAACCAGGGGTACGAATAAGGTTTAGAACGGAATTTCCTGGCAGGGATGAAAGCATCGATGCAATCTTTCACCCAGGCGCAGTCCTCAACGGGGAGGCTGTTGTGGATCCTGGTGAGGAACCACACAAAATAATGAACAACAAAACAGATATTTGAGATAGAGAAATAGGTTATATTGAACGTAAATATACAAACTTGAACGTATTTTAGTAATCCAGGAATACGATTAGTAAGGAATATATATATACAAGTCCTTGAAGTGAAGCCGTGCTGGAAATAGTATATCCGATTATGACTACTGACGCGGTATTCTCTGTGTAACTTCCGTATCTTTCGGTAACTTACGGATAAGTCACCGTTCTCTCTATCGTAGGGGTATATGTATACTCAAGTCGAGTCCATTATCATAGAAAAAGGGGAGATCCTACAACAGAGGCTAAACACTTTTTTCCCAAAAGAATGCACATACAAAAATTGTGGAACAAATCCCAGTGTGCTCTTTGGTAGCAGTAAGAAATTTTGTTGGTATTAATGAAAAAATTTATCTCCACTCTCACTCCCTCCAAGGACCCTAACAGTTGCTACTATTCTGGGTCAGGGTGGACCTGGGAACAACAGCAATTAACAGCAATTGAACTCAACATGCTCCTCACAACCTCCCAATCAGCGGCCTTGCTGCCGGATGCAGTTTAAGGTCATACCCAGGACCCAGAAGATGGTACGCATACCACGAATGTTTGTGAAGGAAATATTGAGTGGTTTAGATGGTGGACAAAATAATGGAAAACACCTTGTAATTTCAAGCAAATTTATTTCAATATGGGGGTAAGACTGCATTTGGTAGTAGTTACAGCATTAAAATTTATAATTTACGATCCTTAATCATTAAATTTAAACTTATATTTATATATTGCAGTATACGTATGTCCACTGCAGCTGAAGTGTTAACTGGGGTTAATTTGATGCAATATTAATCTTAGCTGGACAATTACCATCCTTGTCATTCAGCAGTGGTCTCGTTCTTGTATCAGTGTAGTTGTTCACAGTTTTCAAATGTTGTTGTCTATCCGGACTTTATATATTTCTAGTATACGCTAGAAAAAAAAATTTACCGACTACTTCGAAGATAGAATGTTCCATATTTCTGGTTCCATTAATTTTTTCAGTGTTTAAACGATGTTAAATCCTGTCCGCGTCTCATAGCTACAACTACACTATTACAGCTACACAACCTCTTTACTTATTATGTCGCATACGTCTTCCAGCTGAATTCATTTCTATAAGTGGAAAAGGTTGAACTGCTATCCCATAAATTTTTATAAATTACCATCACTACTGTAAAGAACACTAACAGCTACTGGACTTCAGAAACCTATTTTCATGAAAAATTGTTTTAAGTGGAGGTCTTTATTAATTTCATTTGATAGCTGTACACGCTGCTCGATCAATGACTGCTGAATGTTTCCTTATAAAGAAACGTCCAATATTAGCATTATCGCAGTATTTGAAAATTAATTATGTTTAGCTAAATCTGACACGACGCTATATACAAGGGGTGGACAAAATAACGGAAACCCCTTGAAATTTCAAGCTAATTTATTTCATTATGAAGTAGGATCGCTTTTGACAGTAATTACCGATTGAATTCAATGTGAGATCGATCGACTCACACAAAGTTTGAATTTGCATTTAATTTAGATTATGAAATCATTCGTTGTCGAGTTGTCTAAGACGCACCAAATCAATTGGTGGCTTCCCCTATGTTGTTAGGGATTGCAGGTTCAAATCTTGCCTAATGCCACACATTTTCTTAACACAAATTCTCATAAATAATCAGGCCAGTAGAAATATATATATATATATAAATATACTGTTTAATTAAAATTAATTATGTTTAGCTAACTCTGATACAAGACTATATAAAAGGGGTGGACAAAATAACGGAAACTACTTGAAATTTCAAGTAAATTTATTTCAATATGGAGTAGGACTACCCTTGGTAGTAGTTAGAGCTTGAATTCTGCATGAGATCGACTCTTACAAAGTTTGAACTGTTTCCAGAGGAATTGTTATCCATTCTTTAGCTAAAACAGTCTCCACTTCTTTCAATAATTTTCCCAAAATGAACCATAAATGTTGAATGATGTTGACATCTAAGGACTGTGGTGCCCAGATAGGATGGTCTACTTCACTAGCATGTTCCTCGTGCCATTCAACTACAACTTTAGCAGTATAAGTGGGTACATTATCATCCTGAAAGATACCATTTTCCTCTGGAAACAGTTCCTGAACCATACAATGAAGTTGATAATTTACAATTCTTAAATAGTCCTGGTTGTTGATTTTAATATACTTATTCAAATAATATCTGTAAAGACAAGTTTAGCAAAAAAAAAAAAGAAAAAAGTGAAGTACTCCTAATATTAAATCAACAAAAATATTGTTTGTAGTATTCACTTATACCCTTGGGAAAAGTATAAATCAGTTTCTTCTCCTCTCAACTACTGGTTCAATAGTCAAATTTGTATCAGAAAATCATTATTATCTCAAAATAAAAATCTTACAATCCAAATGTTTCGTCTTTAAATAACCTAAAAATGGGCTGATCTGCCGTAAGATAAATCAATCAAAAACAAGTTTGTCTAGTTTATTGGATCTTTTCTGTTTATTCATCCCAAAATAAACAATTTTGTATTTACTAAAAGTAATGCCAAATTTTCCCAATGCGTGGCCCTTCAATTGCACTCCGGTTGGGTTGATCATTGCGATCGCTCCAAATATGGGCGACTTAGGCGCGTTATTTCTAATTCTGGGGGCTACATTCGCGCTCACCCCGGTAAAAAAGTCAAAAACAGATATTTTTCTTTCATTTTTTTAAATCATAAAAAATTAATTGTATCTCAAATATCATCTGAAAATGTGAACAAAATTATGAAATGTGAATAAATCCCTGATTTTTGGTAATTTTTCATTCTGAAGGTTCGAGTTGATAGATTACTGCTGTCATATATGATCAGGCGGTCCTGCTGTTCATCTCAGTATTCTCAACAGGCTCCAAAGGAGAATCTGTAATGTGCTTGGTCCCGAACTTAGTGGTGGGATATCCTGTAAGAAAACTGCTAATAATCCTCTCAAATATTTTGCCTTTATTTTTTACGACAGGGGTACACTCGTAAAATATATTTCTCTCCTGTTATGGTCAGGTGCTTCAAATATATATTTTTTTAATCATATCACCCCGAGCAAAGCGACAACGCCACTGATGTGCAGGGGGCTACGTAAGAGTGAAAAGATTGGAAAAGAGAAAACCGGAAACCACATCCTAAACAGGGAACAAGGGATGAGCCTCTTCACCTGTTCAATAGACGTGGGTGGAGTGTGAACCGGGCGATAGTTTAGTCTATCTATGTTATCCGTTGCTTTCCTCTGTCTCTTTTTCCCCTCTATCTGGACTGCCAGTATCAGGTTCTCCAAACCCTCCTTCCCCATTGCATATCCCAGGAACTTCAGACAATCTCCGAAAATTTAAACGCAGCGCCAATCGCCATCTTCTGTCTCCCTGAATCCTGTTCCTTTATTGTCCTTTTCCTCACTAAAATCTTCTCATTCTCATTAACTCCTCGTGTCCCCCCCCCCCCCGGGGTCTCATCTTGATTGGCGTGAAATGATTAAAAAAAAAAAGAGTTCCCCATAACAAACTCTGAAAATCTGGGATAGATTAAATAATTCTAATTATTACTGTACTCATGGATGTGCGTTGTGGTGCAGTGGATATCGGTTCGGAACGAGAAATCGGGGAGCCGAGTTCAAATTCCAGTTGAATTCCTTGCATTCACTTACGCACAAATACCCTTGAGAAAGGTATTAATCCGTCTCCTCTCTTCAGTTATGGGTTAAATAACAGGAAAGATTGGGTTCTATAGTTCTGGCTGGCAACCAGTCTACCGCAGAAAGCAATGTCAATCTACTGCCCAGTCAGTCATGTCTCTTTCGAGACATGATCGCCCAACGCGTGTATCACGTATGGCACTTAACTGACTGTACTCATCGGCCTTCTTTCAGATGCCTGTCGTAGTTGGTAAACGTCCAGTTATTTTAAAATCTGTAAAATACCCTAAGGTAGATTATTCTTATTGGCGTAAACATGACGCCTAATGACCTCTTACATGATCTGTTGAACGAGAGCAATAGCTGGACCCCAATGCTTAATCCGCTTTGGCTCGCGAATAAGAGGCCGGATTATAGGGCTTGAAGCTGCAACCGTGTTAGCAGTGGAGTAAAGATTGCGTGTGTGTGCGCTTCTACTTGTCTAAGTTATTTGGAAGTCGAGATTTGCTTTTCTCTTTCGGCTATATAAGAATTGTAACAAGCAGCAGGCACTCACTTGGCGACTGAGAACGAAGGAGGTAATAAAATATACTGTTTTTTTTTTTCTTTTATGAGTAGTTCGTTCAACGAAAACCACTGCTACTACTGTGGTGATAACAACAAGAATAGGGGCTGACACCTGTCCTTATATGGCTGGGTTGATTGGCAACCCGTGTCTACAATTGGCCCACTGAATTCTGGGTGAGGGGTGAGTCGGTGAGCTAAAACGTGATCTGTTATATAAGACGAAATTTTCCTTCTTGATTTTGGCTCTAAATTTTGATACAATTAATCAGATGGTATGAATATACAACACAGTAAACGTCTACAATCTCTTTTTCAATTTATACTTAAAATTTATTGTATTTAATAAAATAAGTTTTAAAAGTATCTATAGAAAGAAAATTATATTAGCAGTTACTAACTATAAGTTATTCTTCTTTTTCTTTTTTTTTTTTTCAATAAAATATTTTTATTAGGTTTTATTAAAATTTAAATGCAGTGCCAATCGCCATCTCAAAATACTACAAATATACTTATTAACTGCTAACTTATGCATAAAATATTCACTACTATGTAGTGCATGAGGGGCACCTCGAGGTGATGGTTAGCAAGCTTGTCTCGCTCATTATAATTGAATAGTGAATTCGATCCTCAGTGGGTGTCTCATACTTTCGACTTTGTGCCACATCGAAGCTGCGTTAGAAAATCACTATGTAGTGATGAGTGAAACGTAGAATTATAAAATGTAAAAAATACCTTATAATTTTATTTGTTTGTTCTTAGCCAATAAATTATTCATTTTAGCCAATAATTCCATTATCGTGAGGAAAGATGAAACAGACATCATAAGACACTGACTGGAAAGAAGAAAATAGAGGCGATAACTCTCTCGTGAGTTTAACGTCTGCTTTAGTGAAATGAGAAAACTTATCAATTTTAAATCTTTTCATTTGTACCCCCTCTAAAACGTCAGCGGATCGATTTCACACTATATCGATATTAAACGGAACCTACCTTGTAAATTAATTAAAAAAAATTATTTTTATGATCTATTCTGACAAGTGTCGCGGCCTAAGGAATATCTAAAAGAAAGATCATTAAAAAACATTATGCCCAATAAAAAAATTCCAAATTTTTTTACGCGTCTATTTAAGTAATGCCAGGCAACTTTGCATACGAATTTTTTTTTTTTTTTTTAGTTAATTTACCGCGAACATTTACTTTTTTATTTAAAAGAATTGAGTTTACATTCTCGCACTTCCCGCCTGTGGAATTCCCTTCCATTTACTTGCTTCCCCGACAGCTACAATCTCCAAGAATTTAAATGTAAAGTCAATAGTCATCTTCTATCTCACTAACCTGCAAAGGATATCGGCTCGGAACGAGAAATCGGGGAGCCGAGTTCAAATTCCACTCGTATTCCTTGCATTCACTTACGCGCAAATACCCTTGGGAAAGGTATTAATCCGTCTCTTCCTTCCAGTTATGGGTTAAATAATAGGACAGATTGGGTTCTATAGCCTTGGCTGGCAACCAGTCTACCGCACAAAACAATGGCAACCTACTGCGGGATAATCTTTTTATTATTTAACCCATGTCACTTTCGAGACATGATCGCCCAAGCGTGTATCACGTATGGCACTTAACTGACAGACTGAATGTAATAGTTGGAATCATGATTAAGGCTTCTACTGGTCATAAAGTTGGGGATCAGTTTTATATTGTTACGAAGTAATAAACTGATCCCCCACTAATTGCTACTTAATAATATAATACATCTCTTCCCCTCTAGCTATGGGTCAAATAACGGAACAGATTGGGTTCTATAGCCTTGGCTGGCAACCAGTCTACCGCAGAAAGCAATGGCAACCTACTGCGGAATAATCCTCTGTCCATGTCAGTCATGTCTTTTTTGAAACATGATCGCCCAAGCATGTATCACGTATGGCACTCAACTGACTGACTGAAAATACAATATAGAGCAGATGTTTTGAAGCTA
Source organism: Ascarosepion bandense (assembly GCA_037127315.1). Lineage (NCBI taxonomy): Eukaryota > Metazoa > Mollusca > Cephalopoda > Sepiida > Sepiidae > Ascarosepion > Ascarosepion bandense. The sequence continues at coordinate 9,135,369 of JBBBDQ010000927.1, forward strand.
TAAAGAGATGCTTAAGGTTTATTTAATTCGGTCTCGTGTCATACTTAACCGAACTCCCGACAGCTTACAAGTTTTTATCCAGAATTATCAAAAGTTTTTTATCGTTATCATCAGAAGGTTGGTTGTCGGCAAGTTGGAATGTGTGAATAAGTGTGGAATAGTGTAAGAATAAAATATGCATTTTTCATGTCAAAATATAAATTTATTAAAAAGAAAGAATAACAAGAATTCGTAGAAATTATTGTTCAATGAGAACGTTGAAGGTATCAATCGTTCGTAGAAATGTTCTTGTAGTAGTAATTAGTTGAAAGAGTTGATGCTCGTGTATGTATGTATGTATGTATGTATGTATGTATGTATGTATGTATGTATGTCTTGGAATGAAGGAGAAGAAGTAAAAGAAATCAGCACACGAGAAAGAAGGAGAAGGCGAACAATGTGCGGAGCGATCTATATCCGGGTTGTGGTTGATGTTTCTCCCGTTACATTTTAGTAGCTTCATCTCGTGGCTCCCATCTGACTGTAACCGACTGGCGCTGATGAGAGCCTTTTCGAATCCATTGCTAAATCCGCTTCTAAGAAGGTCGATTCACTGTGCAGGGTCAGGAAGTTTTTCCCGTCTGAGTCCATCCTACACATATATAAATCTACCATCCGCCTGTGAATTTAATACTGCTGCCACATCTGGTCGGGTACCCCTGCTATTCGCCTCGAGGTTCTTGACAAAATCCAACAAATCGGATGCACTCGCTGTCTCACCGACGTGACGTGGCGCAATTTCTACTCTAACAGCTTCTTTTTACACACTTCCCATTTTGTTGAAATCCCTTCCATATACTTGCTTCCCCGACAGCTACAATCTCTAGGAATTTAAATGTAGGGTCAATAGACATTTCCTATCACACTAACTCGCGTCCATTCTCTCAAGTTCTTTTTTCATCTACCCCACCCCCATCCTCGGTATTCTCATCCGTCTATTGCCCTCCTCCTGGCATTTTCTGTAACTAACCCCTCTTTCTCATCACTGTCCCCTGTGTAACCCCCTGCGCAACAGTGGCAGTACAATGCCTTGATTGGGGTGAGATGATTAAAAAAAACAATTTAGATTTTTGCACTGGATCGCACTGGATCGCTAAATTTTCTGGGTCTTGCAATTAGCTCCCATTGGTCAAAAAATGAATTTAACACCTACTTGGATGAGTTCCTCCTAGGAATATGTGAATGAATAGCGCTATATCAAGTTTAATTAGTTACCTCTTCGTTAGCGGGGCCCGTGGTACGGTTGGTATGACATCTGCTTAATAACACAACTGTCTGGGTTTCAATTCCTGGAAGTGGATGCGCACTGCTGATGTAGTCCCAAATATCGGACGAAAAGTTGTAAAGACAGAAAAACTGATTTCAGCGTACTTGAATATGGTAAATGACCAGGATTGAAGCCATCGTCATAAAAATCAACTTTGATGAAGTTGGCATCTGGTGCGAACGGATGACAACCGGCTACCGAAGCAAATCTTTTACTCCTAATCGAAAAAGGAAATGATGAAAAGAGGTCGAAAGAAGAGATACAAGAATGTTCCAAAACAAATCCAGAAGAAATGCAACATCGACATCAACATCTGGGAATCCAGTGCAATGGACATGAATCTCTGGAAATCCATTGTCAGAGATGGGACGACAATCTTCAAATCCAACCGATCAGCCAAAATAGAATGAAAAATTCGAAAAGAAAACCAACAACCACCAAAGCTTAATCTACCATCCGGAACAACCTGTCCTCAATATCGGACATTTCAAGCAAACATCGGTTTTATTAGCCAATGGGAAGCCCAAAATTAAATCCGGGTGTGAATTCCCAAATGACTTGTTCAGAGCCCCGAAAACAAATTAAAAGGACGTCACAAGAAAATAATCGACAGTAGAAAAAATACGAGCATAACACATCCCTTGACAAATATCAAGCGATCGTATTGTGTTGCCTCTCCTTTCTCTCTCATCATCTTCTTCTTCACTGATCACTGAGCCACTTAATAACTGACCGCTACCCGAAGGAACGAGCGGAGACGTCAAAAACACTCCTAACAAACAAACGCTCACACATTCATACGCACAAACCTTTTCGACAATTACTGCCATGAACATTTTTAACGACCTTTGTACCAACCAAAAGACATTACTTTTATTTGTAAAAAAAATTAATTGATATATATATATATATATATATATATATATATATATATATATATATATATATATCCAAGTGAGTACGGAACGAGGAGAGAAAAGAAAATTTTTTTCCCGTCCAAAACATTACTTTAAAACAGTGTTCGATATATGATATATAGAGCTGTGAATGTTTATTATAAATTATGTTTTAGAATATGTACATAATTTTTCCATATATGTCCTCTTCTCTACAAACATATGATTGTAGAGAAGAAGACATATTTGGAAAAAATTATGTACATGTTCTAAAACATAATATATATATATATATATATATATATATATATATATGTTGTTTCTATACACAATTTGATTTTCTTGTTTTATACCCCTCTTATAGTGGGCTATCTACTAACAAGGCCAAATCAAGTTAATCTGTTCCAACACACAAATACACTTCACTATATCGGATAACCCACTATAACAATTCCGAAAGTTTTCTTACATTATTTGGCTCTCAGTACCGGCAGTGGATATCGGCTCGGAACGAGAAATCGGGGAGCCGAGTTCGAATTCCAGTTGAATTCATTGCATTCACTTACGCACAAATACCCTTAGGAAAGGTATTAATCCGTCTCTTCCTTCCAGTTATGGGTTAAATAACAGGACAGATTGGGTTCTATAGCCTTGGATGGCAACCAGTCTACCGCAGAAAGCAATGGCAACCTACTGCGGGATAATCTTCTGCCCAGTCAGTCATGTCTCTTTCGAGACATGATCGCCCAAGCGTGTTTCACGTATGGCACTTAACTAACTGACTGACCGGAAAATTGTTCGAGCAAAAAACCTGTAACAATAGGAAGCGGGTTAATGTTTATTTGATTCAACCTTGTGACATTGTAGCGGATAATAAATTCATTAAAATCAACTCTCTTCTTCACTTTTACAAAAATTCACAACGACGTGTGAAATCCGGGTTTCACTAATAGAAAAAGGATTGACCATCTGCTTAAAGGAAAAAGTCGAACCCAGATTTAGCAAGTAGGTGTTAAAATAATTTTTGAACAATGGGAGCGACTTGTAAGACTGGAAAGGACTTGGCGATCCAGTGTGAAATTCAAAAAGACTATATAAATGACCTCGGCGTCAGTCAAGAGACAAGGTCAGGTCGCACCTTGTTCTCTTTCTCCTTATATCTTTCAACAAATACTACTACGAACATTTTGTACGAACTCTACCCTTAATTTCTTAATAATGTTTCTAATTGAACATTATTTTCTTCAAATTATTCCTCCTTTTAATAAATTTCTATTTTAACATTTAAAATGTATATTTTATTATTCCACTCTTCTACACTAATCCACACATTCCAACTGACTACCAATCGTCTGATGACGAAAAACCTTCTGATGATTATAACTTTGCATTAAACTTGTAAGCTGCAGGGAGTTCGGTTAAGTCTGACACAAGGCCGAACCATGAAACATTAACCAGCTCCCTACGGCTACAACATACTTAACCAAACTCCCTACAGCTTACACGATTTTATCCAGAATTATCATCAGAATTATCAGAAAGTTGATTGGCAAGTTGGAATGTGTGGAATAGTGTGGAATAGTGAAATAGTGTAAAAATAAAAATATACATTTTTCATTTTAAAATAGAAATTTATTTAAAGAAAAGAATAACAAGAATAGATGGTAGTTAAAAGTTCAATGAGAAAGTTAAGGGTATCAAGAGTTTTTACAAATGTTTGTAGTAGTAATTTGTTGAAAAGAGTTTATGCGTACGTAGGTATGCGTGTATTAGCGTTTGTCAGGTAGGAATGTCTTTGAATGGAGAAAAGGAAGTAAAATGAATCAGCACACGAGAAAGAAGGAGAAAAAGGACAAATGTCCGGGTCACTTGAAGTTTCTCCTGTTACATTTTAGCTTGTCGTCTCTGCTGCTTCCATCTCTGACTGAATGAATGACGCTGATCGAAGTCCTTTATAGTAATTTAAATTTTTCGTACTTGATCGCTAAGTCCTTTTTAGTCTTACAAGTCGCTTCCATTGGTCAGAATATCAATTTAACATCTACTAAATCCGGTTTCGAAATTTTCTTTAAGCACATAGTCAATCCTTTATCTATTTGGGAAAAACCAGGATTTCACAGGTCATTGTGAATTTTTGTAAAAGTGAAGAAGAATGATGATTTTAATTCTTAATTTCATATCCCACAAACCTTCGTTTGGTTTAAAGCTGTTCTCACGGTTATTTAATGTCGATGTTTGTCGCTTGAAAAATATTAGAAAGATATACACATGTTTTACACCAGAGTAAAAAAAAGTAAACATATATTTGATTCACACGTGAGTAAAAATATTGCGCACATTGGTTTACTTTTCACGAGAGTTAAAAAAGGTAGAAATAGCTTTAGTTTGTTCAAAAGTCCAAAAAGTAAACAAAGGTTTTAAATACAAACTGGCATTATAGCCCGGTATTGCCCGTGCAACTCAGAACATTTCAGTAGGAGAAGATGCCAATGAGAGGAGTAGATGAAAATCATTTATTGAAAGTTGGAAATGAGAGCTGAGGTTGTTAAAAAAATCTATTTTCTTTTGTTTTGCTTAAATGTAAAACGTGAGTTGATGTTTTGTGTGACATTGTAAACAACATTGCGTTTGTTTTTGTTTCAAAATTACGGTGGAAAATATTTTCATTTTTTTTGTTGACTAAATGAATTTAACATATAAATAAAAATTTATTTATTTTGTTTTACTGGAATTAGAAATATAAAAACTATTACGCTCTCAGTTCAGAAATTTTCGAAGAATATTTAAAAATGTAGACATTTAATTTTAGAGGAAAATGTTACATTAATGACACACGAATTACAGATAGTTGATTTCCTGCATGAAATATTTAGCAAAAAAAAGCTTTTTTTTTTTGTTTAAATTTTATTTTCTGATGTATGAAATATCAAATCTGAAAAAAAAAAAGACTTAAATAATTAAATTAACTAATGGCACTTTTCTTTATACATATATATTTTTTTTTTCTTTTTTTTTTTTTTGAAAAAACACTTTTTTTTAAAAATATTTCTTTTGTTTCAAAATTACGGGGGAAAATATTCACATTTTTTTGTTGACCAAATGAATTTTTAAAACATTGGAATAAAAATTAAATATAAAGGCTTTTTAATAAAAAAAATATATATTTTTTAGTCGCGTTTGACACGTGTGATTTGATTTCTGTGACGTAATTTAGCAACCATCTTAGATCTTAGATGTTTTACGGAGCAAATGTAAACAATCGGCTCCATTGGCCAAAAAGTTCGAAAGGGAAAATTGTTGAACTTAAACTCAAAAAGTATGTGTCGACCTGGATTCCCTGTAATGTATGTCCCTAGAAAGTTTGAATGGCGAAGCTTAAAAAATGTAGGCGTGCATAGGGAACAGACACACACAGACTCACAGATTGCCTTTTATTTTATTTTTTTTAATCATATCACCCCGAGCAAAGCGGAAATGCCACTGATGTGCAGGGGGCTACATAACTGTAAAAAGTTATTGCAATTTACAAAATCGAGGGCGCGTACGTTGTTTTTTCTTTTTGTGTGTGTATGGGGGGGGGGGGACGTGTGTGTAGACCATGTGTCCATGATTCAACATTTGTTAACTAAATGTAAAACGTTGAACAAAAAATCTCGCACTTCTCGATATATCTTGAACACGAATTTAAGAAGCTGTTGCTCTAATTCGTTTCGGAACAGTGAAATTTTTCCCCTGGCGTCTAAATCATAAAATATCGGTAGACAAATGTTAGGCAGTAAAAAAAAAACATTCTGGAATGTTTTTGTTTTTGTTGTTGTTGTTTTTGTATTTTTTTTTATTTTAGTATGTTAATTACCGATATTGCTTGGCCAAGTTTTTCATTTTTATTTTTTCTTACCAACGTGTTTACTCTAGAATATTATTTCATCTTTCTTTCTTTCTATTTTTGCATTATTTCTTATTACGCAGCCGATCTATCCAACTAAAATGAAATAGGTATTCCCATCTTTATCAGTGAACATGAATCAACTTGTATTCGGTCAATGTTACGTAAGTCTGTATCTATTGATTTCCAAAGGATCTTAAACTCAGATCAAAGAAACACTTACCTCGATCCGACTACGTAGCAGTCTTGAGTCATCGAAGCGTTTTGGGATGAAGCATAGTCATTATTTTCTTTTTAATCATTTCACCCCAAACAAAAAGAAAGACACAAACGGATACCGGGAATGAAAGAGGAGAAACTTTAGCGAAGGGAAAAGTCAATAAAAGAAGCGGTTTCAAGAAGACAGAAAATGGCGATTGGCGTTGCATTTTAATTTTTGAAGTTAGTAGGAGACAGAAAAGCAAGAAGTCGGAAGGGAGTTCCACAGTTGAGAAGTGCGAGAAAAGAAACTATTAGAATAGAATTTACGGTTTACATCAAGCTGTTGCAATAGCATAGCGATGAAACCTACCTGCCAATATAGTAGTTCGCTTAAATTCATATGGTCGAGGTATCAAGGTGGAGAGCTTATTAGAATAACTATCATGAAAATATTTATAGAAAAGACAGAGGGAAGCCACCTCACAGCGACGGAAATGTAACTAATGTCGAGATACCAGGTCAGGACCGATAAAATTACAAACCCTTCTTTTGGTTGTCGAAAATTTCCAGATATGTATATTAAATTGTAACTACATTATGTCACATCTTGTAACTTGTTTTGCAGCAATTAGGTTGTTTTACATTCTACGACCATTAAAGAAACAAGATAGATCGGAAATGAAGAAATAACCTCCGACGAGACTTAAAATCTCCTCCCGTGTCCTTGGGATCACGTCTGCTATAATCGACGCCTTACCAGTTATGCAACAATAGAAATCGATTACAGCCTGTAACCCGAGTGGGTCTAAAACTGATCGTATGGTGAAAAAAAGGAAACTAAAGCAATTTTTTCAATTGATTTGCACAGGAGTGTAAGAATCGTAGTATATAAAAAGACCTGGGCATTTTTTTTATAATCATATCGCCCCAAGGCATTTTACTGCCACTGTTTTGCAGGGGTTACATACTTGAAGTATTTTGTGTTATTTTTAAGGTCAGCAATAAAGAAACCCAGTGCATACAATTCTTTTGGAAGATACAGACTAAATAGCTTAGCTAAACGAAAATTAAATACGAAAATCTTAAATGCGAGTGTAAAGGATAGTCAGTTAAGTGCCATACGTGTTACATGTTTGGGTGATCATGTCTCAAAACAGACATGACTGACTGGTCAGATTTTCACATAGTAAGTTGCCGTTACAATCTGCGGTAGACTAGTTGCCAACTAAGGTTTTACAAAACAATTTGTCCTGCTATTTAGCCCATATCTGGAGGGAGAAGCGACAGGAAGATCTCTCTCATGTTTTTGTTTTTTTTTTTGCGAGATATAGAATTCACGTTCCTATATAGCCCCAGGGCCATGGTTGACAGCGATGAATAAAAAGCAATGTTACATTTAAGTGATTTAATTTTTTGCTCTTTCATGGCACGACTATATAACAGAACCGTTAGCTCCACAATAGATTTTTTTTAACTTGCCGACCTGATAACTAAATATGAACGTTTGCCAACCAAATCGATTTAAATATTTACAAGTCTACCATTTGCCCAGACGTTGAATATTTCTGCCACGTATGGCCTGGTGTGTAGCATTGCAGCTCATATCAGAAATAAGGTGAGCACCTCGAGATGATGCAATGGTTAGCAAGCTTGTCTCGCTAGAAACATTACAATTGAGTAGTGAGTTCGATCCTCACTGGGTGTCCCATAATTTCGGCCTTTTGCGCTTAGAAAATCACCATATCAGAAACAAAGGTTCGTCTAGAGTGCAGCTTCTTCGAGTCAAGAACTAGTGGCTTAATACATGAAAAATAAATCTGGCTTGATCATTACTTGGGTCATGAGAAGGACAACGGAGGACCTTCCGAAAGGGCTCCACTGGCGCCTGTTCTCAACCTTGGAAGATCTGGATTTTGTCGACGACCTGGCGCTGTTGTCCCATACTCACCAACATATACAGGTCAAGACCAGCAGACTGGAAAACTTTGGGCAGCAGATAGAGTTGCGGATTAGCACCAAGAAAACTGAAATAATGTCATTGAATGTTAACATGCCTGCTCCTGTCAAAGTGAATGAAGATCTACGTCGTACAGACAAGTTCACTTACCTGGGCAGTATCATCAGACCCGAGGGTGGCATGAAGGAGGATATTCAAAGCAAACTGGGCAAGGTCAGGAGTGTGTTAAAGGAAATGAACATCTGGAGATCAACACAGTACAGCACCAACACCAAGCTCAAGCTATACCAGAGCTGTGTTGTATCTACTCTCCTCTACGGATCTGAGTGCTGGAGAATGACTAAGGCGGATCTCGCCGAACTTTGATCCTTTCACACCATATGCCTCCGACGAATACTGAGAATATTTTGGCCAAAGATCTCCAATGAAGACCTGTTGAAGAGATGCAAGCAAGAGAACATGGGCACCATCATTACAAGAAGGCGGTGGAGATGGATTGGGCATGTGCTCCGGAAAGATCCAGTCAATTACAAGAACAGCACTCTGGACCCCAGATGGCAAAAGAAAGAGGAGAAGACCAAGAACGACATGGAGAATGAGATGAAAGCCATTCAGTACTCTTGGGGTTCATTGACTAGTCTGGCTCAAGATAATCAGATGTGGAGAAGCTTTGTTGCTGCCCTACACACCATTGGGTGTAACGGATGATTAATGAAATGAATTGATCATTACTTACAAAATAAAGCCATGAGATGGAATTCTAACAGTCTGCAAATTTTATTCTGTCGTAACCTTCTGCTGTAGACGAGCAAGGTAGAGTCAGGTGAGGGGAGTAAACAGTCAAATCGGTGTACTTTCCTTTTTGTGTGACAATCAAGCAGACCTTCTCTTTTAGGCTGGTAGGCACCCCCATTATATAGATAACCAACCTTTGTCTTCCAAAAAAAGTAATTCATTATGTCCACTCGACTCTTCTTCTTCTTCTTCTATGTGCCCTGTCCCTTCAGGACGTAGGCGATCATGGATCTCCACGTCTCCCTATCCCTTGTGGCTCTTAGTATGTTTGTTCCCGTTACTCCTGGCAACCCCCGTTCCGTCATCCACCTGATCAGGCCCTGCAAATATGTTATCCGCTGCCTTCCTCTGTCTCTCCTTCCTTCTATCTGACCAGTCAGTATCAGGTTCTCCAGGCTCTCCTTCCTCATTGCATGTCCCAGGAACTTCAGTTGTCTCTTCCTGATGCTCAGCATCAATTTCCTTTTTGTTGCCATTCTTTCTAACACTTCGTCGTTGCTTGTATGCTCAGTCCACGATATCCGTAGCATCCTTCTGTAGAACCACATCTACTCAGCTGACCTATTTCGTTGGGGTCATTTGACAGGATTCTTGTGAGTTCTACTTTCAATCAGCTAACCTTTTTGTCAAGACAATAACAGGTGAAACAATTTCTGTAATATCTTTCAGGTGAAATAACAGGTGAAAACAATTTCTGTATCTTTTGTAATATCTTTATTAAGATATCTAACAACAGCTACTGCTACAAGTGTTTCTGCTATATATTTGATAAAATTAAAAGTATCTGCAATATCAATTGTCCTAACCTGGCATATCAGCTTTAGTCAGTTTCCCACCACTATAATATATATCCACCGTGACTTTTTTTAATAAATACTTTCATAGTAATTCTTATGATGAACCTTGTTCTATAGTATCTAGACTCCTTGAATTTAAGTGCAGTACTAGATTGGCAACAAGGTACTTATCATTTTAAAGTTGAAATGGCTTCATGTAACTAAGTTTTACGCTAACATATTCTTCTCTAACATTTCTTGCATGAAGAAGTCACTTCCGGCTTCTTGTTTTCTTACTCCATTACCTCCTGGGTCTTCTTACCTTGATTGGGGTAAAAAGATTGATGCTCAAAATCAGATGTGATTTGCCAATTCCCAATGATGTTGGACAATCTTTTATTGGGTGTATGCAAAATTTCCAAATACTTTTCTTTAAAAATTAGGCACTAAATACAATTTTGCTGACAACGTTTGCATGCACCTAATAGTTTAAGGCTGATGTGTGCTTGCACATATACAAATCAACCATCCGTCCGTGCATGGAAGACTGTTGTCATATATGGTCAGGCGGCCCTGCTGTTCATCTCAGTGTTCTCAACAGGCTCCAAAGGAGAATCAGTAATGTGATAGGTACCGACTTGGTAGTTCGACTCCAACCACTTTCTCACCGACGGGATGTGGCTTCACTGTGTCTGTTCTGCAAATATTTTCATGGCTTTTGCTACAACGAACTTAAGTCACTGGTGCCTCTGCAACAGGTGTTTGCTCGTGCAACCAGACTGGCAACTGGGTCTCATCCATTCACAGTTAGACCAACCAAATGCAGCCGACAATTCTACCCCAGCAGCTTCTTTTCTCGCACTTCCTACCCGTGGAAATCTCGTCCATATTCTTGCTTTCCTGACGGATACAACCTCCAGGAATTTAAATGCAATGTCAATACCCATCTTTTAACCACTTGACTCCAGTTCTTTCTACATCACCCTATATATCTTTTCCTTCTCTCTACCTTTGCAACTGTCATCACACCTGTATTCCCATCCTTCTCTTGCTCCTTACTCTGACACCCCCTGTAACTGGTTCGTCTTTCTCTTTACTCTCCTTCTGTCTAATCTTTCTCTCTTATGTAGCCCCCTTCGCATCAGTCTTTCTACATCACCCTGTATATCTTTTCCTTTCTCTCTACCTTTGCAACTGTCATCACACCTGTATTCCCATCCTTCTCTTGCTCCTTACTCTGACAACCATTATGAGTTAAAATTAATCTAATGATTATTTTGGCAATTGTCTGATATTGTGTAAAGACCTATTTCTAAAAGAACTTGGAGTTGGGATATAGACCTTTGAATTTTTTATTCATTTATAAAGTATATATATATATATATGCTATTGTAGACTTTTATTTGAATATTTTTTAATTAAATTTTTTATCTATGTCACCTCCCAGCTATGGGTTAAATAGCATATTAGACTGGGCTCTCTAGCCATGATTAGCAACTAATTTAAGAGAAGGGAGAACTCTGAATTCAAAATTGTATGTCTGGCACTTCCTACCCGTGGAAATCTCTTCCATATTCTTGCTTTCCTGATGGTTAAAATCTTCAGGAATTTAAATGCAATGTCAATACTCATCTCTTAACCACTTGACACCTTGTATATCTTTTCCTTTCTCTCTAGCTTTGCAAGTGTCATCACACCTATATTCCCATCCTTCTCTTGCTGCCTTCTCGAACATCCCCTGTAATTGGTTCGTTTTTCTCTTTATTCTCCTCCTATGTAATCTTTTTCTTTTATGTAGCCCCCTGCGCATCAGTGGCATTACTACCTTGCTTGGAGTGAAATGATTAAAAAAAAAAAATGCTTCTGAAATTTCTTTTTTTTACAATTATACAAACATAATAGAATGAGTGAAATTCTCTTTCAGGCTAAATAATTTTACATACAGTCAATTTTTCTTACTTAAATGGATTTTTAAAGAAAATGGGTTTGCTTTTGCTGTTCATATTTTTCAATATTCATTTTGCAAATGAAAGTGGATCAAATTTCTGAAAGTTCCATGAAGCTAGACTTTTTTTTAAAAAAAAAAATAAATAAATAAATAAAAAAATATTCTTTCTCATCCTTCCTTCTATTAGATCAGATAAGCTGTTGACAGCGGATAAGTTTTGGGAGGAACAAAGTATCATATGTTCACCAGATGACAGGAAAATTAATGAAATGAGTTTCTTTGAAAGCCCAAATTTGGAACTTCCCTACTGGGGGCATTTTTAAAATAAGTTCTTTAACTAGGGCATATAATACAAATGCATTTATAATTGAATTTTCAACTCTAGCCTACATTACAACTTGAAGTGCAATTTAGCAGCCATGCATTCGCTTTAAGTATTGATTTTCATAAAAAATATTTGAAATAATCAAAGAATACATTTTTTTTTAATTATCATTAGTCCAGATCTCCCGGATAAAGCTTTAATCCTGTAAGAAAGAAAAAAAAAATTGATGATGTATTTGTAGAGGCTAGAAATACCAATTAAGTATGATCTCAAGTCCAAATTTACTTATATATTTATCTTATCAGCACAAACGTTATTCTCCGTGGATACTCATGTCTTGGATTTGTGTTGTGGTGCAGTAGATATTGGCTTGGAATGAGAAATTGTAGAGCTGAGACCAAATTCCAGTTGAATTCATTGCATTCACTTATGTGCAAATACCCTTTGCAAAGATATTAATCCATCACTTCTTCATCCAGCTATGGGTTAAATAGAAGGACAGATTGGGTTCTACTGCCTTGGTTGACAACTAGTTTACTGCAGAAAGTAATGGCAACTTGATTAAAGGATTTGACCATCAATGCAAAAATGATGTCCATAACTGTGAAATCAAGGATGTGAGTCAAGAAGATCAGAGATGGCATTTGACATCAGAGCAGAAACCGTGAAAGTATTTGTAGAGGAGTCAGAGAAGCCCCATCGATGAGAAAGGGAATTGGAGCTGATTAGAGATGGCATTTCAAGACATGATTGCCCAAGCAAGTATCATGTATGGCACTTAACTGACTGACTCATATTTCAGTAGACATGTTGTTTTATTTATTAAACAGTACTAGCAGTATAGCCCAGCGTTGCTCAGGTGTAATGAAAGCATTAAAACTAATCCATGGTCCTGGAGCTCAGACTCTGCCTAAAGAATATTTGTGTGAAGTTTGGTGAGAATCGGATAAAAATTGTGGATTTGTATAAAGGACATACAGACAAACAGACACACACACAAACATCTTGCTTTATATATATATATATATATATATATATTATTGATTTTCTGCACTATTGTAAGAACTGCAATCTTGAAACTTCTGAATATCTTTTCTTATGTCTTTGTCTATGAGTGTATCAAATTTGATTAAAATCGGACCCCTTCTTCTATAACCCGATTTTTTCGATTATCGATGTTTATCGATGGTACCTCGACACAAAACCAAGCTAAGAACACTCGCAGATGCTTATAGTACAACTGTGTAAACTTTCAAGAAAATCGGTTCAGCCGTTTTGGAGTCTATAGGGTAATGGACACAGACACACAAAGTTCTATTTATAAATAAGTTTAGATTAGATTAGATATTTACTTGCGTCTACCAGCCTGAATATTCAAGAAATTTTATAAAAAAAATAAATAAATATGCACTCTCCAGCAGGATTCAAACCTGCATCCCCTCCCAGGCAGAGTGTAACTGTTGTTAAATCCAAAGTGCCTTAACTGACTTGGCTACAAAGAAATTTTATGATTATTAAAAACATAGCATCAATTACTGTGCCTCAGCTGAGGCAGAGATTATCAGATTTGAACTGGAGAAAACTGGTGTCAGGTTGATGACGAAGATTCATGTGTGAAGATGAAAGCATGAAGTTATAGAGCAAAGACTTTAGATTGGTGTTAAGTGATGATTACTGCTGTAATGCGCATTTTACTGAAGTCTTCCAAGGATGCATTTATATAAAAATAATATTAATAATGTCTAAAAAGTTATAGTAAGGGAATCTGTTGAGTCCTACTTGTTATTACACAAAGGTTTTAATTCATGAAGTAGTCGTAAAAATAAAGAAATTAGATATAGAATATTTGGAAGATGCTAGAATGTTCGATAAAATTCCAGTATATTCGAGAGATTTCGAGAAATATGAAAATTAGGTGTTAGCCCCAATAACAATATTTACAAAATATACAAATTTTGCATTCAAAACAAGAAACAGAGCTTACTACTGGCAGATTGATGGGTAAGTGTTACGAAGGGGAAGGAAGGTGTCAAGTATCTTTACCCAGTTAAGCCCACAAAGTAGTTTAGGCGCTATACTTTTTGGAAATCTTCAGATGTGTATATAAAGAACAATTATTAGTTTGTTCAATGAAGATTTAAAAAAAAAAATTTACCCATTTAGTTCTATAAGGTTCTCTTTCAGGTTTTAGTTGGTCGGCAACTTTTAGTGGAGATTCTTTCGGCTGGATATACAAATCCTGAATTGGACTGGAGTTGGTAATGTCAGCAAATCCTTTTAACTGACTACTCGCTTTCCAAAACCCATTTTTATAGGGCTAACACCTAATTTGCATATCTCTTGAAATCTCTCAAATCTACTGGAATTCACTCAAACATTCTAACATCTTCCAAACATTCTATTTCTAATTTCTTTATTTTTATGACTACTTCATGAATTTTTTGTAATAACAAGTAGGACTCAATAGAAACCCTTACTATAACTTTTTAGACATTATTAATATTATTTTTATATAAATGCATCCTCGTAACAGAAGTTCTTAAAAACCATGAGCCTAAAAGAGAATCATACTTATCACTTGAAAAGTATGACATTCACAGATCTTTTGGATCATTCACAGCTATCTTTTTTTATTTTTTATTTTTAGTTTTTTTTTATTTTTAGTGGGAATGGGTTCTTGAGACATCTTGACAAACAAAAAATTTAAAAAAATGTAAAAAACTTTTAAAAATAAAATTAAAAAAAAATGTAAAAATTTTCTCTGGGGCATGACATCTTTGCAGGACTTCTATTCCATGGTTTCATTTCAGCTAACTTCCATGAACTTTACATGCCTTAATCTCACCAGTTTTGAACCCCATTGAGCATGTATGACACATGTTGCAGACCTCAATAACATTCCTAAAGCCACACCTGACAGCTGTAATGGACAGTCCTGGAGTGTGTCTGGATAGATATGCATATATCACCTTGCAAACTATGCTTAATGATGGCTTCATGACATGAAAAAGTGAGTAGGTATGCATTATTAGCTACCTTTACATTTTTGGCACTTTAGTTCATATTTAATAATCTTCAAAATTATTGACATTCAAAGATGATGTTCTAACATTCGAACAATTTTTAAATTCCAACTTGATAAAATGATTTGACCATCAATGCAAAAATGATGTCTATAACTGTGAAGACATTTTTAATGTTTTGACCAAATAAAGAATTACTGCATTAATAGAAACAATTAAGATAATGATATTTTTTTTATAATCATTTCACCCCAAGCAAGGCAGTACTGCCACTGGCGTGCAGGGGGTTACATAAGAAGAGAGTGTTGAGAAAGAGGGACAAATTACAGGGGAGTGTCAGGAAGTGGGTAAGAGAAGGATGAGAACCCTGCTGTGAAGAGAGCCCCATGAGAGTAGTGTGGACAGGGAAGAGAACATGATACAAGGGTTGTCAGGGAAAGGATGGGAGTCAAGAAGATAAGAGATGGCAATTGACATTACATCTAAATTCTTGGATATTGTAACTGTCAGAGAAGCAAGTATATGGAAGAGAATTCCACAGGTGGAAAGTGCAAGAAAAGAAGCTGTTAGAATAGAAGTTGTAGTTACATTTGATTGGTTTCACTGTAAAAGGGTGGTACATAGTTGCTAGTAGCTCAAGTAAATTCATGTAGAGGGGGCGCCAGAGTGCTAAGCTTTCAGAGCAGAAGCCATGAAAGTATTTTAGAAGAGTTAGAGAGAAGCCACATTACATCAGTGAGAAAGCGATTGGAGCTGAGCTACCAGGTCGGGATCGATCACATTACAGATTCTCTGTTGGATTTTGTCAAGAACCGTTTGATGAATAGCAGAAGCACCCAACCAGATGCGACAGCAGTATTTAATATGCCTGATGAATGTGAATTCATCAGGCATATTGAATACTGCTGTCGCAGTATGAGAAAAAAATGTTCTGCTCTTATGGATATTATGAATTTCGAGTCAGCAAAATGTCATACAGTAGTACGATTTTCATAACTGTAACACCCCAGTGGAGATCCGAACAATTTCTCCGGTGGCCGTTCTCCACGCTGTGATGTTGCCGTGGGTTGATTGAAAAAGTCAAAGTCTCAAGCTGGGGGTACAAGATAAACTATTGAAGGAACGAACTTCCACAATTTAGATGAGTTAAATCGATGCTTTATTTTGTTCAAAGTTAGTCTTGCAGTTGGGGCAGGCAATGTGACACTCAGCTCTAACTCTAATTAATGGAGATCAAATGCTGAACAGACCAACTCAGACAAACGGAGTTCCCTTCTTCAGTGTGCCTGACACACGTAGCTACTTCAAGTACACGCCTGGCTGAAATGATCAGCTCGAAAAAGTCACTTATATTTATATTGAAATAATCAGAAGTCCACTAGAGACCACCGGCTTAAAACAAAAGATAAGCATTGGTGACTGTAAGTCCAAAATTTCAAGGTACTTAAATTTTGCTTCCTTTGATGTGTAAACATCTGCAGTCAGCATCCAATGACGTATTTTCCAGGATTTTTTTATCTTTTTATCTTAATAAAGCTTTGTGTGAAGGCCGCCGGATGTTTTTATAACCCTGAAACTTTACCCGTAACCAGGCATTTTTTTTTTATTGCATGGAGAAAAAGAAAAGATAATAGAATTTTCCCTATTTTTTTAATGTGTGGTCAAGATACAGTAAAGACAGTTTTTGACCTGGTCACCTATCACATCAAATCACTTAGTCAAATATTTTAGATTTACTTATAAGAGAAAAAGCGTTTATTTATTTTTTTCCTTTTCTTTTTCACTCAGTACTTTTGTGAAACGAAACACGTTTTAAACTATTTTTCTATTCTTAACCATTTTCTATTCTTAATCTATTATAATAAAAAACATATTTTACAAATCCACCTTAATATATGCCAGGTTATCGTGTCACATACCTGAAAACAGCTTTAAATATTTGTCTTGGTAAGGAATGCAGCATTGGTCAAAACAAAATAACATTCCAATGATACTAAGTCTGGTTAATACAATTTGTGAAGAAGAATTTCCCAAGCAAACTTCACTATGCGTTTTTTGTTTAAAAACAAAGCAATGTGTGTAGGAATATTGTCAGCAGTTGTCTGGTTTCCTTTGAAATTTCCTTTTCTACTGCAATGCTCCAGTTTCAAGGGTGATGTATGTAACACTTTGCAGTAACATTTTCAATAGTTTTCAGCAATTTGTAAAACAGGATGTCCATGTCACCCCAAATATCAACAACTTTTTTTTTCTTTTTTTATTATGAAAAGGTTAAATTTTTACTGTTGATGCTGCAAGCTAGTCTGGATTCTTTCTCTGATTTTTAATGCTTTGAATTATTGGTAGTGAACTTCTGCATGTGATAATACATTATCCAGTGACAACTTATGCAACATCTGTTTCTCCTACCTTTCAAATCTCAATATTTTGCAAAAATCTTACAATGGGTTTTCTGATCAACATCAGAATTTCAGCCATTTTCAATACACTGTTCAAACTGTTGTTCTCATTTTCATTGTCATATTCACAACATTTCGGCCATTGTACACTACAGCTTTCTTCAGGGGATATATGTTAGTTCATCATATATCACCTGAAGAAGGTCAGAGCATACAATGGCAGAAATGTTGCAAATATGGCAAAGATGAAGATGTCTGAACAATGTAAATAGTTACAATACCTCATGTCAGAAATATAAACACACTTCTAATGCTG
This sequence comes from Ascarosepion bandense, assembly GCA_037127315.1. Classification (NCBI taxonomy): domain Eukaryota; kingdom Metazoa; phylum Mollusca; class Cephalopoda; order Sepiida; family Sepiidae; genus Ascarosepion; species Ascarosepion bandense. The sequence goes on from JBBBDQ010000927.1 coordinate 9,153,197, forward strand.
TTTGAATGACACAGTCATTCTAAAGAGCCAACAAGGCATCATTTACAAATTCTTTCATACTATTACCATTCAAGGCATATGAGGCTCCCAACTAAACCATTTCCATGGGCCTCATTAATCATCATCTTCACTTCTACCTTGCCTACTTAAAAAGGAACGATATCAGGCATATTTTGTCAAGTCTCCATTTTTCTTGTTATCCTGAACATGGTGTGCACATGATACAAAACACCCAAAATCAGTATTTTGCTGTTTTTAGTGGGAGAGAGAAAGAACAAAAAAAAGGGGGGTGGCATACACTTAATATCTGAATTTCAATGAACTGATATTGTCTACAAAATTGCTTGACCATGACTATGCTCAATCGTCAATTAGTAGACACTTTCCAAACTGAAAATTAAGCTGCAAATGATATTAATAGTATTTACATTATTTGAACTATTGTCCTTATCTTTGCTACCATTTGTACGACATTTCAGCCATTGTATGCTCCGGCCTTCTTCAGGTGGTAGGAATTTCGAAGCAAACCTTTTATTACAATCACTGGGGTATATTGTCCTCATTCCTTGCCTAAAGCCTCAATTGGAAGTTATGAGTCATCTTCCTCTAACCCTGCAAGTTACTTGTTCACCACTGCTGTAGCCTGGTATTGAACTCACAACTTTAAGAGTCAAGTCAGGAACTAACCGACGTCTATATCCACTGGGCCATGCACACAATGGCCGAAACGTCGTACAAATGGCAACAAAGATGGGAACAATAGTCCGAATAATGTAAATACTATCTCATATCAGAAATATAGATAAATACTAAATGATATTAATACGAAAACCTTCAAGCATCTGCTCACCATCTCAATTGCCTGTTTGAATGATGACATTTGCTTTTGATTGCTCAGGCCAATATGAAGACACAGCAGTATCTTTCTTCCAGGATTCTACTGAAGGATGCTGATGATGCTGATGATTCTGAGTCTACCGGAGCAGAATAATGATGATTCTGAAACTAGTGGAGGAGGATGATGATGATGATGAAGATTATTCTGAGACTACTGGAAGAGGAGGATGATGATGATGATAATTCTGAGACTACCGTAGGAGGAGGAGGATGATGATGATGATGATGATTCTGGGTCAACCGGAGGATGATGATGATTCTGAGACTACCGGAAGATGATAAGTCTACCGGAAGATGAGGATGATGACGAGTCTACCGGAAGATGAAGATAATGACAATGATGATGAGTCTACTGGAGGATGATGATGCTGACGATGGTGAGTGTACTGGTTGATGATGATTATGATGACGAGTGTACCGGAAGGATGATGATGATGATAATGATGCTGACACTGATGAGTGTACCAGAGGATGATGGTGCTGACAATGATGAGTGTACCAGAGGATGATGATGCTGACAATGATGAGTTTACCGGAGTAGGATGATGATGATGATGATGATGATGATGATGATGATGATGCAGTTTACAGTTAAAAATGTAAGTTTTAATATCTGGATATCCTAAAGCAATTGTAACTTGCTTAGGAAAACCAGTCACACCAAACACCTTTATAGTTTTGTGCCAAAGGTCAATAAAGCAAAGTTTAGTAAATATAGTTTGCAATCAAGTGTTCACAAATTTAACAAAACATTTCTGAAATCTGATTGCTGGAACAATATATTTATAAACCTTCCAAGTAGATGAGGACCAACTAAGTCTTTTCAAACTTATATCCTCATCTTGATTGGCTATTTTATCATTGTGTTTCAACCACTCTGCTTTTAATAAAAGCCTTTGTATCTGCTAACCGAAATTCATGAAACATTTTATATACCTGGCGAAGGCCTGATGACTCAATGGCCTAAAACAAGCAACATGGCTGAGTTCAACTAATTCAGACAATAAAGTGAACCTGTTTTACATATACTGTAGCTTTTTATGGCATGAAAAAAAAAAGTGAGAGAGAAAAATCAAAATATTTTATCTTGCAGGTCTATTACTCAGCTGAATGAGTAAATGCTATACAAGGCACTGATATTAAATTGTAATCGTAGAACTGGAGAAAGTCACTATCATGCAGAAGATAATCAAGAATGTGTCCTAATGCCTGCAAAATAAATATCAACATTGAGGATGAATATAGAAATATTTTATTTTTATTTTTTACAATTAATTAGTCTGTTAAAAATCAATAGATAAAAAACATAATTAGTAAGGAGCAGCAATAAATGCTTTTTAGGCAGCTGCAATCCCCAAGAAATTGTAAAGAGTTTTTAATGTCTGGCATGTTTAGTAACTATTTTTTTGTTTCCCTTCTGTGGGAGAGTAGTAATGTTTGCATATACACTGTGAAAAGAAATAAATATATATATATATATATATATATATATATATATATATATATAAATTAACAATACATTGCAACATGGAAACTTCTGTTTTAATATTTCTATCTTATCTTCAAAGCAATGTTTGATGTTAGTTGTGAAAATGATTTTCATTTCCAAACACCAAACATTACCTGAAGACAAGATAGAAATATTGAAACAGAAATTTCCATGTCACAATGTATTGTTAATTTATAATTGTATGATTATATTATGCTCTACAATCTTTATTGTAGTGAGTATTTTTTTGAAAAAAAAAAGTAAATGCCAGAGAACTCAAAATCATAAAACCTTAGGTTCTCTTTATATATATATATATATATATATATGAGAGAGAGAAAGAGTTGGATTTATGCCTTTTAGCACTAGCTTGGAAAGGAATAGATATTTGAGTTTTTACCTTAAGCTTTAAAATTCTACTAACTCAATAGTAACAATGTTTTTCATTTATAGAAAAGTATGTATTTTATAGAGAAACCTGTAATTGCCTCACATAAACTTTTATCTTAATAAGAAATTTAATTTGCTTTATAGTGTAAGCAAGTTAAACAGAGAAAAATAAATTTAGATTTATTTTGTATTTAATTGTCTTAAACAAAGAGGCGTGTGCTACTCCCAACACTCACAATAGGATAATCATCTCTTTATTGTAAAAAAAACTAGCATAAATAATGACAGGCATCTGCTCTAGACCAGCAAGGACAACTTCTTCTGGAAGCTTTTATTTCTTGCTCTGTAAAAGAAAAAAAATAGCATTTAAAAAAATTAAAAAAAAAAAAATATATATATATATATATATATATGTTTTTTGTTTTTTTTTAAATAGTCATAAAATTTGAGCTTGACATAGAAAAAAATAATCAAGTGACCACTGAAGAATACAAAAGAATGAAATCAGTTTTTGGAATGGTAAGTTACCGTCTCTTTAAGAAAATTAAATTCAGAAAGCAGCCATTTTGTAATACATTTTCAGTCATTCACTATGTGAAACATGCTTGGGCAATCATGTCTCGAAAGTGACATGACTGACTGGACAAATGATTATCCTGCAGTAGGTTGCCATTGCTTTCTGCAGTAGACTGATTGCCAGCCAAGGCTATAGAACCTAATCTGTCCTGTTATTTAACCCATAACTGGAAAGAAGAGACAAATATCTTTCCCAAGGGTATTTGCACATAAGTGAATGCAATGAATTCAACTGGAATTTGAACTCAGCTCCATGATTTTTCATTCCGAGTCAATATCCACTGCACCGCAACAAACATCATTAAGAATCCTTAATGTAAGAATTTGAGTCATGTCAGATCTAGACTCTCATATAGATGCCATGCATGGCATTCAACTCATTCAGAAATGTCTAAACTGTTAGCTATATGCAACTGTGTTCTCAGATCCTTGATTAAAAATGGATTCAATCAAATAAATCCCATGGATCTTGAAGAGAACTCTCCTTTGTCAAATCTCACAGACTGGTGTTTCAGAATCAGAAACAGTGAATTTTACCAGAGAGCAGAAACAACTTCAAATTGAAGACTTTCAACAGCAGCAAAAACTAAAATGAATAGAACATAAAACTCAGAAATAAAATAATGACATAATATGTCGACTTTCCATGAGACCTTAAATGTTGGGAAGAAAATCAATGCTATAAAGAGTGACAACAATTAGCCGACTTGAAAAACCTATTCTCTTAAGAGCCAGTTTAAAGAGAAAGATTTCACAAATTTCAGCCGACAGTAATGGTAACTGTTCAGTCAACGAATGCCAAATGTTAGGATATACCATAAGAAAATGGCTAATGTCACCATTAGCATTATGGAAAATCTAGATCATGTCTACAAAAACGCAGCTCTGAAAATAAAATCTATGAAAAAGAATTCTTGACAACTTTTGTGTTATTTCATACAAAAGCAACATGTTTGCTTTTAAAGATAAATAAGAATTAGTAACACTGAATTAGTTCCGTACCATCAAGTTAATTTCATAAAAACTTGAATTCCATGCATGAGTGGGCATAAATTATATACACCTTTTATAGGAAGGTTTATGACTTAACAAGAAGGTACATGTAAAAACTAAAGAGAATTGAGCAAGAATATCAGTTCTGAATTGCCTAATGGAAGACATTTTGTATACAAAATACATAATCAGTTAAACATGTGATAATCTAACCTCTATAGATATAGTGAATTATAAATAAAAAAAATGTACAAAGCAGTTAATAACAATGTCAGTGCCTGTTCATCTTACAACAGTCAGTCAGTTGAGTGCCATACGTGATACACGCTTGGGCAATCATGTCTCGAAAGAGACTGACTGGGCAGAAGATTATCCCACAGTAGGTTACAATTGCTTTCTGCACTAGACTGGTTGCCAGCCAAGGCCATAGAACCCAATCTGTCCTATTATTTAATTCATAGCTAGAGAGGGAAGAGATGTATTATAAGTAATAATTAGTGGGAGATCAGTTTATTACTTCATAACAGTATAAAACTGATCCCCCTCTTTATGCCTAGTAGAAGTCTTAATCATGTTTCCAACTATTATATTCAGTCAGTCAGTTGAGTGCCATACGTGATACATGCTTGGGGGATCATGTCTCTTTTAAGACATGACTGATTAAGCAGATTATCCCGCAGTAGGTTGCCATTGCTTTCTGCGGTAGACTGGTTACCAGCCAAGGCTATAGAACCCAATCTGTCCTATTATTTAACACATAACTGGAGGGAAGAGGCAGATTAATACTTTTCCCAGGGGTACTTGTGTGTAAGTGAATGCAAGGAATTCAACTGGAATTCGAACTCAACTCCCCGATTTGTTGTTCCGAGTCCATATCCACTGCACCACAACACACATCCGTATCTTACAACAACCACTTGCAAAAATAAGGGAAACAAAAAAAAAAAGACCTTACAAGTTTTAGCCACTTCGGAATTCCTTTCTGTTGTGTCTGAGCCCCTGTTGATAAAGATGCTGATGACTGAGGAGGCTTAGGAGGTCGAGGCAATTCAGCAGATGGAGATTTTTTCTCAGCATTAGAATTCTTAAGGTGGCTGAAGAGGAAGAACAATAAAAAGAAAACTTGAGTCATTGGAACTGAAATATAATAACAAATTTATTATCCACCAATTTGTCTAGAATAATCTTTGCATCATCTTGGTTATTATTCTACAACCTTTTTCAGGTGTTATAGTAACCTTTTGGAAATTTTGAACTGAACCCTTTATTCAATTCACAGAGATAGGATGTTCTCAAGATAGGATGATATTTTGTATCAGTTAATTTATCTTAGCTGTCACCCACTGAACCAGTATAGATGACTATTTTTTACACTACTTGACTTCAGGATTAAACTTACAACTGCCAGGTAACTCAATTTGCTTCACAAACATTGGTCATGCATCTCACAGAACAATTTTGAGGGTAGAACAGCCAAAAAGTTGTGATTATAACAACTAAGATAAGATCGAGTTATTTTTTATGGATTATCAACCTTTTGCAAGTTATTTACAGCCAGAAAATATTTTTAGATTGTATGAATACTTTGGAAATAATTTACTGGTATAGGTCATACTAATTAACCCATAGTTGAGGGAGAAGTGATGGAGTCATGATTTTTTTTTGCATGTAAGTAAATATAACGAACCCAACAAAAACTAGAACCCGGCTCTCCAATTTCTAATTCCAAGCCATTATATATTACACAATCAACTATTCTCAAGTGGTCACCCATCTAGGTACTGACCAGTCTCAAGGTTGCTTAATTTTAGTGATCATACAAGAACTGTTGCAAATTCTTCATCTCAAAAATTCAGACAGACAAATTTAAACCTACGTTATTTTTTTAAGTGAGAGAACTATTGCATTAAAACCAAACTTGTAAAGAGGAGATAATATTTATACACAAATAGAATATTTTAGTAGTTGTTGATAAAGTAAAAACTAACAACTGTGAACAATGAACCAATTTAGCAAGAATTACAATGAGCAACCACTGTTGTCAGAATTACTATTCTTTAACAAAATATTGCCAGTAAACCTACTCTGAATCTTGACCATGTGTCTTATTCAGTAGCAATGCTGACACACTGAAAAAATCCTTATCAGATTGAACAACATTGTCAAGCCAATGAAAAAACGAAGCTGATCAAATGGAGAAGCGACAGATTATGATTTGCTACTTCTATAGGGACTTTATAATACATAATATCGGCGGGGGGGGGATGGTCAAACCATTTAGTATTAGTGGGGAGGAAAATCAAATGACGACAATAGTAGTTTAGTCACTTTTAAAGTATTCCCTTTAAAATGTCTCCCACCACTTTTCAAAAAGTTTTCCAAGTTCTCTTTCAAGATTGTCATCAAGTGTCTTATCAAATTCTCCGCAATCATTTCAACTGTCTATAATTCAATAACAACTTTAACTTTGAGAAAAACCACACGTCACAAGCAACCAAACACTGACTCGGCTTACCAATCTGGGTGATAAAATATTTCCCTTTTAACAATTTAAAAAAAATTATAAGAATATTATTTTCCATTTTATTTGAAAAAAGCTGGTAATGAAAAGTTCCTAGGAAATGATCTTCTAACAGAAGCCATAACTGATTCCAGAGCTGGTTTTTGGAAAAGATCAAGCAGCCACCATAATTCCAGAGTGGATAGTTTAACAATGGCCCTCATGGATAAGTTTGCAAACTTTCTCCATATTTCATGGCATTTTGTTGCTGATTGACCACCCTGAACTAGATATAGGCCTTGAAAAAAGTGTCCCACTCAAAAACACTAAAAAATGATTTGCAAAAAGCCTAATGAAGCTTGCCGGGTTTTATACAATATTTTATGGAGGTATACAGCTTGAATTTGTCAGTCATTATAAATACAAATTCCAGCAGAATGTTGCAAAACGTTGCATAACTGAACATGAACCACAAAACCTATTAACAGACATTTTACTACAGTTCACTTCAAATATATTTCTTAATATTTTTATTAACAAACAAAAGATAGCTATCCTAGTTTGTTTAAAGAATTTGCAATAAGTTTAGTTCAAGCAATATAAACATTGCTAAAATATATCACGAGTCAAAAATATTCAATCCAGTTGCAGACAGTTAAAGAGTGACTATTTCTTTAGCAAAGGAGTCTTAAAAGGTTATAATCTGGCCCTAATCACAACATATACAGTCTGAAAACTTTTCAATACTTTCTTGTTTTGACACTGCCATCAAATCATTAGTTAATTGTTTATTGAACATAATAATATGAGAGACAATATCGAACAAAACAAAGATAAAAAAAATACTTTACACTAATTTAAAGGTAAACTTTGGCTTCTACATTCAATGAAGGCGGAAAAAAAACAAACTTTGTAGCAAAGTAATAAAGAACATCAGAAGTGCAGATCACCAAAAACAGCAATGAATTCCCATCCAGCAGCTAACATAATTAGAAAGCATAAATCCTAAGAATGTAATGGTTGTAAACGTCACACGAATAATTATAACCCACAATCTTGAAAAAATATTTTTATAATTCCATACGAGTATCAAAGAGTATGAAAATAACAAAACTACCATATTAGTTCAAATAAATATGTGCAATAGTAAAGATGTCATAGAGGAAAGTAAATAATGTTTAAACAAGTGCACAAATAATATCTCAAAGTTTTCTAATTTGACATAAACTATGAACATTACAGATTTTATGAATCTCAAATTAATTGAATGTTAAATTTTGTTTTATTTATTTATCATTAATATGATTTTTTTTTTAATTTGTTGCTAAATTTCTTTAAAGTACTCAGAATCAAAGAGAGAAGTATTCCTTTAGGATTGAACCTGCATCCACTACTCTAGAGGCCTATTTTACATGGATGAAACTTTAACAAACTTGGCCAATTTGCTGGCAGTGGTGAAAAAACAGTCTTAAATTATATGAATCATTAATAATATTATTTCCATATGTTTATATTATTTCAATAAATATTTTTAGGCTACTAGAATTTGTTGAGATTCTTTTATTTATAGATATGGGTATTTGCTTGAATACATTAAGGGGGGGCTGGAGTTTTTGTTAATATATATTGTTGTTTTTCTGTATGGTTTGTAGGTTCTGTTGTTTAGGTTGAATGTTATATTTTGGAAATTTGTTTGTTTGTTTTTTTTTATTGAATTGTGAAGGTTTTTATTATCTGTTTTCTTATTTCTTTCTGTAGTTCTGCCATTGCAGTTTTTTTTAGAATTAATAGACTGTCTTTCCTGTAAAAATCTATATCTTTTTTGTTAATAATATTTGTTAGTTTATTGATTATCTATATGCCTGCATAGTTTTAAGCTATCATAGCTAACCATTGTTACATAAAAGTTATTATTACAAGTGTAATCCTGCCATCAAAATATCTGAGAGGATTATATATATATATATATATATATATATATATATATACACACACACAACAGCCTTTATTATAAAAGAGAGCATATATATATATATTAAAAGAAGCTCAATGAAATTATATGCTACAGAGAAGCTCAGTGGAAATGTCATTGACATGAGGAGCATTACATATTCAGCTCACTTCAGGTGAGTTTCAATTACTTTCCAGTAATTTCCTTCTTTATATATATATATATATATATATATATTTATTATTCAGACATTCATTATTATTGATATAATTATTGCAAAAAAAAATAAAATAAAATAAAATAATAAGCCACAGTCAAAGAGTAACACAAGGCAAGAGCTTGTAGTACTGGTAGTAAAGAGAATGAACTGGGCCATTGTTGCCTTGCTATTGTCTCTCTCACTTCATGAACACGACAGGAGGTATGTATATACACACACACATATTTTACACCAGGCTACCAGAGTTTCTACTGTGAGGTATCTTCTGGTGCCTAAAGATACTTCACGGTAGAAACCTAAGTAGCCTGGTGTTAAACCTTACTTATTAGTATATTTTTGCTCTACTTTCTTCTTGAAGAGTTTTGTATTGAGCCCTTTTTCGTTATTTCTTACTTTTGTGAGAGGTTGTTTTCTATTTTCCTCTGTATTATTGTTATTATATATATATATATATATATATATATATACACACACACAAACAAATAAATATGCAACAATCTTTACTGTAGGGGGGGTTGTTTGTTTTTTTACAATTTTTCTTATTGTGGTATAATCTTGATTTTTCTCAGTGTTTGATTATATTTAAGCCTCCATCAGGGATATTTTTATGTATTGTTTTGCTAAATTTAGTATATTTTTAGCATGTGTTCATTGTATGAAGGAGCAGTTTTCTTTTATTAGTAATGTTATTAAACTAATTGATTGTTGTTTCTATATTTTTCCATTGGTTCATGTTTAGTAGGTTTCTTAGTTTTAAGCATATTTTTTTGTAGTTATTTTTTTACTTATTTATTCAATGTTGCTTTCCGTGGTGTTTAGTAATCTACATATTGATTTGGCTGTGAAGTTGTTCTTATGGTCTTTTAATTTAACAAATGGTTCTACTACGACTGATAAGTGTTTTATTTTTAGTTTAGTGGCTATGCTTCTAGCTCGTTTGTGTAAGTGACTTTCTGTTTCATTATTAGTTGTTTTGTAAAATTTAGTGATTTCTTTTTTAACTTAAGTTTTGGTTCCCATTTTACAGATTATCTTGGATTTATCTGTTTTTATAAAATGTTTTTTAATTTTTTTTCAGTTTTAAATCTTTTCCAAGTTTTTTTGGAAATTGTTTGATTTTCTTATTTCTAGATTCCATGAGGTTGTTTTCTGTGGTGACATTTAATTGATGTAAACCCAATTTTGTTAATGTTATTATCAGTGTTGTTGTTGTTGTCATTGTCAAAGAAACAGAATATCTTCAATCTTAGGCATTTTATAAAGTGTTATATTTTTTTCTGTGAATTTGGTTTTGTAGTCATGTCTGTTTGATGTAGATATATTTTTAGCGAGTAGTTGAATTGTGAAAAAAAAGTGAAAAGGCTAAAATGCAAGTGCAAAGCAAAGGTCAAATGACAATGACACCCTACACATCTGTGAAAACAAGAAACACATGCAGAGACACGTAGTTGCACCTGCGTAAATGGATGCACAAACAAAAAACAATACAGAAAAAAGTTACACCAATGATATAAAAATAAAAAATTGCAAAATATTAATAGTAAATTGCTGATAACCTCTGAAGAGTGGACGGATAGATCCGCCTACAAAACTCTTGAGTCAGGATGCTGAAAGTAACACCAATCAACTAAGTGATGAACATTTATTTATATTAATTCTATCAATGCTCTATCTTTATTGCAAAGTCAACATGCCTTAAACGCCTTTTCTATAAGTATTCCACTGACTGTTAGCCCTTCTAACTTTATACAATCTTTCACATTGCTATTATATATATATATAGGAATAAATATACATATTATCCTACATTTTAGGCATGATTCTGAGTTTCATATAATATATATATATATATATATATATATATATGTCATTCACATACAAGCTTGTTTTGCTGTATCACAGCTCATCAGTGTGGCTAGATACTTCCACTTGCTTCTGGCCAGAATTGAAACTCAACCGATTTGGTGTCAGTCGGAGTCACTACCCCCTAAGCAATAGGCACATGAAATCAGAGAAAGGAAATTTTAACATGTTGTATATAAGCAGTGTATACACACATGCCAGTCACCGAAAAAACTCAATTCATTTCTGAAGAGTAATGCATATATATATATATATATATATATATATATATATATATATATTCGCAGCTTATACATAACACGCTAAAATTTCCCTTTTCTGATTCCATGTGCTTATGGCTTAGCGACTCCGACTGACACCAAATCGGCTGAGTTTCAATCCTGGCCAGAGGCAAATGGATGTCTAGCCACACTGATGAGCTGTGATACAGTGAAACAGGCTTGTATGTGGATGACGAATATATATATATATATATATATATATATATATATATATATATTGGGCATGTAAAATGATAATATGCACACTAAAAAGTCTGCCTTCTTCTACCGAGTGCTCATAGCTCAGAGGTAGAATTGCCAACTGATGCCAATTCAGTCGGGTTTCAATCCTGGGTTAAAAGCAATCGGAGTCTAACTGTACTGATGAGCTGTGATACAGCAAAACAGATCTGTCTGTGGATAACTATATATATATATATATATATACATATATATATATATATATATATATATATATATATATATAAGTGTGTGGACAAGTGTTTAGAACATTTGATTTCCAGGTTTGAACCCCACCATGATTCTCACTACTACAACTAATCACCTGAATATATATTTCCTTCCTTTTCTGAGGTATGTATACTTTACTCTATATATGACTATATGTAAAATTAATTTATTTTAAAAATATGGATATATTCTACCAAATACTGTTAAATTTCATAACCTCTTTCCACTACACACACAACAAATATTTAAAAGGTCTCAAGTTTTTTTCTGTTCTTGTCTAATTCTCTAACCACTAAACTTGATTTGCACAGCCATGAGTCTGTACACATCTCAGATTATCACAGATACAATTGGCATGAACAGAACACCTTTGTTCAATTAAAGAAAACTATTACAGGAGGTTAAAAAAGTGGTATTCAAAGAGTCAACAATCTTTCCAAGGTGATCCCTGATATGGAATTAACTGTGAACAATACTAGAGTAAGAGGTCCAAGCAGGTTTCATTATCAAATATCTTAAGCAAACATTGATGATGGAGTTGGGTCCCTTCTCCAGACACAACATACTTAAACAGTTCCTTAATATAATACAATAACATACAGAAAAGTTCTTAAATAGTGTCAACTGGGTGAGATATATAAAAGTAGAAAAGATGTAGATATACATACACTTTTAAGGCCACCCAGTGTTAGAGAGACAGAGGGAGGTTGATCTGTGTCTTTAGGTGCAAGACAAGAAGAGGATCGGATGTATAAAACAATTAAGACAACTAATATCCATATGCCATGAAGTAGAAGTCATCACTACAAAAAGTCACAACAGTTTCAGAATATGAGTATTTCAATTATGCTGAGATTCAACAGTTGGTGATAATGGAAGTGGAAATTATGATATTAAAAAAAACCCCAGGGACATGAATGAAGAAGTCATTGTTGAAAATTGACTGATAAATGCACATAAATCAAATCCAAACTTCACAATAGCAATTATTATTATTATTATTGTTATTGTTATTATTATTCAGTTGAGCTAGCTCAGACATGTATGAGTCTATCATGTCAATTATCGTGGTCCTGCTTCAGGTTCAGAAGGCCATTAGGGTGGCATCCCATGTCATGACACTCCATCAATGTAGGTGGTTGCTGAGTGACCAACCTGTCTTGAGCCATGGATAGAAAGATCTTGCTTTGCTTGCTAGCAGCGTCTTGCAAAACACATTCAGCATTCACATAAGATTGTAGAAATACCAGGGATGGGTCCATAAAGCTGTGATTTAGTTGGATATTGTCTCCAAAAGGTGTTAAGTATAGTTCTTGGCATCTGAGTGTTAGTTCCATGAAGCTTATAACTAATTGAATCTGAAGTTAAAAACTACCTTTTAATATTTATTTTTTGAAATATTCTGTCTGAATAAACACTTTCCCTATAACATAACCAAAATCTTAATTTCCCAATTGCAACATGTCATATCACCCAACAAGGATCAAAGAATAGTCTGACATGAAATATGAGTTTAGACAAATAATTATCTACACACAAGGGAAAAAATGAATAGTAGTCATCATCATCATCATCATCACTTAAAAACTTCAGATTTTGTATTCAGCTTAATGAAACAAAAAGCCTGATGATTTCAAAACCACATCTCACTTAATGAAAGGAGGAATTTCTAGATAAAAAAAAAAATTGACAGAGATATTCTTATATAATACAAGTTGGTCAGAAGTTACCCTTACTGAGAAAGAAGATCCTGTAAATATGAAAGACATTACTTCCGTGACCTGAAAACATGCCAAAATATCCATAAAGTAGCAAATGCAATTTATACAGAAACAATTCTTCAGTGTCCATGGAACCCAATCCCAAAATTATAACCTTGCATGATATATTCACTAGAACTGACAGTGCAAGAATTTTAATGCATTATATATATTTTCTGAGGTATGTACAAAACTATATAATCATAACTAATCTTTCTCTAAACTCCACCTAAAATATCAAACTGCTCTTTCTGAGAATTAAAGACAGCAATCTCTCCCCACAGATTGAATGAAAGATTATAGGTAAATCTCAAATCCCCAAGAGCTTCAGAAATATATGTAATTTATGCTTAGATGAAAAAAATTAGAATTTTCAAATTCAGAAAAGCTAGCCAACTATTAAAACAAAGAAATTAAATCATCTTTAAACGCTGCCATAGAATTAAATTTAAATTACCGGTTAAAAAGAATTTTAAATTTACCCCATTCTGTCATGCTTACAGGTTCATTTCAATTTTGTGTTGATTTTTTGTTAGAAGTTTTTTCGTATTAAAGAAATTAAAGTGGAAATTTGCTATGTAAGTGGATATATATGTCAGTATGTGTACAACTACTTTGTCTTATATAACTGAATGTATCCTTTTTATCTTGATCTATATACTTATGTATATATGTGGTGATACTGGAATTCAAATGATCCCACAATATCACTCTTGTGGATTCCCTTCTCTCTTAGTGTAAATTATCCTTTGATAATTTTTGCATAATGAAGAAATTGTGGTTGAGTTATATATATATATACCTGTATATGTGTATAACTATTTTGTATTATATATGCAATTGAGTGTAGGGCCTTTTGTGTATAAATGACTACACTTATGTATATATGTGTTAGTATTAATTTTGTGTATATGCATATATATCTGGTCTTCATAGGTGGGTATGTGGGTGCATGAATACAAGAGTATATATATGATATTTGTAAGTACTTGTAGATGGATGTATGTATATGGCTGTGTATATATATATATATATATATATATGTGTGTGTGTGTGTATGTATTCATGTGCATATGGGTGGGTGTGTACCCCACTCTATTATACTTGTAGATTCACTTTCCTTTTTTTTGTAAACTATCCTTTGATAATTTTAGCATATTGAGGAAATTGTGGTTGAAACATTGGATGTAGCTGACATACACTACCAGCCATAATTATTAGGCCACCCCAGTTTTTTAAAAGAAATGAGGGATTTCATACTATTTTTAGTATTTATGGCCAAGTGGATAATTCTAAATGAAAATAGAATGGTTCTTTTGTTAATACTGCACAATAACATGTGCATCAAATGAACTGTTCTGGTGTCCAGTTTTTGTGCTCTCTTCCCCATGCTAGTCTCTTCTTCTTATTGGATGGCCAAAGCAAAGGCTTCCTGGCTGCCTTGTAAAATTTTGCAAAGTAATAATAACATAAGAACCATTTTATTTTCATTTAGAATTATCCCCTTGGCAATAAATAGTAAAAAATAGTATGAAATACATCATTTTTTTTTAAAACTGGGGTGGCCTAATAATTATGGCTGGTAGTGTATATGCCTGTATATGTGTACAGTTACTTTGTGTTATGTATGTAATTAAATGTAGTCCCTTTCTGTATGTATGTATGTGCATGTATTTGTATATATGTATACATATTCATGTGGGTGGGTGTGTATGCATTTATGGTCACTCATTCTGCCCAATGAACTCTTTTTCCCTTAATCTTGGTGACCCTTACAAGATAAGACTAAAGATTTCTATTCTAGGTCATATTACTTGAATTCCCTTTTTTTTAATTTTTTTTTTTTTTTTAGGATGCTCTGAAGAAATTTATACCAAATAAAATCATAGTCTTATTAGCTTGTCAAAATGAATTATAATTTGTAACCATTTTAGACGATGTGCTGAGCTTTTCTTTGTGTTTCTATTATATTACTCTGGATCTATTGAGCTCTCTATAGATTAATATTTTATATTAAATAGATATTTTGGGATTATCCTCTCCATTTACAGAATTGGCATCACTATCCACATACACAAAAACGCATATATATATTGTGTGTATTTTGGCAACATTTTTTCATTAACACAGGTTTCGTTGAATAATACAGACAAGTTTTGTCTATTTATTTTGTGTAGGATCCTTTTGTATAATCTGATAAGCTTGATGGCGCTATCATTAAAAAACAAGAAATCGCAGTAATTATTGATTTTTTTATCGGGTCTGAGCTTTCGGCTTACATAAGTCATTATCAAAGAAAGAACATTTAATATATAGTGAACATAGAACATTTAAGTTATTAACAAAGTGGAATTAAACAAAGAAAATTAAACCAAAGAGACAAGTCCATTTTTTAACATGGCGGATGGCCGCAGACAGTGACAAAATGGTGGTGGTGTGGTTCTTGGTCACATGAGGATATAGTGGCATGAGGGGATTGGTCTGTAAGCTACCTACTACTATGGGTAGAGGGGGTAAGCATAGTATATATATATATATATATATATATATATATATATATATGAGGACATTTAAGTCAACACCCAGAAGTGACAGTATTCCATGCTTGAATGCAATTATCAGGCCAGGTGTTGCCTGTGCATCGGGTAGGACAATCTAGCAAGTAGTCATAATGTACCGGTACTCGTCGTAGTCGTATGCTGAGACGTAGGCTTATGCAATAGGCGTAGACCTATAGATATAGACCTATAGACATAGACCTATCAGCATCCTCGCCTGTATTTATGACTGACACCAGCCAAACACATTACTGTAAGGGGGAACCAAGGTGTATGCATATTCATTATATATATATATAGTCCTACATCTGTAATCCTACGACAGAGTTTCATGCCTTATACGATCATCAGTTGCATATTTCAAACTGGAAGCACTTCTAAAAGGTGGGAGATAAGATTTAACAACTACATGTTGTCTTTAAGCAACAGTAAATACAGCAAAAGTACTGCTTTATTCATATATTATTGCAAATTAAAAAACGAGAACCCAATTATTAACTGGAATATCGTAGCTAAATCCAAGCATTACAATTAAAAAGATAGACGTAATCGATGCTTTTTAGAAAAACTTAAACCATATCAATAATCCTAATTTACTTGACAAAAAAGTGATTTAATGACCACATACTGTCATAGAAAAAAATACTTAATTCTTAGACTCAGATTGATATAGATTCTTATATACGTTTGCTTTCTTACCCTTTCTTTTTTTTTCTCCCCACCACAATATTACTTTTAACAATTATGAATTAAACCTCTTTAATTTTTGTTTCCTGCATTGTTTAATTTTTAATTTTAATTGTAAATTTTACATTTAAAATTAAAATTTTAAATAAAAATAAAAAATTGATTTTTATTTCATTTTTATTTAAAACTTTAATTTTTTATCTACAAATCATAACAAATATATTCTAAATCAATATGTAGATCAAAATAAAATTAACAACCAAAATAATAAAGATGACAACAATAAAAAACTATGTAATTGTAGAAACCCCAACAATTTCCCACTAGAGAATAAATGTAAAATAAACTCAATAATCTACCAATGCAACATAACATCAATTGAAAATCCCTCTATAAATAAAGTGTATATCGAATTAACTAAGAACACCTTTAAGCAGCGCTGGTACATACACTTAACTTCATTCAAAAACAACTTATACCGAAACCAAACATCCCTTTCCGTATATTTTTGGAAAGTAAAGGACTCAAAACAGAAACCCAAAGTAAAATGGAAAATCCTAGAAAAAACTAGAACTTGCAACTCGCTTAATGACATCTGCCCTTTATGCTCAAATGAAAAGCTACACATTCTAAAATACCCCAACAATAGCAAACTATTGAACCGTAGAGATGAATTAGCAGTATTATGTAAACATCGCAAATATTTATTGTTAAAATTTAAATAACCAAAAAATACCTCATCCACACGAAAAAATCCCCCAAAATGCAATAAATACAGATAATCAATCCTCAAAATAAAAAGAACAAATAACATATAAATAAAAGAAAATAAATCTCACACAACATTAACATCAATTCCATCCACCTATAAATAGTAGTAAAATAAAAACTATCGACACTTCCTTAAAAAACCACATATCCCAATATAAGAATTACCTAAATTAAACAAAAATGTGACCTGTCCAAAACTAAGCTACCCGACACCCTTCTCCCAACCCAAATCGAAATCTCTAGAACCACAAACAGCCGACTAGATCATTCTAAACTTCCACTCTACATTTACTTACATCGTTCTCATTAACAGCGGCGCCACTCCCATCACACTTAGATAGCAGTAAAATAAACAAAAAATGTTTACCCTTCCTTAAAAAAAACCCATAAATCCCAACGTAAGAACTACCCAGACAAAATAAATAAGGAACCTGTCTTAAAAAACTAAGCTACCTCTCCTAACCCAAAGCTATATCTCTAGGGCTACAATACGACTGACTAAATCAGAATAAACTCCCAACCCACATTCACTTAAACATCATATCACCATAAATAAACCATTTTCACCATTTAATTTTCATTTCAACTTATCACCCAATGAGAAGCGCGCATAGCAGCTTCGAAACGCAAAAATTTGTGTAGCGATACTATGAATTTATAAACCATTGTAACAACCATTACTGTGTGTGTGTGTGTGTGTGTGTGTGTGTGTGTGTGTGTGTGTTCCAAACTTCCAAATTATATATAATTTTGTAAGTTTCTGTAGGTTTATGCATGAGACCAAACAGTCAGGTATACATTTCAATTTTTAATTGGTATCTTTCACATTAATCCCAACAGATAACAAACCTCAATCTTTCATATCAAAGCAGGCAGACAAATGACTAATAATAAATTGTTTTAAACCATTCCATATATTAGGCAAGGAGAAGGTAGTACTAATGTTGGTATTTCATAAAAGTCAAGAAGCATAAAGCAAGTTTTTTTTTGTAACATGGGAAATACTAATCGTATGAGGGTGCTCAATTTGCAATGTCACACAACTGCTTCACCTGATGTTATTAACCAATATAACTTTGCCCTTGTTATTAAGGATATAGCCCATGGGAAATGGTGAGTGAGTATTTTCCCTCCTCACTTGTCATGAGTAAAGAGCATTTTATTGAAGAAAAAAGAAAATGACGAACCAAATCACAAAGGCATGACAAAATGTTCTAGAAAGAAAAAAATAACTACAAATTCTTACACGATTGAACATTGCTTACTCTCAAGCAATCAAAGTTACAAATTAACTTTGCTTGAAAGTAAACGATGTTCAATCATGTGAGAATTTGTACTTGGTTTTTAAAAATCATATATAATTACATCATTGTCATGGCAACATATGTGTTTCATGGATGCATCCACGAAGATATTTACTAAACTCAATACAAGGAGCAGAATAATGGGGCACTCATGAATTTAAGTGTGCTACTAGATTGTCATCTAGGCCCCACCCTTTCAGGATTGAAATAATTAAATGTAACCTCCTCTTCTATTCGAACAGCTTCTTTTCTTGCACTTCCCACCTGTAGAACTCTCCTCCATTTAACTACTTCCCTGATAGCTAAAATCTCTAAAAGTTTAAATGCAACATCAATTGCCATCATCTTTATCCTTGAATCCTATCCATCTTTTATCCTTTCTTCGACACCCCTCCATACCCAGTCTTTTCTCTCACTAGAACTCCTGCACACTTGTGGTGATCCTGCCTTGCTTCGAGTGAAATGATTAAAAAAATGTTTACTGCTCAGTATGTACCCTATTATATAAACATTTAGAAATCTATATATAATTCTGTGATGTCCATCTATCATACCCTCTAAAATAGTCAAACACTGACTGATCGAAACCAAGTTTTGGGGAGAAGTGCAAAGAGGTAAGGCAGGTACAAAGTATGGTTGGTTTTACTAGGGTTTCATTTATTTTTTGGAAAAATTAAAAGTTTTATTTAACAAACAAAATACACTCACTGTTTTAAAAACAAAAAAAAAAAATACTTATTTAATATAAATGCAATATTGTTTTTTTGCATATCTTTTTCTTAAGTTTTTATATATACAAGAATCCAGTTTCCAATGTGCCCCATGTTAAAGTTAGAATTTGATTCCTGAAAGAAATATTTACATATGTTGCATGCACAAGAGTAAGAAATCCTACAAGTTTATTCTTTGTTCCTAAAAAGGAAAAATAAGTTGATAACAATATATATTTTTTAATAAACATTACAACATTTATAATTTACTAGAATTTTTTTGCACATAAAAAAAAATTAAGTTACTTGCACCTAAAATACACTGTATTCAATTTCTAAGAAAAAAATTAAAATTTTTAAAAACTTGAATTGTTTTGCAACAAGCTAATGCATGTTGAAATCCTTGTAATATTTAGTATTGTTGAAGTTATTGCTACTATTTATTGCCAAGATTTACAAACTCTTGTTTCATTCAATTTCGAAAACCAATCAATGAAATTTGAATAAGCTGATTTGTTTGGAAAAATACTTTGACAAAAACCGGACTTCATGGTTTAATAACTTAATTCAATTTTATAGGACTTCATAGTATACAATATTTTTTAAGAATTTTTTTTTTATTCTTTGCTGTTGAAAAAGAAAAAATTCATAGGATTTCTTACTTTTGAGCATGCAGCATACAATTAGCCTCACAGTTGAAGTGTTTGGCCTTGTGATGTCTTTATAGTTCTCACAAATGCAGGGCAAACTGAAAACTGGATTCTTGTCTATAAAAACTTAAAGCTATACAAAAACAAAAAAAAAAACAATATTGCGTTTTTATTAAATAAGTATTTATTCTAATCATTGTTTTTAAAATACCAAGAATATTTTGTATGTTAATGATAAAAACTTTCAATTTTTCAGAAACAATGTAAATTTATTATGTTAAGCTATACACCCTAGTAAAACCAACTGTTCTTTGTACGCCTTTTCTATTTGCAAAAAAAAATGATTTTGATCAGTCAACATATGGCTATTTTAGACAACATACAGACTAATGGAAGTCACAAAAATTTTACATATAAATTAGAATAATTATTATAAAAAGATTTTGTAAGGATATATGTAAAATATGTAATAAAAATAGAATAATGCTTTGTGCATCTTCCTAGATGATAGGAAGAGAGATGATGAAAGTGAAGTCATTTGAAAGATGAAGGAGGAGAAAAATGAAGAATGACTGAACGAGAAAAATTAGGAGACTAACTGTGGCAGTTTATCTTTTTCCCCCAATATAAAAACAGAAATAGTTTTACATTTTGCAGCTAACTTAGATCATGTCTCTCTCCTGACCGACATCAAGAGAAGGAGGCTGCCAACATTAGGTTTTCCTGAAAAAACAGCCAGCTATTAACTTTCTAATTATGTTAGCCATCAAAAATATCTGCAGAAACCTATACCTAGCTTCTCAAGTATCAGCCAGCCAGTGGCGCAAATATTTTTTTTCCTGTATCTTTATATTATTTTTATAAAAACAGCTAACAAGTATTCTCATCAACAGGAAACAAATATTTTGAAGAAAAAGACTCCTGAATATAACTGCAAAATTGGTTGTTGCTGCTTTTTTTTTTTTTTTTTATTATTACTTTATCTTTAACCAGATAAGTTTTGCTGGAAAAAAAAAAAAAAAAGAGTGGATAAAAAGTGAAACTTCAAACATCAAAAGTCAAATTCACATGTTTTAAGTGATTTGATATTTTAGTAATTAAGAGATGTGGCTGATGTCCCATCTTTGTTGTACCTATAACATTTCAGCTCCTTTACCCTCTGAACTTCTTCAGGTTTTTGTTGATCCAGATAACCTTCAGGAAATTTCAAATTGAACACTTTATTTAATCTACAGGAGTAGATTGCTGTCATTACCCAGATCAACAGACACCTAGAAAAAGGCTAGTTGGAACAATGGTCAAAAGATGATACGAACAACAATTTCTAGAATATTATTTCAAATATAAATAATGAAAATAATGATAAATCCTTGTCCCAGAAATTCAGAGAGAATTGGCTGATTTTATTAATATCTAAAGGTTTACTGTTGTTTTTGGTTTTCTTAAGGACGTAAGTGGCCTGACTTTACAGCATGGAGACTGGTATTAGTAAACCAAGTTCAACCAGTGGCTAGGACAATATGCATTCACTTTAGAAAAGCATAAATCTATTTCATCACCCACAGCAATGGGGTAAACAACAAGTCAATCTATCATACTGCTCATGCCAAGTAACCCAGTACAACCTGCTGTATGTTACTGGGAAAAGAGATGGGCATTGCCAAATAACCACCACTGTCCCAAGAGATACCATGAAGAAGAATTCTTCTATGTGCCCTGTCCCTTCAGGACGTAGGCGATCATGGTTCTCCACGTCTCCCTATCCCTTGTGGCTCTTAGTATGTTTGCTCCTGTTACTCCTGGCAACCCCTGTTCCGTCAACCACCTGATCAGACCCTGCAAATATGTTATCCACTGCCTTCCTCTGTCTCTCTTTCCTTCTATCTGGCCAGTCAGTATCAGGTTCTCCAAGCTCTCCTTCCTCATTGCGTGTCCCAGGAACTTCAGTTGTCTCTTCCTGATGCTCAGTATCAATTTCCTTTTTGTTGCCATTCTTTCCAGCACCTCATCGTTGCGTGCATGCTCAGTCCACGATATCCGCAGCATCCTCTGTAGAACCACATTTCCACTGCTTCCAGTTTTGTCCTCATTTTCGATGATATTGTCCAGCATTCACTGCCATATTGAAGAACTGACATCACATAGCAATCCAGCACTCTTTTCTTTGTTTCTAGTGAAATTTTCCTGTGTGCTAGTACTTTACTCAACTTCTAGAACACGTCTTTTGCCATGCCAATTCGACTTCAGATCTCTGTCGCACTTTCCGTCTCCTGTTAGAACACTTCCCAGGTATTTAAATTTTTGTACTTGCTTTATTCTGGTATCCCCCACCTGTATTTGGCATTTTGGGTTGCACCTTTTGCTGATGACCATGCATTCAATTTTCTTAAAGTTTATTTGTAATCCTTTTTTGTCACTCTCTACCGCTACCTTCTGTAGGAGGTCTTGTAGTTTCCTATTACTTAGTACAAATGTTTGTTCTCATCATTCTCAGAACCTTTGTGAAAATAATGATTTTTCTGATGACAAAAATGGAAGTAAGATTCTTACAAATTAGTTCATGTTTATAAACAAAAAGAAAAAAAGCCAATCCCAATCTTTACACTCCACGATTTTCATGATGTATTTACCAATTCAGATATTACGACCTTTGAATTCAGTTTCAATGACAATAAATATTGATCAATTTTATAAATCATTATATTCATCATCTGTTCACATGTTAAACATACAATGAAGATTTTTTTTCCCATCTGCTTACTGTTTATTTTTTAGATATATTAGATTATATCAATATATAATCATTGGTAATTACACCTGACACATGAAATATCCAATAAAATAAATCATTTTAATGTTTTTTTTGTTTTTTTTTAAATGCTGTGTCCCATGGGAATGTAGGCAATCATGGCTCTCTACAGATTTACAATTACGTTTTGGAAAAGATAGAGGAGTTGTTTTTGGTTGTTTTTGCTATGGTTTTGAATATTAGAGTAGTCCTTCTAGAATTGTTGCCACCCAAGGTCAGAGAACATGATTTACCTTGCTTTTTAATCTAGCTAGGTATAGAAGAGATGGCATTTGTGTGAGAGTGAATGCAACAGGCAAGGCAAGACATGGAACTCAGTTTGCCTATTTCATTTTAAGTAATGATATCCATTAGGCTGTCTGCACATTCCCTATGACAATGTAAGTACTTTAAAAAAAATTCTGAAGTAATCTTGAAGTATATTCAAAAGAGTAAGTCTTTGGAATAAGATTTGGAAAATAGCAGCCTTTTAAGAAACAAAGACATGGTGATTAAATTGAATCATTAAAATGAACATGTAAATAGTTTTTTCTTCCCAATTTGAAATTGCATGTGTGTATCCCACTTATTAAAAAAACTTTGCTATAAACTGAAACCAAATACCAATTGTATCAAATATTTTTTTTTAATGCAAATCATAATTAAAAGAGATTTTGCTTGTCTTATAGTGAGTTGAGAGCAATATCTAAGCAATAACATTTTAAACTTCCAAACAGGTGTTTCTTTTTGTTTCCTTAACCAAAGATGTATTGAAAAATTCAGCCATAGTTAAAGAGTTGGCAGTGAAAATCAAATCTGCAAGAGCCAATTTATATCAATCATTTCTAAATAAATCAGTTCATTTGAAGTTAAAATGCTAAATCTGTATCTGAAATTTGAATTACTCTTGAGTGCCAAATAAATGTAAGCAATCTCCTACAATCCCACATTTTTTTTTCCAAGCCCCTTCTCCCACCCACTTATTAGGAGAAAGAGAAGAAGAAAAGTTAACAAGATAACGATGATCAGTATTATATAAATATTTTTGATTTCATTAACCCTATTTTTGGATAGTGTTGGATATAAATTATATGTTGACTATTGGCATACATTTATATCGAAATATTGGCAAGACTTCATGGAAATAGTTTTGTAAAAGCATTTTATTTAAATATATTGGTGGATACTTCTTTTTGGTTTATTTCTAAGACAACCCGCTATCGTTTAGTAGACTTGTTTTCATCATTTTCTGTTAAAACCTCCAAAATTAATCACTCATTTGAAAATGAACTCATGCCTTTATTTTATATCAAATTTAATTTGGGGCAATTACCAAGATTAGCTTTGCCTGATACAGAGCTACAATAGTGAAGTACCCAGCACAGATCAAACTCACTACAATAGTGAAGTACCCAGCACAGATCAAACTCACTACAATAGTGAAGTACCCAGCACAGATCAAACTCACTACAATAGTGAAGTACCCAGCACAGATCAAACTCACTACAATAGTGAAGTACCCAGCACAGATCAAACTCACTACAATAGTGAAGTACCCAGCACAGATCAAACTCACTACAATAGTGAAGTACCCAGCACAGATCAAACTCACTACAATAGTGAAGTACCCAGCACAGATCAAACTCACTACAATAGTGAAGTACCCAGCACAGATCAAACTCACTACAATAGTGAAGTACCCAGCACAGATCAAACTCACTACAATAGTGAAGTACCCAGCACAGATCAAACTCACTACAATAGTGAAGTACCCAGCACAGATCAAACTCACTACAATAGTGAAGTACCCAGCACAGATCAAACTCACTACAATAGTGAAGTACCCAGCACAGATCAAACTCACTACAATAGTGAAGTACTCAGCACAGATCAAACTCACTACAATAATGAATTGATTTGCAAGATGAACCTTCTAACCCTTACACATTTACACTATTTACATTCAAACAATTGTCCTCATATTTGTTTTTATCTTGTGTTGTCATACGACAGGACAACCACCTAGTAAATTAGTTGGTTCATGAATTTGGTGACATGGTAATTCTGCGTTCAATCCCTGGACTGTACAGTGTGTACTTAGACTCAGTGGAAACAGGGCAAGTGATAACTGTGCAGTACTAAAAATAAGTAGACAATATCCCTAGATATGGGCAGTGGAACATGAACAGTCTACACTGTAGATTAAATAAAGGGTTCAGCTCTGAATTCATTGTAGGATCTGGATCAATATACACCTGATGAAGAATGGAGGGCACAATGGACAAAACACTGTGATAGATGAGGAGAGTAGTGTGAATGTAAAAAGTGTAAATAATGATAACTCCTCATTCCAGAAATTCAGCCAGAAATAATTAGATATCTGTCTTTAGGCCACAATGCACACAACTAATTTGATAACTTTCCTGAACATTCCAAAAGATGAGGATTAAATTTTTTTCACAATGAAACCAATTTCTTCCTCTGGTATTTCATTTTATTATAAAATAAAATAAAATAAAAAATGTGTGTATATGTGTGAGAGAGAGAGAGAGTGAGTGATGAAGACCACCTGCTTTAATTTGTACAGATGGTTAATAACTAACATCTCAACTCTGATCTCATAAAATATCTAAAGATTATTTTTCCAAAATCTCTTAATCAAAACTGAATGTCTAAGGATAAAACATGGAAATAATTACTGACAGAATCCAAATGAATCATTTTATGACATTTGAACTCACACCTACACTGAAGACTCATATTAACTTTCAAAATATTTGGAATCTCAAAACTTTAAAAATTGGAACTTGATATTTATGGTAAATAGAGCTACCTACTCGACTCTGAAGGAGATTTCAATAACAAAGTTCACAATGGTGAGAAAGCATATTTTATAAGCTATTCTGCTAGTGTGATGAGTTTAATCCTCACTATGTGCCCAAATCATTACTATGGCTTGTGCCAGACTAAGCTAAGCATTAAAAAATAAACTTGATTGGGATTTGTGTATTTCTTAAGAATTCTGGTTTTAAAACTTGGAAAATAAACACAAGACAATCTCCCTACTAACTAAGCTTAGTAAATATTAGTATTTGTCTATATTTCTGAGATGAGGTAGTATTTACAGTATTTATATTATTCGGACTATTGTCCTCATCTTTGTTGCCACTTGTACAACGTTTCGGAATTTCGAACTGAACCCTTTATTACAATCACTGGGATATATGAACTCCATTCCTTGAGGGAAATCTCGATTGGAAGTCATGAGTTATCTTTCTCTAACCCTACAAGTTGTTTGTTCACCACTGCTGTAGCCTGGTATTGAACTCACAACTTTAAAAGTCAGAAATTAACCAACGTCTATATCTACTGGGCCATGTGTCTATAAATGAATTTTTGGGACTTATAAACCTAATGTCCAGTAACCCTTTTTTACCAGAGTTCATATTGCAATTTTTGATGTTAATGGTTTTCTCTAGTATTTTTTTACCAGAGCTCATACTGCAAATATTTTTACACTACTGATTTTCTCTGGCGCTCCATATTACTGGTTCCCATATTATGTTCATCTCTATGCTTGGTACTGAACTCACAGCTCTTTGGGTCAAGTCACTAAATCCAATCAATGCTTTTATCAACTGTGCCATGTGTTGACACAGTGATGAACAAAAATCTTGAAGAGTGGAATTAAGTGGTGATAACTAAGTGGCATGACTCATAAAACAAGAACAATCTACCCCAGTGATCAAAATAAAGGGTTCAATTCAAAGTTCTAATCAACTGAAGAAGGCTGGAGTGTACAATGACTGAAACATTGTGAATGTGTCAACAAATATGAAGACAAAAGTCTGAACAATGTAAACAAAAAAAATTATTAAAACATTATCATCATTTTTTTCATAATCATATCGCCCAAAGCAAGGCATTTTACTGACACTGTTTTGCAGGGGGTTACATAAGAGGAAAGTTATGATAAAAAGTGGCAGGTTATAGGAGGTGTCAGGAAGTGGGTAAGAGAAGGATGAGAATACTGATGAGAGTGGAGTGGATCGAGAAGGGAGCAGGAGATTGAGAATGCAGGTTAGTGAGAAAGGAGATGACTATTGACTTTAAATACTTGGAGATTGTAGCTGTCAGAGAAGCAAGTAAATGGAAGGAAATTCCACAGGAAGTAAGTGCGAGAAAAGAAGCTGCTGGAGTAGAATTTGCATTTACATTTTATTGGTTTTACAGTAACATGTTGGGACCTAGTTGCTAATCTTGTGGCTCGAGTAAATTCATAAATAGGGGGCACCAGTGAGCTAAGTTCATCGGAGCAGAAGTATTTGTAGAAGAGACACAGGGAAGTTACATTGCGCCGATGAGAAAGTGACTGTATCTGAGCTGCCAAGTCAGGATCGATCACATTACAGATTCCCCACTGGATTTTGTCAAAGACCCCTAGGTGGATTGCAGGAGCACCCTAATATATTTGAAACTTACAAAATCATCTTTTATCGTGTCTTCTTTAAAGCACTTGTAATTAGTGATTCAGTCTTTGAGAATAGGAAGAAATTAACTGAGAGTTTCTATCCTTTTTAAAAAACTGGTAAAATTCTACAAACTAAGGAAAATTCTGAAGTCAAAAGAAAACTAACTTGATAAAAACTCCTCTTTTAAAACCAGTAAAAGACACACAAATTAGACAAGTCTCCTTGTATAGGTCAACCCTTGAATTTTGACTGCAAAATCATTATTATACACTTCATTGTTCAATAATGAGTGCTAATTGGCCGAATGTAATGAAACAAATTAGACTATCAAAACATCTTATAAAACAGCCAAGGAAAAACTGCTACAAATTTTCTCATATTTTATCAATCAAGAGGCAGCTGAACCTGATGCAATAAAGTCTGCTATTCATTATTATGGAATTTTACAGCGAAATGTAAAAACTGATTGTGTTAAGATTTCTTAAACAACAAAAGGAAGTTAAAGTTGACAACTGGAGAATTGGTTTATTCTGCCTTCCATTGAAATACACAAATTATTTCTGGAAAGAGTATTCAATTCTATGTTAAATTACCTCAACATAAAATCATCATTGATTTTTATATATGGCTATAGAAGGCCAGTGAGAAGGCTTTGATATGAAACTAAAGTTAAAATAACATACTAATAATAATGTTGATAAGGCTTCAAGATAATTTACACAACTCACACATTAGACATTTGTTGTTTTTGAGATACTGAATGATTTTCTGTTCAATTATAGCACTGTAAACCTTTAGTTAAAAAAAAAAAAATAAGGGTTTAGGTCTAGTAAAGAACAAAGACTTCACATTTAACTAATTTAGACATTTTGGGGGCAGATTTTCAGTGCCAAAACTAAATTCAGCACTCAAAAAAAAAATAAAATAAATAAAATAAAATAAAATAAAATAGGAATAGTGGTCTAGATTATAATTTTTTGATGAAGACATTGAGTAGACACATGAATATAAAGCATTAGTAGATTACCACAAAAAGTGACTTAACACAAAGAGTTGAAAGTTCAATCCCTGGCCACAATGGAGAGAACAAAAAATTGAAGTTATCAAGGGAATTAACTAAAACTGAGATATCCAAAGGCATGGTACATGGAATTAGAACAATCTACACCCCCATCCATGAACTAAAAGGGTCTAGTTTGAAATACCACTTTAAGAAGGCCGGAGCATACAACAGCTGAAACATTGTGAATATGGCAATAAAGATGAGAACAACAGTCCGAATAGCATAAATAGTTACAATACCTCAATTTTTAGGCTGGAAACTGATATATGGTGCCAAAAGTGGGTAACGATCAATTTAACATATAAAGGAACTGAGTAAGTCTTAAATATCTTTTCAAGAACAATTCTGACATTTTGAAGATTAAAATTGCTTCAATATTCAAGAATTTAAAAAGGGAGAAAAAAAATTATCTTAGGCAGTTTTTGTTAGCTTTGTTCAAAGTGGGGAGTGGTCAAAAACAAAAAAAGCACGCAAAATATGGCAAAAGATTTGTTGGTGGGACCCCAAATTCACATGATATAGATCATTTTTGTAAAAAAAAGAAAAAAAAAATCAAGTTAAACCTGTCACTTATGACATTCACTTCAACAAGATTCCAATGACTTTCCTGGCATAGAGAGACAGAAAAAGTAACTATCCAGAACTGATCACCTAAAAATAAATGATTAAACACGTGTGAGTCTTGACTAACTTCAAATAATTGGAGTTAAGGCAAAGACCAATTCTGAAATCCTGAGACTATTTACAGTCATACTAGACATAGAACATACCACTCGAGAAATGGTCCTAAAATACCAAATATCCACTTACAAATCACCTGCATGCTAATACTACTAATGTACATAGAAACCAATAAAATAAATTCAAATAAGGCACTGCAAAGCAACTAGACTTATATAAATGTTTCTTTTTTTTCCCTATATGATTAAATTTGATCTTCTACAATGATTGGCCCAAATTACTCAAACAGTACAACAACTGTTGTACATAGACTTCTGAAAGTAAAAGGGATCCTAGTTTAAGCCTTGTCTAGAGTTATTCCTTATTTTCTTTCTATACTGTTTATTAACAGAATGACTGTTCAAGTTGCTATCATGAATAAATTTCTTTTTAGTCTTAAAATCTTGTTTTACACAATGCTTACTCCCACCCAGTGATTCTTTAAAATTTTTCAAAAATAAATAAAAATAACCTATTGACTAATATATTAAAAATAGAAGAGTGTGCTAAAAAAGTGTCCAATCTGAACAAAAAGAGATCCCAAAATAAATTCTGTCTAATCATTTGGGCAGATTTGGGACGAGGGGTTGAGAATTTTTTTATACTCTCAATAATGTAACAGTTTCTTGGGTATACACTAAGGAAGAAAACTATGAGCTAATTTATTTCAATTCAACTATGTCTTATGTAAAACTGACTCAAGTTAAATATGGTTTTGTTCATACAAAAAGTATTCATATATAACATAAACAAATAGAAATCTATATGTCAAGGTCTTGAAATTGAAGCAAAGCTTTTTTTCTATGGGCAATGTGTCTTCTTCAGGACACTGGCAATCATGGCTTTCCAAAATTCCCTGCCCTTTAGTAAATCTCATCTTTTCATCATCACCTTTATTTAAACCCTGTTCTGCCTATCAGAATATATTCAGAAGTTTCAAGGTTGCAGTTACTCAAGCTATACACACACACACACACACATATATATATATATATATATATATATATATATATTAGGTAAAGAATACCTAGTGAGCCAGACAGCTTTCCCTGATGATCTGTTTAGGTAGGTCTGTCTGGCTGACTAGGTATTCTTTACTTATTCCACTCTACCTAAGTATTGAGCACTTTTTGTTAGTTGATTACCCATGTCGGGGTTTTTTCTTTGGGCTACGTGATAACTCGGTCCGAACCCTTTTGACTGATATGGATCTACCAGTTCATGTACTTGGCTCTTTCTTTTTTAAAACCATTTTTTCCCTTCTTCGTAGATTCGTGGAAGGTTTTTTGATACGAGTATAGTTATAATCTCATTTATTTTTATATATATATATATATATATATATATATATATATATAGTTTATCAAAAATACTTTTATAAAATTTAGACAGTAGTTCCTCACTCACACCAAAACAAGGAGAAAAGTCCATATAAATATATATCCGTAAATCCAGTGTGGGTCGAAATTGTAGGTGACTGTCTGGTAGATCCATATCTTTGCCCAGCATGTCTTACAGGAGCTATTTACAGGGGCCTTCTTTCAAACCTACTTCCAGAACTCCTAGAGGATGTATCCCCACCCTTACAAAGACACACGGTTCCGTTCCAGCACATTTTAACCAGGTTGTTCACAATGCACTGGCCGACATCTACCATGAAAGGTGGGTAGGTAGGGGAGGACCATTCCATGGCCTGCACTTTCCCTCAAACTCAATGCTTTGGATTTTTATCCGTGTGACCGCCTGAAATAATTGGTTTAAGCAGCAGGCATCAATAATGCTGTGATACTTTATCAACATGGTATGGAACCTTGTGGAACCATTTGACACAATGTGGTAGTATTTGAAAGGGTCTGCCAGTCGATGTGCAAGTGGAGGACATTTCGAACATTTGTTAGGAGTTGCTGTGTTGAAGTATGACGATAGCATTTTGGACATATGCTTATATAAACAGTTTACCATGTTTTCGTGTTAGTTACCTGCCCCCAAAATTAGTAAATATATTTTTGAATTGTACATTTAACAGCGTCTACCATAAACTCTAAACTTAATAACTCAAAAACAAGGGATTTGTGAACATATGTTTATATGAAATTTTGACCATCTCTTGGTATGACGAACCTGGCCCCAAAGTTTGTAAAATACTTTTGATACTCTCTCTCTGTATATATATATATATATATATATATATATATATATATATATAGATAGATAGATAGACAGATAGATAGATAGATAGATAGATATAGCAAACTTTAAACAAAATATTACAGCATGGAACAAATTAAAAACTATTAATAATGCAGTTATTTATATTAAATTAAAAACAACAGCAATTTCAAAATAAATAAATGTGAGCCATTTAAGGCATCCTAATAAGTTTCTGAAACAGGACACAGAAAAATTCTTAAATACAGGACAAGGGACATCTGAGCACCATATATAGATTTAATTAATTCCCAGAACAATGCTATCCAAATTCTGTCCTGGATTAAAACAAAGAAAGCTTTTTTTTAATTATTAAATCATTTTAAACTTAGCAAAGATTCCTTTACAAGTGGAAAAATTTTCACCATATTAGGCAGTGTTTTTAGCTCATCCTAAGGATCTGAGATCCATTGCATCTCATAAGATTTATTTGTGTAAAGTTAAGTGGCTGCCAGTGTCATGGGGGATGAGCAGACATAACAGGAAGGAAAATAGAAATCTAACGAGGAGTTTTAATACAAGTAGAAAGTCGACAACCTTGAACAGAAATACCATGTAGAAATGTCTGCTTAAAACACATAGAGGAAAACATTCTAATCTCTACAGTAGTTATTTTAACTTTGGTTTTATTTTGCTCATTGTTATGCACAATGTGTCCTATATGCATTTCTGACACTTGTATTTGCCTCTGCATCTATTTATGTAAGTAAATATATATCTAAATCTATCTAGATCTAAACTTATTTATAAATGGAACTTTGTGTGTGTGTGTCTGTTACCTATAGACTCTGAAATGGCTGAACCAATTTTCTTGAAAATTTACAGTTGTACTATAAGCGTCTGCGAGCGTTCTTAGCTAGGTTTTGTGTCAAGGTACCCACGATAAATATTGAAAACCGATAATTGAAAAAATCGGGTTATAGAAGTGGTCTGATTTTAATCAAATTTGATACACTCAAAGACATAAAAAACAATATTCAGAAGTTTCAAGGTTGCAGTTCTTACAATACTGCAGAAAATTGATTTATATATATATATATATATATATATATATATATATAAAAGGCAAGATGTTTGTGTGTGTGTGTGTGTGTGTGTGTGTGTGTTTATGTATTTGTTTCAGCCCTTTTATTTTAGTTTTTGCTTTGGGTTTGGCTCTAAGTAGGTATCATTGTAGTTCTTAGTCTCAGCCATGATACCATTTACTCAGAGGACTTATTTAGCCTTCAGAATTCAGTTTACTACAAAATAAAACTTATTTGATATCGATACCAGGAAATCAAAATTTGACTTACATCCATTCATTTTTCTTTCAGTCTACAGTTTCGCTTTAACTGGAAACAACTATTGCTTTTTTGTCTTTCGTGCCAATGTCCAAAGAGTCTGAGCTCCAAGACCATGGATTAGTTTTAATGCTTTCATTACAACCGAGCAATGCCAGGCTATACTGCTAGTGCATATATAAACACAAGCATAAGAGAAGTGTAGGATAGAATAAAAAATATTTGTAACAGTCATGCTAGACACATAATGAGGAAGGACTGCTTAGTGAACTTGACCCTCACAGGGTATAGTGAGGGCAAAGCAAGATAAGGGAAAGCAGCAAGCCACCCAACCAATGAACTTGTGTCAATGGATGACAGAATAGTGGTGACAGGAGGCTTAGCAAGGGGGAAAAATCTGATAAGGGTTATAAGGGACAGGGACCTGGAAAGAGCTATTACTGCCCACATCCTGAAGAGACATGGCACATAGAAGGCAGCCATCAACTTTGAACAGAAAGACAAATGTAAAAATCATGTCTGCTTAAAAACACAGAGGAAACTATTCTAATCTGTAAGATAGTTATTTTAGGTTCAGTTTTATTTTGTTCTCTGTTATACACAATTGTGTTCTACATGTATTTCTGACACTTGTATCCGTCTCTGCATTTATTTATGTAAGTAAATATATGCATAAAAGAAACACTTAAAAATAAGGAACATTTTGTGAATGTTAATTAATATTTATTTCAGAAGTGATCTAGTTGAGTTATTTTTTTTTTTTTTTTTTTTTGTTGGCTTTTAAGTCATTTCACCCCAAGCAAGAGGATAAAGCCACTAAGGTGCAAGGGAGTTACTGGGTGTGAGAGAATGAAAAAAATAATTGTTACTGATAAAATAATGAGAAATTTGTAAATTCAAACAAAGATAAAAAGTTTCTTATATTAGGTATGCCATAAATTTGTTCCCCCCACCCCAAATATACTAAAGGTTACTTAATTGGAATGTTTGTTGCTTGTTTTTTTTTTTCAATATGTATAAACTCCACAAATACAAATGAAATAAATATTATAAACAAATAAATTATCCTAAAAAATATTTTCTGTTGGACAATACATTATAGAACATTTTTTTTTTTCAAACATTATAACTAACAGAAACAAATCAACCTTCGTTCAATAACTAGTGGAAAAATTAGTTTCTAACTTAATATGAAAATAACAAAAATAAGAAACGTCTGACGTTAGTCACTGAAACCTCCTGACAAGTACATGGAATGATTGCAAAATAGTTAATCTACTAAACTCCAGAGTAAAGGTGCTGAATATAACATCAATCATTGACAAATGTTATTTCTATTAATCCTATATTAGTTTGAGTGATTTTTGTTTAACAGCATATCAACACCTCTGTGGGTTATTTAATGCAAAAAAGGTGGGGTTTTAAGGTATTTTTTTAATGTTCAATTATAGTGAAAAGGTTGATTTAGTCAGATTTTAATGAAAATTTTTTTTTAATTCTTTTTTATTTTAGAAAACTGAAGATGTTTTCTAGTATTGTATTCAAAAATGTTTTGCTGAGAATTATTTTTTCCTTCAAAAATGTATTATGGCAATAAGTTTTTCTTCAAAAATGTATTATGGCAATAAGTTTTTCTTCAAAAATGTATTGTTGGTAATATTTTTCCTTCAAACATGTTTATTTTTCAATAAAAGTTTATTTTTATGTATATATTTCTATAAAATTCTATTTTTATACTTTCATAGTGTTTTGACCGCAGTTTGGGGGTTAACTATTTGCCCATAGCTGGGACCCTAACAGATGCTACCACTCCATGTCAGGGTGGACCTGGGAACAACAGCAATTAAGAGGTGGTTCCATGCTCCTCACAACCTTCCAATCAGAAGCCTTGCTGCCGGATGCTGTTTACCGTCATACCCAGGACCAATCTCATATTAAGCAACTCCTAAAGGTGTATGCTCAATGCCATATTAAATAGCAGAGCCTAATATTTCTAAATAAATTTGTGGTGAACAACAGTGACTGACCATAACTAAAATTAAATGTGCTTTCATGCAATCACCAGGTATATGTTTTGTTTTTTTCTTTTTCAAGTAATGGTGGTTTTTTTGCCATTATATCTTGGAAAGATGGGCATTTACCCCCTCAGAGAGTTTGGTTAGTATATGCATAATATGTACACATTAACTACTTTTGTCATAATATCATCTTGAACTTGCCAAGGGAGATATAAAATGCACATTTTCACAAACAACATTTGCCAACTAACTGACAATTTCCTGAAAATGCATGAAATTTTTCAATGTCCACAAGGAATGTGTGTGTGTTTACAACATTTTAGAACTCAATATCAATATTTAGAAAGCCACCTAATTCTTCCAGTAGTTTTTTCTATTTTTTTTACAGTAAGGTCACACTCTTTACAAGGTCACACTCTGTACAAGGTCACTTGTGGTAGAGGGTTAAGAGGCAATTTATATGGATAAGAGGGAGATATAATGGTTAACCCTAGACTTAAACAGGCTAAGATTGTATTAATCAGAGAAACATCCTCTTGGGAGTAATGGTTAATGGAAAGAAACTGTCAATTGAAATTGACTTCTCATGGAATAGAAGGGGAATATAGGTGGGTAACTACAATATAAGTGACATGGAGGTTAGATCTGAGAGAACCAAGGAATGTTGTTTGTCCAAGCACTTTCCATGGTAGTAGTGGCAGAGCAGAGAGAGATGCTCACTATATCACGCCTGTGAGAGAGAGGTTGGGAGGTAGGAAGTAATTTTCACCCAAAAGAACTTGAAGACATGAACAATTGTAAAAACAATGAGAAGCCAATCATAAAATGTCACATGAAATAGTAAATAGCTTCACTTCCAAGCTAATTCTTTTTGGTTGATATTCCCATTTATTACAGAAAGTCACAAACTGTTTACAGTACCTGGTATGCTAAAGAGATCTTGAACAAAACTAAGCAAAAAGTTTGTAAATATTTTAATACACTATATAACTAGAGAGATAGATAAATTTAGAATCTTCATAAACTTATATTTAGAAAATATGACACAGAATCACAGAATGATTACAGTCTACTATTTTATTAACAAGTCAGGCAAATATTTATATACAAGCTGATGATTCATTCATTGCCAAGCAGTAGAGGGAATTGTATGTGTTCATGCTATATGGTCAGTGGAAAACAAGTGAGAAGAGTTTTATGTGAAGATTGAGGAAAGTGTGAGTTAACAATGAATATAAACAATCTTTGAAGAAATCAAATGTTTTTGAGTAGCACAGACTGTAGATGGAAGAGCAAAAAAAAAAAAAAAAAGTATACAAGGATGTCTCCGAAGACATAAAGAACAGATGCAAATGTGAACAGAGCATGAAGCTTAGATCAAAAATTAAGTGCATTACTGAAGCAAAACTTAATATGACCAGTGAAACCCTGTCACAGAGGATTTGAGAATTAGAAAGATGTGATAGGAGTTTGCAGGTTCTCAGTTTAGAAATCCATTAGAGAAATGAATCAATCATCTAATACATCAGATGTAGGCCCCTGTGATGTTGGGCTATTTCAAGATTGGAAAAAGCCCAGAACAGACAAAGATTTATATAAATGACATCCAATAATACACGACTACATTACTGAAAGGTATTACAGCAAAGGCAGAATTGTCCCATGAAATATATAGATTCACAAGAGGAAGACTTTAAAAGGTGACAGTGGCCAACAGTGACCAACAGTGACCAGAGGGACATTCCAGGAATTGTCACACCTCATAGAATTATATATTATAGAGTTGGATGCTAAAATAAATTTTCGTAAAAGCATTCTCGACTGCAGCCACTTCCCCACCGTCGAAATGTGGCCTCCCTTTGTCTGTTCTATAAATACTTTCATGGCTTCTGCTTGGACGAACTTAAGTCACTGGTGCCTCCTCAACAGGTGTTTACTCGTGCAACCAGACTGGCAACTCAGTCCCACCCATTCACAGTCAGGTTAGTCAAATGCAAACGACAATTCAACTCCTGCAGCTTCTTCTCTCGCACTTTCTGCCTGTGGAACTCTCTCCCATATTCTTGCTTTCCTGACGGCTACAACCTCCAGAAATTTATTTAAATGCAATGTCAATACTCATCTATTAACCACTGGACTCTAGCCCCCCCCCCCCCCATATCCTTCCCTTTTTCTCCACCTATGTATCTGTCATCGCACCTGTATTCTCAATTTTCTATTACTCCTTTCTAACTAGTTTGTACTCCTCACTCTTTTCTAATTAATCTTTTTACAGTTATATAGCCCCCAGCTCATCAATAGCATTTCTGCCTTGCTCAGGGTGAAATGATTAAAAAAAATTAAAAAAATAAAAATAAAAATAAATAGATTTACAAAAAAGCTGATTATATAATCATCCTATTTTGTCACTAACAACATATAGAATGGATGTTAAAATTTATTAAAACAAATTTTATATAAAAATTATAAAATTAATGATTAAACTATGAATTTTATTCCTTACTATCATAAGTAGTTTGTTATTACAGCAAATGCCTAAAGCTAAACAGATCATAGCAGAATATCAGTAAAACCAGTGGTCAATAATTAAAAATGTATCAAACCATGCTTAATATTATACCATATTGAAGCCAGTGCTAAAGTATAACTGTGGCTATATTTTTCTCTTATTCTACTTATCTCAATATTAAATATGCATAATTTTTAAGAACATTTTGAACTTCAAATGTTTCAAATATAATGAAATAGTGTAAATAAGGACAGAATTAATATACCACAGAGAGAGAGAGGATGATAGATAACATTGAACCAGATGACAAGGATCAGAGATTTAATTCAAGCTGCTGCCTACTTATCATTTACCTACATTTTTTTTTATACTACTGAACAATTAAGTGGGATGTGCATTGTGGTGCAGTGGATATCAACTCGGAACAACAAATCAGGGAGCCAAGTTTGAATTCCAGTTGAATTCCTGGCATTCACTTTTGCGCAAATACCCTTGGGAAAGGTATTAATCCATCTCTTCCTTCCAGTTATGGGTTAAATAATAGGACAGATTGGATTAGCTGGCAACCAGTATACCACAGAAAGCAATGGCAAATTACTGTGGGATAATCTTCTGCCCAGTCAATCACATCTCTTTCGAGACATGATCACCCAAAGCGTGTATCATGTAAGGCACTTAACTGACTGAACAATTAAGTAAAGCGATTTCTAGTAAAATTTGCATATGAAATATTATTTGCAATACGTAATCAAATGGCATTGGTTTCTCTTCGCACTT
Organism: Ascarosepion bandense; assembly: GCA_037127315.1. Classification (NCBI taxonomy): domain Eukaryota; kingdom Metazoa; phylum Mollusca; class Cephalopoda; order Sepiida; family Sepiidae; genus Ascarosepion; species Ascarosepion bandense. The sequence continues at coordinate 9,191,085 of JBBBDQ010000927.1, forward strand.
ACATTTATCAGAAAAGCCTTACTATCTGCTTTTCACCAATACACATACACCAGCACTCTTCCAGTTAAGTGAAACTACATATCGACTTACAAATTCAACTCGTTAACTCGTTATCTACTTCTGCTGAGTTTATGTCTGAAAGATTTTTACACAAGATCGGTTGATGATTAGAACAAGTCTTGTTTTGGCAAATGTCTAAAATCCTTTGCCAGAATTATTCTTTCGAAAAAATGAATTCCCAGATGAGTTTCTTTTATATCAACTCCTGTTTTATAATAGTTGTTACATTTGCTACACATTTCCAACACTAGATGTAGCAACCAGTATGGGACAGAGATAGTATACCAAAAAGGTAAATGGTATTTATAACTTAATTTTGTCACCTTGGAAACCTAATCCATAAAATAACTGATATATAAAAGATTAGGGAAATTCTAAATAAAACTGTTCAACCGATAATAGTTGTGTATAGTTTCATTAATATCTCAAGGTTTATTCATATCACCTCCAGAACATTTTCATTTGTTAACTTCCAGATAGGCAGAAATATTTTTTAAATTATTTGATAAGAAATATCCTATTATTAAAATAATCCTATTTTATTAATTTCATTACGTTTCCATTGTAAAACAGTTGTAACGTTTCTTTAGCCGCTAACTCAAATCAAAACAAAACTTTCTGACAAAATTTCAAAAATTTTAGGAGGGATTAAAAAATTTTTAAAAATAATTAAAGTTACTTTAAAGGCTTCTGTGTCCATTGTAAACAGAAAAGACCAACTGAGTAATGGTCAAGGGTGTAAAAGACGCCAGAAATTTCATTATTAGGTCGCGGGATACAACAACAAGCCTACCTATTTTTACTATATTGTACAGTACACACACATATACACAAAGCTTAAGCTGCTGCTGCTACAGCTCTCTCCTCCTATTCTCTCATTCTTTACTAACCTTCTGTTGGGGGGGGGGGGTCGCTGCTGGAGGTATGAAATAGACAGCTGACTGAGACAACATTGTCCCTTTGAAGGTGTCCCCAACTAATGTCTGTCACCAGTCAGTCGGTCGAATCGGCTCTCAGTTTTTGTTTTATGTTTATTTTTTACGCAGTAATGGAGGTGACTGGGTTTTGATTGTGTTTTTGCGGTCATAGTATTCAATTTCAGTTGAGTGGATCAGAGGAAGATAACAGCAGGCCTTTTGTTGAATTCAAAAGCTTCATCTCACATATTAAAAATAGAGTCATTGGTAATCAGGCTCGCGGACCAGTCAAAATGCCTTCGTGGGCCTGATCTGGTTTGCAGGCCGTAGGTTGCCAACCCTTGATCAAGTATATAAAGCACTCAGAATGAAGTCTGAGTGTGTTCTGCATTGTGCCTCATTCCAGTGTTGTGAATCATTAAAGAAATTGTTTTCTGAGTGAATTACTTGAGAAAATTATTCCAAGAGCATTATTGCGTATTATTCGAAGAATTTGTTCTTTATGCAAAGATACCGAATATTAAAAAATGGCTAATAGCGAGTTACAAAAAATTCCCTTCCGAATAACGTTACGAAAAACTAACGTTATAAAAAATATAATAAAATTTGCTTGAGCAAAAAATGGCTAGCCAGTTAATTTAAATTTTTTAGAAATGAATAAGTAACAAAAGTTTACATACCTCAGTTTTTAAATGGTTGTTATCACTCAAAACGTTGCTAATTTGCTAATACGCCAGCTGACATTATATACAGAGTAAATAATGTGTCATAATTGTACTTAAAATGTAGATTACATTTTTTTTAAGTACTATCATTGTCTACAGCTTCAATCCCCACCTATTTCTCCAGAACAGTGGCTAAGTTTTCAGAGTTACTTTAGACAGTGTAACAATGAATTATTTCATCCTTACAATCTGTATTTAGATAAGTGGCTCTGCTTACATTGCTTTAATGAATAATGCATTTTTCACAGACAAGCCATTGTAGGCCTTGACATGTAAATAACCACTGAATGTTCTGCATTGTACGATTTCATGTCAATTAAGGCAAAGAGAACTTCAGATTTAAACCCAAAATCAAAGTGAAAGAATCATTAATTTCCTTTCAGAAATATCCTTTTCTAAAATTAACTGCAATACAAAATTTCCCTTGTACTGCTATCTGGAAAAAAAAAAAAAACACTGGGAAGAACAAAGATGAAAGGAAATTGAGAAGTGTCTTTAGTTCTTTTATCTATCATGTTTATGATTAAAAGCAGTAAAAAAGAAAGTGGCCAGTGATGATGATATGTAGCTTATAACAACTAGATTTGGAAGGCAAAGGTTTGGATAGAGATCAAGTCTTTTTGTATTGAAAAAAAAAACAAAAAAAAACACATAAGCATTTTATATCTATATATATGAAAGGCAATCTGTGAGTCTGGATGTGACTGTTCCCTATGCAAGCCAACATTTTTTAAGCTACGCCATTCAAACTTTCTAGGGACACATATCAACAGAGAAGCCAGGTCGACACATACTTTTTGAGTTTAAGTTCAGCAATTTTCCCCTTTGCACTTTTTGACCAATGGTGCAGATTGTTTACATTTGCTCCGTAAATCTAAGATCTAAGATGGTTGCTAGATTATGTCACAGAAATCAAATCACACATGTAAAACGCAACTAAAAAAAAAAATGAGCCTTTATATTTTAATTTTTATTTCAACATTTTAAAAATTCATTTGGTCAACAAAAAAATGTGAATATTTTCCCCCATAATTTTGAAACAAAAGAAATATTAAAAAAAAAAATTTCTGAACTGAGAGTGTAATAGTTTTTATATTTCTAATTTCAGTAAAACAAAATAAATAATTTTTATTTTTATGTTAAATTTATTTAGTCAACAAAAAATGTAAATATTTTCCCCTGTAATTTTGAAAAAAAAAACAAACGCAATGTTGTTTACAATATCACACAAAACATCAAATCACGTTTACGCAAAACAGAAGAAAATAGATTTTTTAATGGAATTTTTGAACAATTTTGAAACAACAATGTTTTTATATAATTATTTTTCTATATAACCAAGTCCTAAGTATTCTGAGTTGCACAGGCAATGCCGGGCTATGATGCTAGTAAATTAATAAACAAAGACAAAAAATAACCTTACTGAAATGATTAATTCCTAATAATAGCTACCATTATTTACAAGCAAAAATCTTTAGCCATGTGAATACTATTTTTTTTTCTTTTCATTTCACCCCAAGCAAGGCATTAACACCATTGATGTGCAGGGGGTTACATAAGAGAGTAGAAGTATTAAGCAAGAGGAGAGTGAAGACAAAGACGAACCAAGTGCAGAGAGTCAAAGAGAAAGAGAAGAATGTGAACACAGGAGGGAAGACAGTTGCAAAGGTAGAGAGAAAGGAAAAGAACAAGATACACATGGTAATGTAGAAAGGGCTGAAGTTAAGTGGATAAGAAATGGGAATTGACTTTACATTTAAATTCCTGGAAATTATAGCCGTCAGGAAAGCAAGTATATGGAAGGGAGTTCCACAGGCGGGAAGCACAAGAAAAGAAGCTGCTGGAATAGAATTGTTGCCCACATTTGGTTGATCTAACTGCAAAAGGGTGAGACCTTGTTGCCAGTAGGGGCACCAGTGACTTTTTAAGTTCGTCAGAGCAGAAGCCATGAAAATATTTATAGAAGAGACAGAGGGAAGCCACATCCGACAATGTGAAAGTGGCCAGAGTCTAGCTGCCAGGTCAAGACCAATTACATTACAGATTCTCCTCTGGAGCCTGTTGAGAACACTAAGATGAACAGCAGGGGCACCTGAGCAGATATGCCAACAGTATTCCATGCACAATCGAATAGTTGATTTGTATATGTGCAAAATAGATTTCAAGCGGAAAAAAAATACTTTCTGGCCTGACACAGTGACCTAACCTTCCTAGCAGTGGATTTAGCTATTGATTCAATGTAGGTATGTTATAATTTTAAACAAGCTAATTATTTCTTTGTGGCCTGGTAGCAAATAATCCATGGACTAGCGGTTGGGAAACTCTATTTATAACATGTTTTTGTGATCATTAATGACAAAAAAAGACATTTAAAAAAATTCCTCAATGAAGTTACAAATAAAATTAAGTTGCAATTCTATATTTGTATGAGGTACTGACCAAAAGTATAATCGTTTTAATCAACTTCTTCAAATCTTTGTGTAATAACATTTGAAATATGCATGGCAGGTTGCTCATTTGCATGCATGCATATCTGCAATGGGGCTAGCTAATCTCTGTTGCAGAAACCTACTCAAGCACATCTGTATTTGTTAAACATATACTGAGCCAATATGTGGTTTGAATTCAAAAGCTTCATCTCACATGTTAAAAATAGAGTCATTGGTAATCAGGCTGTTACAGTTTCTGGAAGAAAGTGCATAATCTGAAGCCTTTACACTTGAACTCTTGGTCACAATGTCTGATTGCTAGCACATCTATTGTTAGCTTCTGAAAAGTTTAATCAATCCAGATTTATGGCAAGGCTTGGGTCAAACAATGATATAGTTTTGAGGTATTTCCTGATTGTGTCAAACTGAAATGATCTCCCCAAGCTGACATTAGCAATAAGTCAATTCCTTGACAAATCAACCCTGATGAGATTTGAACCTGAATCTATGATCAGAATGCTAACTACTTAGCCACTAGCCAACTTTGAAATAGCCAAAAGTCATGTAATATGTAAAGTAAAAATGATTCAAATCAAATTTAAATGCATTTTATCTTTTCTAATACCTTTATGCTTGCTTACTGTTAAGTATATATATATATATATATATATATATATATATATATATATATATATAAAAGCTGCGATGAATAAATTGTCGCCATTTCATAGTTTTAATTTCATAGATACACGTCATTTTTTGATTTTGTCAACTGCCCAGTATATCCAAAACACTTTTGTGAATTTTTTTTTTGTGTTTTCCAGGGCAACTGATTATTTTGGGTGACCTGAGCAATCAGCATCATTTGTGCCTGTATGACTGTGTTTAAAGTCGGTATACCACCTCTTCACCGTTGTTTCTGATGAGGCAGAGTCTGAATAACACTTATCAAGCCATTGCTTTGCTTGAACAGTATTTTTTACCATCAGAAAGCAATGCTTTATCAACACACGAAATTCAGATTTTCCCATTGTTTTGAAAATTTGCAACAGTAGCTTCACTTAAATAACTGTAATTTGTAAACTAGTAATCCAATTAGGCCCAAATTTTGTCACGCACCATTTGAAGGTTAGCACGTCATAAAAATCATACACAGTGTTTATTAGTGGTGCCATCTATATGTCAGGGTCGGGACTTATTGAGTGATGTTTATATATATATATATATATATATATATATATATTATATATATATTGTAGATATAACAAATTAATATCTTCCTTTTTAAGTGCCAAGTCCCTTCAGGTTCTCTATAGATCCATTTTTCAATATTATCTGTGAATTGCAATGACCTTTTGTGTAGTGGTTTCTGTTACCTCCACAACGGTTTTCAAATTCAAAGTCACCCTTCTCCTAGATTAGCTAAAGTGTTTAGTGTATCCTGTTTAACCCATAGTTTGAAGGAAAAGAGACTGATCCTTGCCTTTCTGAAAGACAACAGTTGTAAAAGTGAATTCGAACAGATGCGACAAGAACTTGAACTCAATTCACTGATTCCACTTTTGGGGTCAATGTCCATGACATGACATATTAGTAATATAGTAAATGGACATTACTAACATTAAAATATAGAAACATCCAACAAAATGTAAATAAATTCATTTTGGTAAGGAAAAAAAGAAAAGGACAAAGAGAGAAAAGAAAGAAAAAAGAGAAAAAGGAAAAGGAATAAAAAAAGAAAAAAAAATGAAAGAAATATAAAAATCAATATAGTACAAGATAAACAAAACTAAAACAATTCCAACTTACACAGTTTCTCGAAAATACTTTTCAGCCTCTTCCCAGGATACAAGTGAAGATGTAAGGTCTTTCTTGAGATAATGTGCTGTTAAAACAAGAAACAAAAAGACTAACATTGATCAATGATGATTGCTTCACAAATTACAGATAAGAGTTAAAATAGCATTTAAATAATTTTAAACACGTATTAAACGATAGAACCAACGTAGTCTTGCAGATTTTCTTTTGTATTTTCTCATATTTTCTAATGAGGCTTTTTATTTCCAAATTATATTTATACAAATATTGTCCATATGTTAACTGAGTACTTTCGAATGTCATTGCTCATCATCAGGATCAAATTTACAGTTTTAAACATCATTTTCTTGCAGCAGAAAACGTGTTACTACATTTTGTAGAACTAAAATGTTAAGAAAATTTTTTAAAATTTATTTAAATAATGTAAATAATCAATGTAACAGTTATTTACCTCTTGCAGACATTCAAGAGAGTTGCAACATCACTTACCAAACTTTCTTAGGATTAAAAGCTTTAAAATAAAATCAACTGAACATTTGAAAATTCTATATACATCAATAAATTAAGATTATACATAATCTCATGCCTCAACTCTTCTATCATCCTTTTGCATGTATCTTCTTAATCTCTCCCTTATTCCTTTCAATCTTTGTTGTCCATTCATGCTTTTATCTAACTATGCTAAAACTGAAAAACGCACATAAATTCAATGTTCTCTCGCTTATCTTATTCATACACTACTGTATTTACTAGCCTTCCCACGCAAGGCAGGATGTGACACATGGTCATTTTAATGTGGGAATTCCCGGCCATATAGCCGGGCCAAAAATATGTCTGTCTATTTTTACCGAGTCGTGGTTCTACCCTTCGGCGGAACCACGACTGGGTTTGTGCTCTCTGCTCGGAAGCAGAGAGCTGACAGTGTTATAGAGTTACAGAGCAGTCATCCTAAGACGACTGCTTCAATGCAGTGTAAAAAATTTTAATGCAACACAATTTTTATGCCTTTTCTTCCCAAACTTTCCTTCAATCTTCACTCACAGTCTCTTGATATCCAGCGAGCAAGTCTGTGTCTTCATCTACCCACCACCATTTCCCTATTTGTAGCTTTCTGATCTCCTGGTTTTCTCTTTAACACAGTATTATTTTTCCTTCGCTTCATCCTCAAGATTATCATGAAAGTTACTTTGACACAAGTCCCTAACAACATCAGACCACATTTTACAATGTTAAAATAAATATAGTTTTGCTTAATTTTAGAAACTAAACAAATTCTCAATCTGATCATAATAATAAGACCAAAATAAATCAAAGTGGTGGTGACTAAAATCTTAATGCTGATAAAAAAAAGAATTAAGTAAATTTTTCTTGGGTTAAGTTTACCTTTTTCTGATTGGCAGCCAAAATAAACTATGGAAGCCGGGACAAGATCAGCCTGAAATAATAAAACACAATGACTAAAAACAAAAATAATATCTTAATCATCACTCCAATTGAACTCTTTGTATTGCTCGTTACCACAGTATTTCAGCTGATCCATTCTACAGCCTTCTTCAAGTCTGCAGCATAGAAAGAAAGAGAAGAATATCTTTTTTTCTTTAGAAAAATATGAAGTTTGCAATAAAAGAAAAAAAAAAGAAAAGATCATTATTATGTAAAAAAAACAAAAAAAAACAATAAGTTAGTACAATTTTCATTGATCAGCAAGGAAATTGGAAAGGAGTCCCTTGTATGTATAGAATTCCTTATGTTATAAAAGTTGCTATGAATGGTATTATCTGTGCGGTTTGTGCTACCAAGGCCATCATAATATTAAGCAATATTTATGTCCTGTTTATCAACTTTCTCATATTGAAAAAAGGAAGAGTGACCACATTTTCTTTAGTTCATTTGAAGAGGCTGGAGAACAGATAGCCTGAAACATTATAACAATAAAAGCAACAAACACAAAAATTTAAATGACTTAAAAATGATAGCTTAAAATTATATGGAAATACATAATGACATAGTCTAATGATGAAATAAAAACATTTATTTAACAATATTTTCAAAAATTACTTTCTTTGACAATATACTGAATTCAAAAGTAAATATCAATTACATACTGAAATCGCCATCAATTAATAAGCACAAATTTACTGATCAATCTTCAAACAGACTCAATTTTCTGGTTTTATCATTAAAATATATGCATTATTACAAAGATATGCATTTAAGTTCTATACATTTTCTTGCATGATCAGTCAGTTAAGTGCCATACGTGAAACACGCTTGAGCGATCATGTCTCTAAAGAGACATGACTGACTGGGCAGAAGATTATCCTGCAGTAGGTTGCCATTGCTTTCTGCGGTAGACCAGTTGCCGACCAAGGCTATAAAACCCAATCTGTCCTGTTATTTAACCCATAACTGGAAGGAAGAAACAGATTAATACCTTTCCTAAGGGTATTTGCGCATAAGTGAATGCAATGAATTCAACTGGAAGTCGAACTCGGCCCCCCGATTTCTCGTCTTGCATGATAATGTATTCTAAAATTTTAATTTCTGATATATTGTTGGAACGGCTGAAAAAAACTCTTCGGGTTGAGTAGGATTGTAGAAAATCAAGCAAAATGAAAGAAGAATTCTGAAAATGAGGGAAACTTTTTGCACTCCCCCAATATTTTTTATCCTAGTCCATTTAGAGGGGTTTAAAGTTACTTACTACATGTCTAGCATCATTGGGTACAAAATTATGGCACACGTTCTGGGCAAGTAAATGATGGTATGTTGGTTGGGCATATGACCTAAAACATCATCAGAGTATAAATAATAAGACTTTCATATCTTCAGAACAGTTTGAAGGTAAAACAAGGTTACATCTCAGAGGTGACAATATCTGTCTCTCTTTTTCAGTGATATCTGAGAGTCTTTAATTTCACGTATGAATCAATCATTATTTTTATGACAACTAATCTCAATGTTTAACAGCTATAGTTCTTTTCTTTTTTTTTTACTCTACTACTAGTGAATGTTGGTTGTGATTTAGTGAATATTGGCTTCAAAAGAGAAATTGGAGAGCCAAGTTCGAATTCCACTTGAATTTGTTGCATTCTTCTGTGCATATACTCTTGGGAAAGGTATTAATCCATCTCCAGCTATGGGTTAAATAACAGTACAATATGAGTTCTGTAGCATTGGTTGGCAACCAGTCTACCACAGAATGTAATGGCAACCTAATCACTTAACTGACTGACTATTGATTAGAGCAATTGGCTATTCTTCCAGGAGTCTAGGGATAGATTACTACTCCCTCCCCTACTCCTAAATGAATTAGAATGTCAGTTAAATTAAACATTGCATAGTTAAAAAGAGCTCTGTGGGCTAATGATTAACTCTTCACTGGAAAGTCAAAACTTTCCAGAGGTGTCTGCCATTTTTAATTCTTTTTTTGAATGGTCATTTGAATTTTCTTCTTTCTTTCTCTTCCTCTCAGAAATATCTACCTCTATTACACTTCTGTTTTAACTTCTTTTTTTTTATTTTTTTAAAGATGACGATGTTGTTATCTCTCTCTTTCTCAGTGGTATCTGAGAGCTTAAATTTCAGTTTAAATTTCATGTTTGGATTAATTTTTCTTATACTTCCAGCCTGTGGAACTCTATCCGTTTACTTGCTATCCTGACAATCTTGAAAAATTTAAATGCAATGTCAATTGCTGTCTTCTATCTTCTTGAATCTCATTCGTCTTTTGTTCTTTCCTCAATCCTCCCTATACTCAGCATTTTTTCTCATTTTCACTCCCTGTAACCACCCCTTCATACTGTTGGTTGGTTGTTTTTATGGCAAATCAACCTCGGTGGGTCATATATTGCCAACTAAATTTTATTTATTTATTGCTGGTAATACCTTTTTCTTTCAACAATTTATTGTTGTTTTTATATAAGTTTTGTGTCTAGTAATACTTTTTCTTTTCAAGTACCAAGATTCATTGGTGATTTGTTTTTAAGGGCAGAATTCCCAAGTCCTACCCTTGTTATTTAACCCATAACTGGAGGGAAGGGACGGATTAATACCTTTCCCAAGGGTACCAGTGCTTAAGTGAATGCAGGGTACTCAACTGGAATTCGAACTTGGCTCACCGATTTCTCTTTCCGAGCCGATATCCACTGCACCACAATGCACATAGGTCACTAAATGCTTACAGCACTTGGTATTCCCAAGCGGTCACCCATCTAAGTACTGGCCAGGCTCAATGTTGCTTAAATTCGATGATCGAGTGAGAACCAGTGTATTCAACGTGATATGGCCGTAAGCACCCCTTCATACTAGTGGCATTTCTGGTTTATTTAGGGCGAAATGATTAAAAGAAAGAAAAAGAAATTAGTAGGAAGTTACATGGTAACACCAGCAGACCTGACTACATTTTCTCAACTATTTTGATGCAACCAATTGTTTTTTCATAAACATCTAACAATGAAAGACCACAGACAGATGGATTCATGCCTTTAATAAGACATCAGTCCAAAGTGAACACACTGCTTCAGCAAGAATTAGAACACTTTTCTTCAATTTTCCACCCTGATAACCATTAAGGTATTTTATCTTTTGGTATTTTAGGGCTCATTCAGCAACCTCCATCTAGATACTGGACTGCTTAAAACCACTTTGCCAAGAGCATCCACCTCATTGAGAATTTATGATTAACAATCAATGCTCAATGTTGCTTAACTTCGATGATCGGACGAGAACCGGTACATCCAACACGATATAGCCATAGACAAAAACAAAATATAAGCAACATCGAGCCTGGTCAGTACTTAAATGGGTGACCATTTGGGAATACCAGGTGCTTTAAACATAAGGACCAAGAATGGTCCTCCAGGTTTGGAGGTTAGATGCAGAGCTAACAGCCCTGCCCCATAAAAAATAGTTTGTTCCAGAAACAGCAAGAAAATGATGCTGCCCAATGCACAATCTGGGTGTGATGGATAAATGATGATGATGATAATTAATCAATAACAGATTTTACAAGCGCCATGAACCAGGTGACTGAACGGTAGAGAACTTTTTTTGTGTGGTAGACTAATGTAGGTAGAAGGGGAAATATGAAATGATTCAAACAGAACTGTTTTGATTTTGGATTACAAGAATAAAATTCCATTGGGAAGACATGAACTTAAACATTACCCTACTCCACTGATAAGAACTTACTGTTGCATTAATCTTACTAAAAGTCAAGCAAGAATTGTGATACATTCAGTATGGAAACTTTAACTTACCTGGATTAAATTTACAGTCATGTCATTCAAAACTTTCTTAGGTGGAGTCACATCTGAAAATTAGTAAAAAGAATAGTAAAAAAAAAAATTAAAAAAAAAAACACAAGAAACAAAAGGTGAAATATTAAAACTCATTTTGTTTTTTAACTGCTATCAAACCAAGTATTTGAACTTTTAGCCGTCTGCATTATTTATAAGCATTATTTTTATTTTCACTGAATTCTTTTTCATACATTACTCTGTGATCCTGTAGCACCTGTTCACTTGGTTCAAAAAAGTATGGTCTTTACAAAGAGTTACTGACTTCACTCATTGAAAGCCATTTTTAGCCATTGATCTGAGAAAGCAATTGTATACAACTGACAGTTTATTATATTTTTGAATGGGTTTAACACGATGCATAACATTAAAAAAAAAGTCTCAATCTAAGGAGGCAAGAACATCTCAAGTTTTCAGGCTAATATTTTGGTTTGGTAGTAATTTGTATTGATAGGCAAAACTAGTTCTATGTTCAATTTCATAATCTTCTATACCAAATTTTTTTATAACTTATCTATACACCAAGGTATGCTTTATCAAAATTGGGTTCTTTGTTCTGAATACCTACACTTTAATGACCAAAGAATTTATTAGCTAAAAATGTACAAGATGAAAAAAAAAAAAATTAGAAAACCTGAATAGTAATGAAGAGTTCACAGAGTATAAGATTTTTTTTTTTTTTATAAGCGTTTCACCCCGAGCAAGCAGGTCACTGCCACTACTGCGCAGGGGGCTACATAGAGTGGAGAAAGGATGATTAAATATAGGAAATGTCAGAGGGTGGGTGATAGGCGGGTAGGGATACCAAGAATGAGGGTTGGGTAGATGAGAGTGTTCTGAGAATAATTGGGAGTTAGTGTGATAGGAGGTGTCTATTGACCCTACATTTAAACACCTGGAGATTGTAGCTGTCGGGAAAGCAGACTCGTGGAAGGGAGTTCCACAGGTGGGAAGCGCGAGAAAAGAAGCTGTTGGAGTAGAATTTACGGTTACATCTTATTTGTTTAACTGTAAAAGGGTGAGACCTAGTTGCTAATCTAGTATCTCGTGTAAATTCGTGCTTAGGCGGCACCAGTGATCTAAGCTCATCGGAGCAGAAGCCATGAAAGTATTTGTAGAAGAGGCACAGGGAAGCCACATCACGCCAGTGAGAGAGTGGTTGCAGCCAGTCTGCCAAGTCAGTATCAACCACGTTACAGATCCTCCTTTGTATTTTGTCAAGAAGCCCAAGGAGAGCAGCAGGGGCACCCGACCAGATATGGCAGAAATATTCAATACACGGGCGGATGGTAGATTTGTATATGTGCAGAATAGATTCAGGTGGGAAAAACTTCCGGGCCCTGCACAGAGAACTGACTTTCATAGCAGCAGATTTGGCAATGGATTCGATATAGTCATTCCATTTGAGGTCCGCCGAAAGTGTAAGGCCAAGGAGGCGTAGTATTTTACTCTCTGGGATGTTACTTTAATTTTAATGTGAAACTATTTCTTTGTTCTAAAGTTCTGCATTTTAATTTAGTCGATGAAAATGACTGTCTCAATACATTGTGATAAGATACCACAAAATCAAAGTGGAAATAATTTATAAAATTTCTGTTAAGAAACAAGAGTTAAAAACTAAAAAGTCAAATGCCAATAAAATGATTATGTTACTCAAATGCAATAAAGATAAAGTTAAAAGAAAAATGTTCACTGTAGAAATAACACCATACAACAGAAAAATGTCATATTCTCCGCTATATCAAATATGAATTACATTATTTTACAAACTCTAAAGAAACCAATCAACAAAAACCACATCATAATTCTACACACTTAAAAGAACTATTTAGCATGCGAGGAGAACATGTAAATTCATTTATATTACTTCAAACATTATTTCAGTGGACATTCATAACACGTCACTCAGTAAGACCCGGGCCTAACTGATAAAAGAACTTTTAAGTAAAATTCAACTTGATTCATCAACATAGTCTCCTTCTAGGGTGATACACTGATTCTAATGCTTCTCTAACAATTCGATGCCTTTTTTGTAGAACGATTTGTCTTTGGCCTCAAAATATGCTTCAGTTTCTAATATCGCTTCTATATTGGAGCCAAATCTCTTTCCCTGTAACACTCTTTTGAGGTCTGCAAACAGCCATTAGTCACTGGGGGCCAGATCTGGGGAATAGGGTGAATGCAGAAGCAATTTGAAGTGCAATTCATGTAGTTTTGCCATCGTTGTGATCAACTTGTGACATGGTTCATTGTCTTGGTGAAAGATCACATTTTACTTCTTCATTTGTGGTTGTTTTTTGGCATTTTTTTTTCTTTCAAACGTACCATTAATGCTATATAATATTTACTATTGATGGTTCTTCCTTTCTCAAGATAATCAATGAACAAAATAACTCGTGCATCCCAAAATAAGGAGGTCAAAACCTTGTCTGCTGATGTTTGCATCTGGTCGCTTTCAATTTTGTATGGCTTTCACCTAGTTCTGTCCACTCAGCTGACTACCAATTTGATTACAGAATGAAGTGGTGGATCCATGTTTGATCCAATATCACATATTTACACTAAAACACCTTGTTGTGTTGAAACAGTTGCAAAAAACGCTCCGAATCATTGATGCATTGTTGTTTTTTGATCGACTGTGAGCAAACACAGTACCCACTTTGAACACAGCTTTCTCAATGTTTAAGCAAAATGGTGAATACACTGCCTTCTGATATGTTCAACTCCTATACTATCTCACTCAACTTCAATTTCCAATCAGCCAAAACAATTTTATGAATTTTTTTTGTGTTTTCCAGGACAAGTGCCGATTTTGGGCGACCTGAGCATTCAGCATCATTTGTGCCTGTATGACTGTGTTTAAAGTGAGCATACCACTGGTGTTACCGATGAAGCAGAGTCTGAATAACACTTATCAAGCCATTTCTTTGCTTGAACAGTAATTTTTCTCATCAGAAAGCAATGCTTTATCAACAAACGAAATTTAGATTTTTCCATTGTTTTGAAAATTTGCAACAGTGGCTTCAATTAAATAACTGTAATTTGTAAACTAATAATCCAAATGGTCCTAAATCTTGTCACATGCCATTTGAAGGTTAGTACCTCATAAAAATTATATAGATTTTTTATTAGTGGTGCCATCTATATGTCACGCTTATTGAGTGATGTGTTGTTCTAAATAAATGCCACATTTTTATATTTACTGTAAACAGTGTGTATTATGTCTGTAGGTTTGTGCATTTGAGGAATCTTAAAAAAGAAAATATGCCCACTGGGAGGGATTGAACATGTATCCCTATATTGGAGAAACTACCATTTAATCTGGCATGTTTTACTACTTGGCCACTAAGAGTAACACAGTTCGGCAAGGCTTTAATTTCCCTTTTAAGGAAAGCACACTTCTTCATTCGTATATTTTTCTCAAATTTTTTATTCAAAACATAAACAAAGTAATAATGGATTTATTTTTAATTCAAGTTTTTTGTTACTTCAAATATAACATTTTAAGCAATATATGTTGCATGCAAAATAAAAATCCATTATTTCTTTAGAAATTCATTTAAATTTTTACTAAGTCAATACAAAATTTATTATTTTAAAATATGATAATCTGGAATGTATCTAAAATTAAATTTAGCAATGACAAAATAAATCAGAAAATAATTTATTCTACAAGAAAGAAAAAAACAGTACCTCTTTGCTTTTATAAATTGGAAAATTAAAACTGATCTTAAAGAGGGGAAAAAAAAAACAACTAAATAAGATAATTCAAATAAATTAATGCAGACTTTAATAAATGATGCCAAGCTAAAACCTTATTTTTGTTTCTTTTTGTTGGCATTCTTTTTACAAA
Source organism: Ascarosepion bandense (assembly GCA_037127315.1). Classification (NCBI taxonomy): domain Eukaryota; kingdom Metazoa; phylum Mollusca; class Cephalopoda; order Sepiida; family Sepiidae; genus Ascarosepion; species Ascarosepion bandense. The sequence goes on from JBBBDQ010000927.1 coordinate 9,206,187, forward strand.
TTCGAATTCTTACATTTTAATCTTTATCATACAGTAATAATTTGTTTAGAAAAGGTCAGAAATGAAGGTCATGTACTTCAGAAACAGAAGAATCAATGTAGTAATTGTTAACTCTTGTTGTCCTACATAAGATCGAATTCTCCATCCTTGGCTAACAAATTAAGACTTCTACTCCTCAGCTTAATGGATGTGTTTTAAGCAATAGCAGTAGATTATGTAGTGCCCTTTAATATCAGTAGCAGTTTTCGAATATAAAAACACATGAACCCTAAGGTAACTGCCTCTCGTCTGGGTTTTCCTCTTTTGAACTGGTGACAAACTTTCCACACTGAAGCTAAAAGAGCTTCACACTAAAAAACACACCAACACAGTAAGTCCCACTCAAACATATTTATTAACATTTCGTTGTGTATGCAATTTGCTTCTAACAATAACAAAAAAGCTTTTATTTTAAACTTTCCTTTTGTTAATTTTGTTTTAATAAATGTTATCTTGTATTGCAAATTAATTGGTCTGTTATTTTGTGCATATACTCTTTGTCACCACCATTATTTCATCTACTATAAAATATTCCTGTCAGATTAAACATTCAATTATTGAAGTAGCTAATCACTAAACTTATTTCCCTTCCTGCCAAATTGAATTTAAACATTAGGCAGTATTTTAAGTTTTTCTTTAATTTCTGCTCAGTGAACATTTTTCTGTTGCATGGTGAATTGCTGTCACTCTGTTGATTGAGCAAGATCCTGTTCTAACAGTAATTATTTATTTTTTATTAATATTTCTTTCATTTACATTTGTTCATTTTATTACCACTTATATAGAACACCATTCAGAAATCATTAGTAAACAACATGGACTGGATATAATCAATAATAATAACTGGCACTGCTTCATCTAAGAATTTTAAAAGAATATTACTACCAATACTATTACTGTTGTTGTATATAAACAAAGACAATGAAAGCATATCACACAAAAATTAATAATAATGAAAAAGTCACATCTAAAAAATTTGAATGATTATTACAATTTGGTAAATGTCCAAATCAACTGAAGATCATCTCAAAATCAAGAACACCTAATAATTATCAAGTCAATTTGATATAACTTTAAAATGAAAATGTAAAAATCATGGTATATAATTTTAAGAAATTACTGACAACTGAGATTAAAATACTTTTCAGCCCAAATATTAAAACCTGGCATATTTTACACAAGTGGGGATCAAAGAAAGAAACCCCAGGTATTGAATTCAATCTCATGACCAAGTCTATATCAAGAGAGAAACTTTCAATTTTTAACAGAAAAAACAAAAACTCAATTTCCCCATAGTTTTAAATTAGTAAATTTCACAAAGATCACATGATGTAAGACATCTACAATATGAACTTGTAAGAGCATGGCAAACATTTCCTCAAATTGGAAAGTTATAAATTTTGTAATAAATACCAAAAGGATGAGTAAATAAGTCCTAAAATATGTCAGTAAAGAGAAATTGAAAGAGGAGTGGATTTTTGTTTTGTGTGTTCATTCACTCTTGCGCCCACTCATACAGGTAAAAAGAAAAAAAAACAATAGCTAATGTCAGATACAATATAACTCACAAATTATCAATCTAATAATGACCAATCAAAATCTGAGACAATCTTTTGGCTTAGTTCTATATTTTCTACTAGAAGTTACAGGTCAATGTTTATGCTAAGTTAGATATTTGATTTCGAGAATCAAGATCAATTCATTTGAATTAAAGGCCAGTGTTTCCCAATGTTGAAAAGTGGTACTAAGAATTTTTTGTTTTTTTTTTAAATTTCATTTGGGGAGAGTGAACATTACTCGGGGAGGGGGGGGCGCTGTCATTTTTTTTTTTTTTTTTTTTTTCAAATATTCAAAAATTATTCTAAAAGCTATAAAAGTAAAATTTCTGAAAGATATCTAAAGCTGTGGGAAACTATCTAACTTTTCTTCATTGCTTTTCCAACTTTCTATATGGCTGAATGTGGTTATACAGCTTCTTATTAAACAAAGAAACTGCTTGCAAATTACAAAACAGTGGGATATACGAATACTTCTAGGTAGCAAGTAACCTAAATTAAGAGCCTTAGATAGTAAGCACCAAAGTCAATCATCTCAGTGGAAATGTTGATAAGCTATCAAACAATTTTTTTTATTTTTTTACCATTTTATTCATTGGCATTTATAATAAAAATGAAAACAATATTAAAATTTTTTTTACACTAATACCTAAGTACTATCTTGCTCTGAAAAATAAATTCAGTATCATATTTGAAATATAATTTGACAGGGGAGCATTGACAAAGGGGTGCTGGTTGAAAAAAAGTTGAGAAACACTGAATTAAAAGTTAGTATTTGAAGCTCAGTAAAAGTAAAGATTTGAAATGTAAACTTTCAAATCAATTAGGCTCTCACTATTTGAAAATTTTGGATGATAAAATCTTACTCTCATCCTCTCTCACAATCAACCTTATCCCATTGAAAGCAAACATGTTTGGGTTGAAATGGATGCTTTGACATTTGGTGTGTGTGTGTGTGTGTGTGTGTGTGTGTATATATGCACATATAAAATGGATGCTATCTAAACCCTATGGTGGACACCCACTCAGGCACATTTGTGGGCCTTCAAAAACCAGAGAGGTAACCTCTGGTTAATACTGCATCTATGCTGAGCAGACCTTACAGTTTCTGAGAGAGAGCACACTGGCACAACTAACAGTTGAACAAGACCAGTATGCTGAAATATTCATCACAATAACTTGTAACTCAGTGCTAAGAAAACAAAGACAGCTTCCAAACAGTTTCATTTATCTAATTTCATTCACAAAATTGAGTCATTTATGGTATGGTTCTTTGACACTTCCCAGAGGTGTTGTATGCTGGGAAAATCTTGGCAGCCTGATACTATCAAGTTATCTCTTTGACCATGGTGAAATTCAGACCCAGGTCTTTGGTCAAAAACACTAATTTTTATAACCATTCAGTCACATATGCATACACACATACACAAACAGAAGGTGTGTTCCAGTCATTTAAAAACACATCTTTAGCAGGTCATAAACAGAATGATCTAACATACATAATGTGGTATTGTCTGTGTGGCTCATGTTGCTGGGAATGAGCTGAGCCAGCCAATGTATTTAACAATTCCTTTTTTATTTACTACCTATTTCTGTCAGAAAGAGATTTTTTCCTTCCCAGTTGGTTAAATAATGGATTAGTCAAAACAGTATAGTAAAAACAACAGCAACACAAAGCAAAGGTTCAACTGGCCAAACAAACCTTGGAGTCAAAAATGACTTCTCAAAATTGTCAACAATACAGAAGTAATTATTTATTTTCATACAGAAGTTAATAGATAAAAAAAAAATATAAAGTTTAAACAGTAACATTTCATTTTTGTCTTTACCCTCTATCTAGATATTGACATTTTGAACAAATACTTTTTCTAATATTAATTTAATTAAGGAAAGCAATCAAATGATCATTAAAAAAAAAAAAAAAAAAAAAAAAAAAGATACAGGTTTGAGTTTGTGCCCAAAAGATAAGAGAGGAAAAGCAAGAGCAAATTGTAGCCCATTAAGAGTGGAAAAATAACTTTGTATTCAATCTATAATTTTGCATACAAACTTTCTCTTTACACTGATGATAAGGAAAAGTTAAAGAGTCTATCCCAGTTTATGGACAATCCTCTTTTTTCTTCTTTCCCCAAACATTTCTCCTCTAGAGGGAGAAAAAATATATATAAAGTGACAGTTTCAGGGATTAGTGATTTCCTGAAATGTAAATGACATCAGATTTTCCTAATGTAGACAAGCTGTAAAAAAAAAAAAATGTCTTCATGAAGTATTTGTGAGGAAATTCTTGACATATTTTCTGTAGAAACAGTAAACATTGTATGCAGCTGGTTCCCACTGTAGAAACAAACAGATGACATATTAAAGACAATTATCACACAATAAGTAGATTCCACTTTATATTAAATAAGGAGCGGTAAATTGTTTGAGGTGGGGAAAGATCTACATAAAAATAGAAAGTTATTGGAATATAAAAAAATTTAAATTAAATGCAATTTCTTTATCAGCTTTCATGAAATGAATAATACAAATGACAACTTGTGAAGTTCATTTTTTTTCATTATCTTTTCAATGTTAAGGAATACGCAGGGCGTGATGGAAAATTTGTTGTCTAAATTACATAAAAATGGAAATAATACTGACATCTCATTTAAACATATATATTTATCAAAATTACGCAAAAATATCTTGAAATACTAAAAAGTAAATTTATTCAATAAAATTGGCATTGGCTCCAACCACAGCCTTGAGACGACTTTGGAATCTCCTGCAACTCTACTGGATGGTTTCCTTGTTTAAGTTGGTAAATGCTGCCATAATCTTTATTCATCTTTGGCATTATAAAGAATTGATATCTCACTCAAATGCACCCCACTCATAATAATCAAGGGAGTTTGCAGTCTGGGGAGTTAGATGGCCAGATGTAAGGAGCGATGTGGTCACAGAAATTGTTACAAGACATACGGTCTTCCAGCAGTTACCCTCTTGGCCCAGGGCAGTACTACCTACGGAAAGCACTTGATGTAGGCCTCCATATTGAGTTTGTAGTCCTGTGGGAAGATGAGTGGAGACATAACATTTTATTATTAGTGATTACTCTAAACACCTTTGTAATTACCATTAGACTCAGCCAACTCTCTGTACTGTCTTCAGACTGATGCCCAAACACTCTAAAATGTTTGTATTGGAGCTTCCAGCACAAATGCCAAACAGTACAGAATGTCATTTCTAAATTTCTGGCAGAGAGAATTATGTCATGGTACTATTTTTCTCAGATGGTACCCAACTGACCCTAACTATACAGTGCAGTCGACAAAATCAAAAATAAACAACGTGCATGCATGAAATTAAAAATATAAAATGGCGACAATTTACCCATTGCACTCTGTACAGAGTGTCCCTAAAGTCTGGACACTAAGGAAATCTCATTATTTATATTTTTCTTACCTCTACAGATTAACTTGTTGAAAGAAGAAAGAACTGACTTATTTTTCTGTGATCTGCTACAGAAGAAGAAGGTGTACTCAATGAAAGTCACAGGTGCAACACACTTGATTGAATGCATAGAGAGTGAATGTGCTAAAATTTCCAGCAATATGGAATTATTGAATTGAGTTCACGGGAATCATGCAAAGCGCATCAACCTTTGCATTACAAATGATGGAAATCATATTCAAGATGTTATTTGTTAATAAAATGCTGTTGAAAATTTCATTTCTTTATGCCATTTTTTTTCTCCTATGTATCCACACTTTATAAACATCCTGTATAACCCAATCCAGCATTCCCCTGTTGTGAATGTACATCTTTATGCAATTTACTTACTGCCAATGTAAATAGACGTTTTTAAGACACTGTTAAATGCCAGTCCCTAGAGAGATTTTATTGTGCTGCAGAGTATCTGATCAAAAACAAAATGGCAGCAGTCATGAGAAATCACTAACAACAACTTTATAGTCACTTATTTGCAGTAAATGACTATAATTTCCTATATTTTCCCAAAATGGGTCAGATAGCTAGGCAATAGTGCTATGACAATGCAACAATAAAAATGTTAAAAAAGCAGAAAGAAAACCTGAATCTATTAATTATGGACAAGTTCGAATCCATATAAAATATCGACTCATACAATTCAAGTTCTGCTCATTACTATTTTACAATACATTTCATGTCTATACACCTACAAATCACACAAAAAAATAATACAGAAAAAGTTAGGTTCATACCATTCTCGAGGGCATTAGTGAAAAAGAGAACAAAGTTATAGCAAAAATCTAAACTGTTTTCTTTGATGATAATTACTTACATTCAACAATGTTATGTTTCTTAAAAGGTAAATGTCAAATGCACACTAATCTCTTTAACTTTAAAAGGATTTTCAGACATGGGAAAATGAAAATCCATTCTTAGTGGAGAGGTTTTTTTTTTTTCAGTTTTATTGTCCAACTAGCTGTATAGCCTGGCATTGCTCGGGTGTAATGAAAGCTTTGAAATTAATCTATGGTCCTGGAGCTCAGTCTCTTTGGATGTTGGCACGAAAGACTAAAAAGCAATAGTTGTTTCCAGTTAAAGCGAAACCGTAGACTGAAAGAAAAATGAATGGATGTAAGTCAAATTTTGATTTCCTGATATCGATATCAAATAAGTTTTTTTCGTCGTAAACTGAATTTTGAAGGCTAAATAAGTCCTCTGAGTAAATGGTATCATGGCTGAGACTAAGAACTACAATTATACCTACTTAAATCCAAATCTGAAGCAAAAACTAAAATAAAATGGCTGAAAAAAATACAGACATACAGGCAGATAAACAGACACACACAAACATCTTGCCTTATGTATATATTATCGATTTTCTGCACTATTGTGAGAATTGCAATCTTGAAACATCTGCATATCGTTTCTTATGTCGTTGTCTATGAGTGTATCAAATTTGATTAAAATTGGACCACTACTTCTATAACCCAATTATTTCGATTATCAATATTTATCGGGGGTACCTCGACAGAAAACCTAGCTAATAACACTCGCAGACGCTTATAGTACAACTGTGTAAATTTTCAAGAAAATCGGTTCAGCCATTTGAGTCTATAGGTAACGGACACACACACAGACAATGTTCCACTTATAAATAAGTTTAGATATTTATATATTCTATTAATTACACTGTTCAACACGATTTTCGGTGACAAGAAACAAAACGTTTTTCAACTAATTTGATGGAGGCTGATCCCAAAAATATCCTTAGATTTTCATGGTTAGCTACCATTTTTGCTGTAGTGAAATTGCACAATTTTGGAAAAAAATATTAACTTGGCTGATCAGAAAATTTAGTTAATAATGGTCATAGAAACCCATCAATTTTCAGGTAGGCTGAGCAATTTATGTCAGCCACCTGAAATAAATTATTTTTATAAGAAAAACCTGTGTATTCTCAAGCTCTATTAATTATGAATCGTGTATATATATATATTAGCTACACAGTTATTTTATGGAGAGTGATCACAAACCAAAAAAGCGTATTTTAAAAATGATCTAAAAACCTTTTTTTATTGATGTTAAAAGTTTGGGAATGTTGAAAGAAAAGCAAATCTGAGTGAAGGAAAATGACAAACAATGGTTGTAAGTCATTTAAGAAAAAAAAAGGTTGATCGTACAATTTTAAAACAGACAGGACATGACCTCAATCCCAGATAATCTTCGTTCTGAATATAAATGTAACATTTGTGATCGGGTTTTTCTTATCCAAAGCAAAACTTGCTAGTTATCTAAGACCACATGAGAAAAAGCAATCCCATGAAGACTACATTAATGGCTATCCACGATGATTTACAGGACATTCATGTCAGTGACAAGGTATGTGGGTCAGAGGATCTGAAAAGTCAGCCGAGAGCACAGAAAAGCAGATAAACTTTACAACCATGTACAAGTTTATCACCTGCCATATATGCAGGAAAGCCAATAGAAGTGAAGAAGAGCTTTTACAGTTACTTAGTGCTTATAGGAACTCAATCGAAAGTTGAAGAGTTGTGTGTATGTGTGCAAGCACAAGTGATAGAAAGAGTATTTACGTAATTATATATAATCCATGTACAAAAGTAAATCGATATATTCATAGCCTGGTATATAATTATTAAGTGAACATCAATCTGAAATTTTCACTCAATAAGTATTGACCTGCATGAAAAATATTTACCACTGAATTAAATACAATGGCAAAAAAGTAGATCATGTTGAAAAATAAATTGATATACCCTATTTTCTGTTTGAATTAGGATTTGAATTTTATTTTATATTCATATCACTATATTTTTCACATTACACTTCATAGAATCATCCATAAAATTGTTTTAGAGAAAGAATCAGACATCTGCAGATAGCTAAAATTTTCATATTTCTATTTTTAATCATTCATAAAATTTAGAAAATAGAATAATTTCGTACACTTAGAAAACAAAAATTATCATAGCTTTTCTGTTACTTGTAAGATAAACATGCAGTAATAAATGTCAGTAATTTGGTTTATGTCTACATTGATCTGATTTGAGGTTTAAATCTTATCAATAGCTATTTGATCCTTTCTGGGTAGCTTATTCTTGATTTGAACACCAAACTCTATATAGTGGAAGACATCAACTGATTTTTCCAGTTCTAGAACTATGCTGAATTATCCAGTTTACTCGTGATCCACAAATCATGCATATCTCATATATTTAAAGCATTGTTAAAAACTTAAAATTTAAATAAAAAATTAAATAGCAGTAAAAAAAAAACCCAAAAAAAACTGAAGCATTTCCAAATAGTTTTCATTCAAATTTAGTGGTGAAATATGGGGGAGGGAGGACAAAATAATATAAGCATGATTTGGAAAATTTGATTATACTGTCAAAAGCTTGTCTCTTTTATGTTTATTGATTTAATATTAATATATTTTTTTAATAAAACTGTTTTTTTGTTTTTTTTTACAGATATCATTTAAATAAGTTTATTAAAATCAACAGTCAGGACTATCTAAGAATTTTAAGTGATCAACTTCATCCTATGGTTCAGGAACTGTTTCCAATAGAAAATGTCATCTTTCAAGATGATAATACACCCATTGATACTGCTAAAGTTGTAGCTGAATGGCACAAGGAACATTGTAGTGAAGTAGAAAATCTGTCTGGACATCACAATCCCCATATCTCAACATCAAAGAACATTTATTGTTCATTTTAGAAAAACAAGTGAAGAGTCGATAAACTCCACTATCATAATTGAAAGAACTGTAGACTGTTTTAGCTAAAGAATGGCTAAAAATTCATCTGAAAACAATTCAAACTTTGTAAAAGCTGATCCCATACAGAATTCAAGTTGTAATTACTGCTAAATATTCAAATACTCCATATTGAAAGAAATTTGCTTGAAATTTCAGGGTGTTCAGTTATTTTGTCAACCCCAACAAATATATAAGGTTGCAAGTTGAATACAGTGCTTGGTGATTGTCGGTCAGTTAAGTGCCATACGTGATACACGCTTGGGTAATCATGTCTCTTTCGAGACATCACTGACTGGGCAGAATGTTATCCCGCAGCAGGTTGCCATTGCTTTCTGTGGTAGACTGGTTGCCGACCAAGGCTATAGAACCCAATCTGTCCTGCTATTTAACCCATAACTGGAGGGAAGAGATGGATTAATACCTTTCTCAAGGGTATTTACGTGTAAGTGAACGCAATGAATTCAACTGGAATTTGAACTCGGCTATCCGATTTCTTGTTCCGAGCCGATATCCAATGCACTACAACACACATTGAATACAGTGCTTGGTTATTGTAGACATCTGAAATCCCTTGAAAAATTTCATCAACATTGTCTTCAAAGTATCTTGAATATTAGTTGGAAAGACAGAAGAACTGCCGTTAGCATACTAGAACCTGATAAAATGACCAGCATTGAAGTCATCGTCCAAAAAATCATTGCCTAACGTGATCCTACCTTATATTGAAATAAATTTGCTGAAATTTAAGGTGTCCCCATTATTTTGTCCACTCCTTGCATATTCAGTTTCCAAGAAGCAGAAATTGTAACTAGAGAGTAATAATGATTTTAGTATGCATTTTATCTTATGCATTCTATATCACATCTTGCATTGTATTTTGTTTCAATTGATGTACAAATTTATTGGTGACTTTTGGTTCGGACATTCTTGTAAAAATCTTTTGAAACAAAGATTTTCTATAAACTGGTCCTATTTTTCATGCCATCCAATATCAAAAGACTTGGAGTGGAAAAATTTTGACATTCACATACAACCAAGGCTGTTTATTCAACAGACATCATAAGTAAAAAACATTATATTAATCTTAGAAGCATCAGACAAGGGCATTATTTTGATAACATTTCAATTCTGAAATCTCTCTTTACATGCAACCAAAAGGTCTGTGTAGAACAAACTCATGATTATTTGCTTAACACCTTAAAAAATAAATGGTCATTTCAAAGAAACAATATTGTGGCTGTAACGAATATAAAAATAAGCTGAAATAAGATTGAAAATGTAAAAGGTACAAAGTACATAAAATGAAAGTCTTGATACATCTAAAATTACTAAATCAAAAAAATAAACGAATAAAAATTAGTCTAATCTTAAAGATTTCATTCTCTTATATTTTGCATATTCTTCAAAATATATTTAAGAGAAACAAATATAGCCTTTTCTACTGAAAATATCCATATAACATCTCTAATCTTTCAGATTCCTTTCAAATCTAAAAGAAACAAGAAAACATTAAAAAATAAATAAAGTGCTGAACCGTGATGTAATATCAATCTCCCTACATAACAGTTGATGCTGGACAATTACTTCACAGATAAAGAAACTTGGATATGGTTCTACAAAAAGATGCTAAGAATATCATGGATATATCATGCAAGTAATAAGGAAGCTTTAAGGAAAATGAAAACAAAATGGTTATTTATATCTACAATCAGGAAAAGACAGTAAAAATTTCTAGTACACGATGAGGAAAGGGAATGTGGAGATTTTGACATTCCCAAGACATTGAAGGACAATAGGAAACAACAAATGACCTAGCTAAGAAGATTGTGTAAAGAGATAGTAGAACAAAAAATGAGAGGAATAGTAAAGAGATAAACATTGAAAAATTTTACAAATGATAAGAAGTTGTGGAGGGCCATGATCGCCTGCATCCTGAAGCAACATGTTACATTTTTTTTCAGTGATATTTGTTTTAATTCCTGATCATTAACAATCCCTTTCTTGTAAATTTCAAATTGAGTACCAAAACTTGCTAAAACAAATTTCAGACAAAAAAAAAAAAAATGACATAATTTGGTGCTAAATCCTCTATTCACCCCGACCTTACAGAAATATTTTACTAATGCTAAAAAATAACTAATGCATAATAGGGAGTGGTAAAGCAGCATTAAAGTCAGTAGGCAGCAATATACACACACAGTGAGTAGCTAAAGTATTTCACAAACAAGAAAAAAAAATGTTCAATTTAAATGATACTCACTTCAAATATTTTAATGAACATTGTCTAACATAGAAAAAAGTTGAGAAACATTGTTTTATGTACTTTTATTGTCAATTTTCAAACTAGACAATGCTCATTAACATATATGAAGTGAGTATCATTCAAATTGAACATTTTTTATCATGAAATTTATAAAAAAAAACAATACATTAAATACTTTTTTTACCCACTGTATAAATGACTTAAAGATCAAATATGAATCAGAATCAAACAGGATGATAAGACAAAGAACACAAATAGAAAGCATTCATCAATCTAATGTGTTTCACATTTATTAAAGGTACGTTAGAGATTGGGGACATAAATTATATAAAAATTGTCCAAATGCTTTGTTTATTTGAGTGTTTTGGCTATACTTTTAGCCATTTTCAAGGATGAGTGTTATTTTATGAAGGGAAATATTATCCAAAAATATACAACTCTTATCAACTTAAAAAAACAAATTAATTAATCATCTATTATACAAAATGTAAAATGGCTAAACTCATCATCAAAAATAACAATTCACCAGCAAGATTCAAACTAAAATTAAGCAATATCATTTACAAATTTACATGTCCTTTGAAAAAACGTGTTACTACTACAAAATATACATAACACTACATACATTCTGCTAAATGTACAATAACATTCATCTGTAAAAATGGCCAAAAGTATAGATGAAAACAATAATTTGGAAAATTTATGTCCTCAAAAGGAAGAAATCATAAGATTACATGAAAAATTACATAAAAAACTTAAATATACCATTATTTTTAATGAAACCTGCATAAAAGAAGATTGCTGCCCAAAAATATATATATTTTTCATACGTATTTTATTATTCAGATGTAAAAGTCAAGTAACCAGGTACTGCTTAATCACCATATATGCATTATTTTAAAACTAGATATCAAGTTTCTAACTAAAAGTTTATTGCACAGAAAGGGTGGGGGGTAAAAAGGGCTCAGTACAACCCACTTCCCAAAATATGACCAAATGAAAAAAACAATTTTTTACTTGATCAAATTGAGTACCTTTCAGCTATCCTCACATACAGGGATTAAACTATATACAGTAGACTTAATAGTGCAGATAAAAACTTTGACCAATGAATCCTATTCAAAACAAGTAATGCTAACAAAATCTGTATTTCTGATATGAATAAGTAACAAACAAGAAAACAATTCCTTTATATAAAATATCTGATTACTTCTGAAAATAGTTGCAAATCATTTACAACTTTTTCTCAGGGAAAAGTTCCTGCAAGATAATAAAAGAATGCCTGGTGAGATGCATTTTTCAGATGCCTATTTTAAACGAGATCTTTCATTTGCCGAAACCATGGCCAGTGGATTTGCCTGGTTTTCAGCCAGTTTAGAATACCAGAAAAAAAAAAAATCATCTCTTTTCTTTCACTCCTCCAGTTCAGCTTGTTTGAGTGATCGTATTAGATAAACCATTCAAGTTTAGAATTACAGAATAGAGAGAGATGTGTTCATGGCATCGTCTTCAGGTTGCCAGCAACACGCAATAGATATTTATAACACACAGTTGTTTTAATAGAGAAACACTGATCATTAGTATTTAGATTGCTTTTCAATCATCATTCTTTCTTTTCATTTTCTCATTTCTCTATTATTATTTTCCTTTTTTTGGCTCCTGCTATATAAATAAAGTTCACAGGAATAACTGGGCTCCTGTCTAGGTTGACTATACAGGTAACAGACTCTTAGGGTGACTGCCTTGACATCTAAGGCAGTCACAGGCGAATGGTTGGCTCAAGTGTTCAGCAAAGTATAAGAGCAAAGGGAAGTGAAAGAACTTCAGCAGAAATATACACAGCTCTCCAATTCTAATTATAAATATTATACCACACATATACACACACTATCATTATTATATATATATATATCTCCGATGAACTTAGCTCACTGGTGGCCCCTATATAGAAATTTACTTGAGCCACAAAATTAGCAACTAGGTCCCACCCTTTTACTGTGAAACCAATAAATTGTAAACGCAAATTCTACTCCAGCAGCTTCTTTTCTCGCACTTCCTGCCTGTGGAATTCCCTTCCATTTACTTGCTTTCCCGACAGCTACAATCTCCAAGAATTTAAATGTAAAGTCAATAGTCATCTCCTATCTCACTAACCTGTATCCTTTCTCTCATGCTCCTTTTTCTGTCCACTCCACTCTCATCAGTATTCTCATTCTTCTCTTACCCACTTCCTGACACCCCCTATAACCTGTCACTGTTTCTCATAACTTTTCTCCTATGTAACCCCCTGCAAAACAGTGGTAATAAAATGCCTTGCTTGGGGCAATATAATTATTAAAAAGAAGAAAGAAAAAAAAAAAAAAATATATATATATATATATGTATGTTTTAAATAAAAAGAAGACAAAAGGAAAACAGTATTTAACTTGCCTACGCGTTTCGTCTCGTGATGGACTTTATCAAGGGAAAAAGACGAAATGAGCTTTATTCCAAATTACATATCTATAAACAAACAGTATTGGCAACAATACAAATGCTCACAAATCATTCAAAAAGATTAACAGAATATTTTTTTTTAGTTTTAGAATTCCTTCATGTGTAGTGCAATGTCTCAAGATGTTAAAATGAAGGAAATTCAACCATTTTCCTTGGACTTTTTATTATGTATGTTAGTCTGTTTCAGTATCAGTTCCATAAGCAAAGGTGAGATTGGGAAAAATTTTAACATCTCATGACATTGCACGACACATGAAGGAGTTCTAACACTAGAAAATATTCTGTTAATCTTTTTGAATGATTTGAGAGCGTTTTTATATAAGTTCTCACTGTTCTTCTGTAGATGACGTTCTCAGAACTGTGTGTGTAGTTTCAGATGGTAATGCATCTATAAGGAAGTTCTATAAGCAAGCTTGAAATTCAGGGTATGTCATTTCGCCAAAGTGTAAACAACTTTGCTTTTCATAGCATTAAACATGTTGGATTTTGTGCCAAAGAAAGTGCATTTGTGGGGAATTTTACTGCACTACTTTATTCAAAAGAAATCTGAAGCTGAAGCGCACACAATTCTTGTTGAAACTTACAAGGACTGTGCTCTGTAAGAAACAACATGCAGAGACTAGTTTAGATGCTTCAAAAATAATGATTTTGATGTTGAAGATAAAGAATGCTCTGGTACACTGAAAAAGTTTGAAGACAAAGAATTGAATTGAAGGCAAACCAACAAAAATCATCACTCGAAATCACTATCAACTACAATTGATGTGTTTCAGCTGAGCATTAAAGAAAAAATGGCTGCTATACAAGCAGAGACACAACAAAGTGATTTTGCAACCTGACAACACTAGGTCACATGTTGCAAAATGGGTGAAAACCGACTTGGAAACACTTAAATGGGTGATTCTACCCCACCCGCCATATTCCCCGGCATTGTTCCACCCGCCTTATCATGTGTTCCAATTGATGACACATGGCCTGGCTGAGCAGTACTTACATTCCTATGAAAATGCCAAAAAAAAAAAAAAAAATGGCTTGACTCGTAGTTAGCATCAAAAGACGTGTTTTTCCGACATGGAATTCAAATGCTGCCAGAAAGTTTGGAAAAAGTAGTGGTTAGCAACGGACAATACTTTCAGGGACATGTTTCTTTACTAATCTTTCTAAGTAAAACAGTACTTTTTATGAAAAATCAACAAGAACTTAATCAAGATCCTGATATATTTATTGATATCTATACCTGTGTGTGTGTGTGTGTGTGTGTGCATATAAATATTAAAAAGATATAATAACCATGCCAAGTTAAACATATCCATGCTGAGGGATGAAACCATGATAGCTTGGTAAGGTTAGTATATCTTCTTAAGGTAATATATAGTATTTACAAATATTATTCTATGAAATAGGTCTTGAGCACTTACTAAAATCTACTGGAATTAGTTGATTACAGGGTAGATTTTATCCTATAGTTGATTTTCGGTTGTGTTTCAATCCTGGGTAAAAAGCAATTGGCTGTCTAACTGTACTGATGAGCTGTGATACCCGAAACAGATCTGTTGGCAGAAGACTTTATATATCTATATATATTAATTGTTGAATACTTAGTTTTTGGTCATAATAGGGTTAGACCAGTACACATTTGTATTATAAAGTGTTCAATACAATTATATTGTAGAACTTTTGAATATTTTCCATTTTTAAATGAATTATTTTGCTACCCAGGTTTCTACCATGAGTGGTGTCTTTAGGTGATAAATTGCCTGAAGACACTACTCATGGTAGAAACCTGGGTAGCAAAATAACTCGTTTAAAAATGGAATATATATATATATATATATATATATATATATATATATAAAATTTTACATATTCAAGCATGATAAAAATGGCAGTAAATATTCTTAAAACCTTCTAGATGATGGTAAATTTGTATAAATAGGAATGAATAACTAATGTTATAAAAAATATCTCATCATCATCAGCAGTGTTTCTGAAGTTATCATCAGGACAAGTCATTTCAAAATTCATGAATCACTTATGTATAGGGTCATCACACTAAAATCCCAAAGGATGACAATTTATGTTATTGCAAAATAGACCTAAAACATTCCTCTGCAGAACTGGGCAATTCAAAACCACTCACTGATAGATCATTTCCACAAGTGTGCAAAGCACACTGGGTAATGGAAGAATTTGGCATGCAAGTGTCTCAGCAGATAAGTTATTTTCATAGAAATTCTCCTGCTATGAAAACACCTAATCAACAAGAGGAACCAAAGAGCTAAACTAGCCTTTACTAAGCATATGGTCTGGACCAATGAAAAATGGGCAAGTATTCTTTAATGATTAGGTTTAATGTTGGCTCTGACAGCAGCCAGTATATCAAATCGCTTCTTAAATGCAAGGAAAAGAAATCAGTTAAGTGCCACTAGGCTTTCTGCGACTCAAACATTAGAAAGATAATTGAGTTGTAAAGATTTATTGAAAATATTAGCAAAGGTTGATTTTTCTTTAGTTTATTGAAAATAATTGCAGCACAAAGATTTACTGAAAAACAAATATGCAAAAAAAGGAAACTACTAAACATGCTACGAAATATATATTGCTCATATACTGTTTAAAATGTCTAATATTTAGTTTAGAATATTTGTAAAAGACAAAAATAATTGTATGGGGAGGTATTTGAAGGCTATCACAATGTGTTTAGTATAATAAAGGAAGGTATTACCTATTTATTATTCATTAATATTTCGAGATCAAAATCAGAATGATAGGAGAGCTTGATTTCACATTCGTCCACTGTTGAACCAGGTCTTTAAACAAATGGTCCTCTTTTGCTGCTACTGCTGTTGTTAATTGTAGTGAGAGTGTGTGTGTGTGTGTGTGTTT
Source organism: Ascarosepion bandense (assembly GCA_037127315.1). Taxonomy (NCBI): domain Eukaryota; kingdom Metazoa; phylum Mollusca; class Cephalopoda; order Sepiida; family Sepiidae; genus Ascarosepion; species Ascarosepion bandense. The sequence goes on from JBBBDQ010000927.1 coordinate 9,222,679, forward strand.
GTGTTTATGGTTTATATAAATGTGCACAGTAGTAGGATTTGGCTTTTGTGCCTCTTTTTCAAAGTGATAGCAGTCACCGTTTTACAATTTGATGATATATCTGTCTGCTTTAATATATGGTTTAATATGTGCGTGTTGGCTCATGGCAGAGCTTGGCATTTTCGCATCTCTGTCAGAATGGTAGTAGGCGCTGTTTTATGACCTGATGTTATGGCTATCTGCTTTCATTGGAGGCATGTTTATTGCTACATTATTCCCCCCTCCAGGATTCGTTCTCATGTGTGTGTGTGTTGATGTGCATATACTTCTTGTATATATATATATACATACATACCTTTTCCTTGTATCATGTGTGTGTGCATGTGTATGTGTTCTGGTGTATAGTATGTTGAAGTATGGGATTTGTGTGTGTGCGTATGTACATATATATTTTTTTGTGTGTGTGTTCCGGCTTACAGTGTGGTATACTTGTTGCTATTAGTCATGTGTTTATAGGCATGTGTGTTAGTCTGTGATTGCACCTTACTGTTGTGGCCAGTTGTGTGTCAGGAGTGTGATAGTGATAATTATTCTGTTATCTTATCTAGTAATGGCACAAGAAAATTAATAGTAAATTGTACATCCTTTTTGAACAATAAATTTCTCTTATCATTTTTAGCAACTTTTTTTCTAAATTAACACCATCATCTAGAGAGATGTTTGCCATGTGTATCATCTTTGAGTTGTTGCAGATTACTTTGTTTACTAACTCTTACACATCTTTTCAATTCACTCCATAAGTTTGCAATTAGATTGAAATTGGGGATTTGTGCAGATCAAAATGAATCTTCTACATTCTGATCTTGAAGATATTTCTGGGTTAATTCAGATGTTTTTAGATGATTGTCTTGGATTAAGCACCAGCCACACATCAGTTTCAGTTTTCTATCAGACACTTTCAAGATAACATCTAATAAAACTTTTTTTTTTGTTTCATTATCATTATTCCATCACCTCTTTACAAAGTTCCGTTTTTTTTTCACAGAGAAACATCCACAAAACATAAAACTCCTCCTTCCATGTTTTTGCTGTAAAGACAAAGGTTGCTTTGGCTTGAAAGACTCACCTTGACATTTTCAAACAAATTTCTTGTCATTATACCCACAAAGTTCCAATTTTGTCTCATTTGACAACAGTGTATTCTCAGTAGAATGAGATAAGGCTTATCAGTTCATTTACAAATGCCAAATAAGATTTCAAAATGATGCCTTTAGAAAAGAAGTTTTACATGGTTATGCTTGTTTTGTTTGTTTGTTCCTGTTTAACGGCCTATCAACATCTAAAGGGTCATTTAAGGCCGGAAACGTATTTTTATTTTAAATCAGTTATTTTTTTCATTCAAAAATGTTTTCTTGGTTATATATTTTCATTCAAAAATGTTTTCTTGGTTATATATTTTCATTCAAGAAATGTTTTTCTTGGTTATATATTTTTCATTCAAAAATGTTTTCTTGGTTACGTATTTTTCATTCAAAAATGTTTTCTTGGTTACGTATTTTTCATTCAAAAATGTTTTCTTGGTTACGTATTTTTCATTCAAAAATGTTTTCTTGGTTACGTATTTTCATTCATTTTTTCATTCAAATTGGTTATATATTTTTCATTCAAAAATGTTTTCTTGGTTACGTATTTTCATTCAAAAATGTTTTCTTGGTTACGTATTTTTTCATTCAAAAATGTTTTCTTGGTTACGTATTTTTCATTCAAAAATGTTTTCTTGGTTACGTATTTTTCATTCAAAAATGTTTTCTTGGTTACGTATTTTTCATTCAAAAAATGTTTTTCTTGGTTACGTATTTTTCATTCAAAAATGTTTTCTTGGTTACGTATTTTCATTCAAAAATGTTTTCTTGGTTACGTATTTTTCATTCAAAAATGTTTTCTTGGTTACGTATTTTTCATTCAAAAATGTTTTCTTGGTTACGTATTTTTCATTCAAAAATGTTTTCTTGGTTACGTATTTTTCATTCAAAAATGTTTTCTTGGTTACGTATTTTTCATTCAAAAATGTTTTCTTGGTTACGTATTTTTCATTCAAAAATGTTTTCTTGGTTACGTATTTTCATTCAAAAATGTTTTCTTGGTTACGTATTTTTCATTCAAAAATGTTTTCTTGGTTACGTGTTTCATTCAAAAATGTTTTCTTGGTTACGTATTTTTCATTCAAAAATGTTTTCTTGGTTACGTATTTTTCATTCAAAAATGTTTTCTTGGTTACGTATTTTTCATTCAAAAATGTTTTCTTGGTTACGTATTTTTCATTCAAAAATGTTTTCTTGGTTACGTATTTTTCATTCAAAAATGTTTTCTTGGTTACGTATTTTTCATTCAAAAATGTTTTCTTGGTTACGTATTTTTCATTCAAAAATGTTTTCTTGGTTACGTATTTTTCATTCAAAAATGTTTTCTTGGTTACGTATTTTTCATTCAAAAATGTTTTCTTGGTTACGTATTTTCATTCAAAAATGTTTTCTTGGTTACGTATTTTTCATTCAAAAATGTTTTCTTGGTTACGTATTTTTCATTCAAAAATGTTTTTCTTGGTTACGTATTTTTCATTCAAAATGTTTTCTTGGTTACGTATTTTTCATTCAAAAATGTTTTCTTGGTTACGTATTTTTCATTCAAAAATGTTTTCTTGGTTACGTATTTTTCATTCAAAAATGTTTTCTTGGTTACGTATTTTTCATTCAAAAATGTTTTCTTGGTTACGTATTTTTCATTCAAAAATGTTTTCTTAGTTACGTATTTTTCATTCAAAAATGTTTTCTTGGTTACGCTATTTTTCATTCAAAAATGTTTTCTTGGTTACGTATTTTCATTCAAAAATGTTTTCTTGGTTATATATTTTTCATTCAAAAATGTTTTCTTGGTTACATATTTTTTTCATTCAAAAATATTTTGTTGGTTATATATTTTTCATTCAAAAATGTTTCTTAGTTACATATTTTTCATTCAAAAATGTTTTCTTGGTTATATATTTTTCATTCCAAAATGTTTTCTTGGTTACATATTTTTCATTCAAAAATATTTTGTTGGTTATATATTTTTCATTCAAAAATGTTTTCTTGGTTACATATTTTTCATTCAAAAATATTTTGTTGATAAATACCTTCATAGCATTTTGACCCTGATTTGGGGCTTAACTATTTACCCATAGCTGGGACCCTAACAGGTTCTACCACTCTGGGTCAGAGTGGACCTGGGAACAACAGCAATTAAGAGGTGGTTCCATGCTCCTCACAACCTCCTAATCAGGACCTTTACATGGTTAATATGCTTGTAGGTTTGCTCTGTGCATTCTTCATTAATGGTATTTTTTGTTACTTTCATTCCAGCAACTAATTAGTTGTTATTATCATTATTGTTATATCTCGAGATGATGCCCAAAGATAACACTGACCAATTAGAAAAGCATGAAAATAATGAATAATATTTTGGTTGGTTGGTTTTTATGACATGTCAACTCATATTATTTAATGCTGAAGTTTTGTATGGGGTACCGAATGAAGATAGAATTTATTACTCAGTAGTAATGGACAACCAGAATAGTCTCTCTTTATGTCATGCTGAGGCACCCAAATAATAGTGATACATTATGGAAAATTTTACAAGAAAATATAAAAAATAATCGCAAATATTCACAATCGTTAAATAACTGTTTTAAAAATCTGATCATTTGAAGAATACTGCTCAGAGAACATCCAAGGAAAAAGTAAGGCTTAACCAAGATTATAGGTAGTGCATTCGTTGTGGTGCATTGGATATTGGGTCGGAATGAGAAATCAGGGAGCCAAGTTCGAAATCCAGCTGAATTCATTGCATTCACTTACGCGCAAATACCCTTGGGAAAGGTATTAATCTGCCTATTCCTTCCAGTTATGGGTTAAATAACAGGACAGATTGGGTTCTATAGCCTTGGTTGACAAACAAGTCTACCGCAGAAAGCAATGGCAACCTACTGCGGGATAATCTTCTGCCCAGTCAGTCATGTCTCTTTCGAGACATGATCACCCAAGCGTGTATCACATATGGCACTCAACTGACTGACTGATTCACAATACATTGCAGATTATCAACATTTGTACAACCATTTAAAAAAAAAAAAAATAGTAATCAATCATAAAACAGCCATAAACAGAAAGCAAAGACTGTCAAAAGCTACAATTCATTAAAACACAATATGCAACAGCTGTTAAGTTATTATTCAAAGAAGAAAATGTAATTTAATGCACATGTTGAACTGAACAGCTGCAAATATGAATGGATTATGCACAAAAAAAAAAAAAAAAAAAAATGAGGGAGAAGTAAATAGACTCAGTGCAAAATTTTAAAAAATTATCTTTCAAACTACAACACCCAACTCAACAACTTACAAAAAAATCCAACAGAAACTTAAAAAAAAAAAAATTACTACGAGACGAATTGATTTCTATTTAATAGTAAAAGCATCCAAAATAAATCAATCAAGTTAACATCTTCAACTACAGGTGAATTTCCGTGTAGTCACATTCCTTATTACTACTCTTATAACCACGTCCTGCACCAGACAACTCAGCATTTTTATAGTTGCTAAATTTAACTTCATACATCACAAGGCAAAATGGTAAGAGAAAGACTGCATTACCTCGATCATTCAAATCCTTCTCTTTTTTTTGTCTGGGTGTGAACGCAGACCTCAGATAATGGTGAGGTATGCATGGAATGATTCAAAAGTAATGCCTCCTATTTATTTCCACGGAAACAACAACAACAACAGCTACAGGAAGCACAATAGCATAGTTGGATAAAGCAATTTTTCAGCTACAAATTAATCTTTTTCCCCAGAGTCACTGCTAACGATTTTACATTTTCAAATGCAATGAACAAAAACCTGCATATCCCACTCAGAAAAACCCACTTTTTCACAACTGTAATGACCAGGGCCGTAGCTGATACTAAAAAAAACACCGGGCACAGAGAAAAGTGCCCAGATTTATTAGTTGTCAATTTGATGACATAATCAGTGTCATTTGTTTCCAGAAACTATGATTTTTGCGGATTTTTTGGCTATTCCAATGGAAATTAGGCACAGAATGTGAATGAAAGCAGGAAATTGGGTTCGAACTTTCTGAGTATAACCAGTCTTTTCTCCCAAAATTAATAAATAAATAGATTTTTACTCCGTTCATTCGGATGCTTTCCTCGTTTTTCTTTCTTTCTTTCTTCGTGAATTTTTTAGTTTGATTTCTAACAAAGACATTTTTCCTTGCCTGGATTTTCCCTATGACTGCACGGATCGGCCCAGACCTATGCCCATTGTGCCAGGTAGTCAGATACGGCCATGGTAATGACAATGCTGTTGTCAGGAAAATATCCATGTAGCCCATCTTTAGCAGCCTAAACAGATGGAAGTACGTAGGTATTAATGGTGGGTATGACAGGACAGTTCAACTAAAATTTGCATAACAATCAATGCTATTCAAACTGGTGTGGGAACTGGCCTTATGTTGCAAGACAAAAAATAATTGAAGAGTCCTTAGTAAAAAGGTTCAAATTCTATAGCGTCTACAACCGTGTGCCAGCATATTAGGAGGCAATACTTTCAGAGAAATGATCGTATATAACTATTTCGATCCTAGAGCAAACCTTAATATCCTTCAACTATTTTTACTGCTTTAACAAAAACTGAATAAGATAAACCAGCTCCAAAAATCTTACAATTAAAGATTTATGCCTTGTATAAATTAATACAAACAGAATGTGAATATGTAATATTTAAGGCCGGTATTCAATCATAACTGACAAATAGATTCAAGGGTTTCTAATAGATGACAAAACTATGTTTTTCTTAAAGAAAGCTATAGACTTTAAGAGAAATATGTTAACTAACACTTAACAATGGCTTCTGTAAAACAAATCTGAAGAGATTCATAAAAGATTTATCATGACTCTCCTCCAATGAACAGAAATTAAATTGCACACCTGTTGAAAACTGTGTTCATACTTCGTTCTACAGGCCTGTATTAATAAACATTTGTGTTTCAAATGAGAATGTGCAGGAAAGTGTGACCATAGAACCAATGGAGTACAGAGCTCTAATCAGATTCCCGCTTTTAAAAGGTATCCCATGGCAAACAAATTAAGAAATGATGAATGTATAGACCAGATATCCCATCCTATGATATCATTAAATACAAGTTATGCCATTTCAAATGTGAGCAAACTTCAGAGGAAATGTCCCCTATTCTCAACTGCCTTCAGTTAAACATTGATAGTAGTTAGTGGTACCAGTCATATAGAGATTGCTACAAATCCATTGGGGAATTAATAAAGAGTCAAAATTAATGCAACATCTGTGAACTAAAGTAATCCATGAACACCAGCCAATGCAGAAAGTGTGGCCCAGTCAGATCCTTGTTTGCTCACACAGAAGAAAGTCAGACCCAATTGCTCTCATGGAGTTTTGGCTTTATGTCATGAAAACCAAGTGAATTTTAGTCAATCAATAAATTCAGTCAGTCAGTTAAGTCCATACGCGATATATGCCTGCGCAATCATGTCTCAAAAGAGACATGACTGACTGGGCAGAAGATTATCCTGCAGTAGGTTACCATTACTTTCAGCAGTAGACTGGTTGCCAACCAAGGCTATAGAACCCAATCTGTCCTATTATTTAACCCATAGCTAGAGGGAAGAGACGGATTAATACCTTTCTCAAGGGTAATTGTGCGTAAGTTAATGCAAGAAATTCAACTGGAATTCAAACTCGGCTCCCCGATTTCTCATTCCGAGCCAATAACCGCTGTACCACAATGCACATCCACACCCAATGAATTACACAGGATGAAATGTGTGTTCATTACTTTGACCAATGAAACTAAAGCACAAAGTAAACAATAAAAGCTTGGTGATTCTCTATCACTCTAAAAGTCCTGTCTAAATTTCTGCAGCCAAGTTGACGTTCATACTCTTCTGCGACTAAAATGGTGTGGGGCTTATAGATTTCCTGGCCAAACTGAGACACCATAACTCATTGCTGGTGAAATTATGAGAGGCCAACAAAGCCCATAAATACATTATGCTCAGCAAAGGTGTCCAGGTGTTGCTTAACAACATACCAGTACTCAACTCCCATGTCACTCAAATTAAAGCATGCTTCTGCAGCTATAAAATTCTTCTGCATCCCTGCTTATTCACCTGTCCTGACATCATCTGATCTCAATCACTTCCTCTCTGTGAAATTATATTCGAAAGGTAGGCATTGCTAAGATGATGACACTAGATTAGTAAGGTAAGATTCTGGTTGCAGTTCAAACCAATCAAATTCTAGAAGAAAGCTATCTACAAGGACATCAAATGTGTTGTAAAATACAATGGCGTATTGAGGTTGGAGGAAACACCTAACCACTATGGAGGTTAATAGGCAGAGAAAGATAAGAGACAGGCAGTAACAAAAGGACACTACCTCAGAAGGTGCAGCAATTTTAGGAACAAAATGTGCATGGGACCAAAAACACAAGACACTCTGTCTTGCCAGCTGCAAACTGCTGGCTTTCCTTATCACTTTTACTGACAGCAAACAATTGACAGAAACCTAGATGTAAACAAGTTTCAGAGAGGCCCATATTTGAACATGCCAAGCTGTTCTGCTACTGAAGGGGAAAACTTGGATGTAATTGGTTTTGACAACTATGTCTGCATGCGATCTGGAGCCTCTTTTGTGTCTGTACTGACACGAGTTCACCATAGAGAAGTATGTAACTGTGCAGAAGCTATATAAAGGATTCCTCAACATGCCATTGTAATAAATGCCCCAAGTATATGCACTTAAAACAGGACACTTGAAAGCATATCTGAAACAGCAGCCAAAGTTAGCTGAAATTTGATGGGAAATTATAAATAAACCTGTAGTATCATGCACAACATGGGTTTTCACAGAAAAAAATATTTAAACCAATTGGATTTTGATTTAATTTTATGAAATTGTGACATTACAAAAGGACTGAAGTGTTATAGAAATGTCATATTAGATTAAAGCAAACATATTTCTAACATGTAATCCATAATATAAAAGGTTATTGAACAATTCTGTTAAAAGCATTCACTGGCTTTTCAAAAGTAGTCCAATCTAACGACCCATATATTGGATCCAAATTCAACTGGCATTGAAAGAAAGTATTGCTTAATTTTTTTTCATGGGCACAATTTATTTATAATCAGGCCAGTAAATATAAATATATAATACTGTTTAATTAAAAAACAGAATATCTACTTAAATACAAGTATCGATAAAAAATAATTTAAGTAGATATTCTGTTTTTTAATTAAAGTAGATATTCTGTTTTTTAATTAAAGTAGATATTCTGTTTTTTAATTAAACAGTATTATATATTTATATCTTCCGGCCTGATTATTTACGATAAATTGTTATTACAATTTCATAATATATATATATATATGTCATACATTTTTCCCTATATATAGGGAAAAATGTTTGACAAATTGGAAAGTTTTTTGTAATGTTTTATCCTTTAGGACTTCACTGGACTAAGTGCAATTACAAGTGCACAAATGAAGAATGCTGCGAATTTTAAATTTAAATTTTTTTTATTTTAATCTTGCTAATTTCATTTAGAGTCTTTTTCTTTCTTTAACTTTTGTTAGTAGATATTTCGACCCCACACTGTGATAATAGAAGTTCTGCTAGTAATGATGAAATGTTATAAGAGCCTGGACACAAATTTATTGTGGATGACCATGTGATCAAGGAACTCTCTAGACAATTTCATCATAGTGAATTATTTTAGTACCATTTTTTTTATGTTAAAATTGTGGTCAGCCTCATCATGTTCCTGGAACATATTTTATTCTTTTATTGGTGAATCGTTTTAGTAATAAATTGTTTTAATCGTGTTCCATTTCCCCTCCTCATTTACTATTTTTCTGTGAAAAATATGCTCTGTGATATCAAGTCTTTGTTCAGATTATATGTGTGTGTGTGTGCATGTAATCATTAGAATGAACACATTTTTTTACATTTGTTTAATAAATCTATACTCATAATACCACAAGTTACAGAAAAAAAAATTACTGAAATACTGTGGCTCAGAATGGTCAGAGATTGAAATCTACTCAACAAATGAATTACTGAATAATACTCACATATATAGAAATCCATATTTTTGTCTTCCAAGTTTTCTTTCACAAATTTGTAGACAGAAAAAACTAAAGAAAAAAATTAAAAAATTAAGTAAAATATGTGTATAAACATCACAAGCTTGTCTAAATTTCTAAGATGAAGTGATATTTTTTTATGAGTTTTCTTTCATCTTATCATTTTTAATCACAAGATAGAGATTCTGTAATCACTAAGCAAGCAGTATGGATCAGAAAATAAAGGAACTGTTCCCAACAAGATTTGAACTCGTATTCCATATTCTTGGAAGATCAGACATGGACAATGCTTGACCAATTCAAACAATTTCAAACAATCATGTTTACCACTAGTACTACCATGTTTAAACGAGCAAAATAGCAAGAAGAAAACAAGATGAGGAAGAATGTAGTGATATGATAAAATTTGAATTTCACTTGCTGATGGGTCTCTATAGACAAATTGGAATGGTTATCGTTCATGTCTGACTGGATCTGAAGCATACCCAATTTCAAATCTTGGTGAAGCTACTTATCTTATTTTCTACCTATTCGACTTAATGTACAAAGAATGCTAAACCAGCTGAGTGTTGTGATAAAAGCAACAAAAATAAGATGAAAAGCAAGCTAGACTAAATATAATATCGTATAAACAGCTCTGTTACATTAATTAAATTACAGTGCTTCAATAAATAACAGATTAAAATCATTTTTCTAGGTTTTAGATTTCTTTTTAAACATCTTGAAAACTGTCTTGATTGGTTGATATAAACACTGTAAGATAACTTATTACAAAGATTTTATAAAAATCTTTGACTGCAAAATGTCTGTTAAATAACAATAAAGGAAAGGAAAAATTCCCTAAAAAAATAAAGTGTTTCCAGATCTATTACAAAATCTAGTAGGACAACACAAACTTTTAAAGGTGAGAAACATCAAGAAGAAGGAATAAAAAAGATTCTGAATTAAAATGGTTGATATAATGATACGAAGATTCTGCTTAAAAAAAATTTTCAATTGAGAGTTTTTACTCATTGATTTGTTTTTATGGGTTATCAACCCTGTGCAGGTTATTTAAAGTCAAAAAATATTTTTAGAATGTAAGATTTTTTTGAGATTGTGATATACATCTTACTAATTAACCCATAGTTAGGGGGAAGAAGTGAATCCATACCTTCTCTAAAGTGAATGTAACAAACCCAACCAGAATTAGAACTTGGCTCTCTGATTAACAATTTCGTCATTATCCATTATACCACCCAAACATCCAAGGTTTCAGCACCTGGTATTCCCAAGCAGTCACCCATCTAGGTACTGATCAAGGAATCAATGTTTCAACTTGATGTGGTTGTAAGTATTCAATAGAAGGAGATGATAGCTTATGTCCCCAAAATAAAAATAAAAAGATAAAGAGAGGTCATATCCAATTAGTTGATATTTTAGTAATTAGACCGTAGCAAAAATGTCTTGATTATACTAATTAGTAAAAACATGCACTTTGACTATTTTAAAAGCAAATGTTCTGACAGTACTTTTCTTCTTCACACTACTTATATTATTTAGACTGGAAGGTTTATGTAACCAAAAAAAAATAAATAAATAAAAAAAAAAAACAGAAAAAAAAGGTTGAAAATAAGTTGAGACATGCGAAGACAAGCTTCATACCCAGTTATCATGTCGGCAGGGGCTGGGTAATCTTTGACCAGTGGCCCAAATATCCACATTCAGGTTCCCACTTTAAAAACTGACCTTGTGTCACACCTCACTATTTTCATCTTTGTCGTTATCACGTTTCGGTTGTTATGCCCTCCAGCCATCATCAGGTGTATATCAATCTTGGTAACTTACAGAAGATTCTAAACTGAAACCTTTATTTAAATTATGCAGACAGTGTTCTCATTCCACTGCTTATGTCTAGAGACATCTCATATAGTTTTTAATTTAAGTACTGTTCAGTTATTGCTCACCTTGTTTCCACTAAGTCCAAGTACTTTCTGCTTGGCCTGCAGATTGAAATCACAATTACTATGTCAACAAATTCATGAAGTAACACTTTAATCCAAAAGGTTATTTGTCCTATGAGACAAAAGCCTCGTAGATTAAATAAAGGTTGGAGTTTAGAAATCCCGGTATTTTATTCAGATTGAGGAATAGTCCGAATGTAAATAGTGGTAACTATTTAAAGCCAGCAAATAACTTTAGATTGTAAGAATTTTTTGGTTTGGTTGAGTTTTACAGCATATCAACCTTGGAAGATTATTCAAATACCGACAACACTTTACAGGTTAGAAAGCAACTTTGTTATCAGAGACGTCTTGCGAAGAGGCTCTCACACCACTTTGCAAAGATAGACTTTCTTAATAATTGTTTTTTTGCTTCAAAAATGTATTACGGCAATAACTGTTTTTTTTTCCTTCAGAAATATATTATGGCAATAATTGTTTTTTTTTTCCTTCAGAAATATATTATGGCAATAATTGTTTTTTTTTTCCTTCAGAAATATATTATGGCAATAATTGTTTTTTTCCTTCAAAAATGTATTGTTGGTAATAATTTTCCTTCAAAATTTAGACTTTTCTATAAAAAGTTCATTTTTATACCTTCAGAGTACTTTGACCCTAGTTTGGGGGTTAACTATTTACCCATAGCTGGGACCCTAACAGGTTCTACCACCCCGGGTCAGGATGGACATGGGAACAACAGCAATTAAGAGGTGATTCCACGCTCCTCAAAACGTTCCAATCAGAGGCCTTGCTGCTGGATGCAGTTTAAAGTCAATACCCAGGACCAAGAATTTTTTGGAAATAACAATGATATACAAGTCCTACTAACTGACTCATAGCAAGGGCTGGGGAGAGAAGAGATGGATTTATACCTTTCCCAAATAAAGGAATATAACAAACTTAACTAGAATTTCAATTCAGCTCTCCAATTTTAATTTTAAAGCCATTATCCACTACACCACTCACACATACAAGCTTACAGCACCTGGTATCCCCAAGCAGTCATTAATCTAAGTACTAGCCAGGCTTGACATTGCTTGACTTTGGTGAACATACATGAACCTGTGTTCCAAGAGCAATACAAATGAGTTCAATAGTCTGACTAATTTTTGGAAAATTAGGCATTCAAATAACATCTTGTTTTATACTTGCAATATTAACAGAAATCTGCCTGCATTTTATCATACAACAATGGTTAAATGTAAAAAAATGATAAAGAAACAATAATAATACCTGTTTCTCTAGGTTTGAAGGATCCTTGGAGTACTAAATAATTTGGAAACTGCACACGAATTACAACTTGCTTGTATTTACAGTACCTCTCGTTCTTCATTGATTCTCGCAGAGTTTTGGTTATCAAGGGCTGCTCCTCAACATCCCGCCTTTTCATGAGAGAACAAGGAAAAGAAATTCAGAAAAGTATTCATATTATTTATGTTAAAGTTAAAAAATTTGCTATAAGCTTTAATAATATAAACTAACATTTACCAAAATTAGCATCAAAATAAAGCTTAATATAAAATCAAATTATAAACATTTCTTAGAGGTTCATTTGGCTAAAAATGGGTAATGGTAATATTAGCCGTTTCCCTACAATATTTGGCATTCATTGTCCAAAAAGCCAGTACTGCTTTCAATTGAAATTCATAAAATCTTTCTCTTAAAATAATTTTTCCAAAAAATAGTTTTTTCAAGTTCAGTAGCTGTTGTTGCCCTTTACAGTATTGATGGGGGTTTCCTTCCTTTTGTTTGCAGTATTGTGGAATGTCAACAGCTATATTATGTCTTTATTTTTTCTGAGTTACAGTATTGTACAAAAGTATTAGCACAAGAACTATTTTATCTTTTATGAGGTATCAAAATAAAGTTTAAAATCACTCCTATCCTAACACTTTTGCACACTACCAGTAGTGTGCAAAATATGAGGACAGAAGTGATTTTCCTCACTGAAATTCAAATGCAGCATGAAAATCCAAGTAAATATTGATTATTTAACTAAAAAGGAAGAGGGAGGAAGGCTTCAGCCACAAAGCCCTGATCTCAATCCTATTGAACATCTATGGGATATTTTGGATAAAAAAAAATTGATAAATCTAATGTTACTTCTCAAGACACACTTTGGGAACAAATACAAGCTACTTGGCAGGAGATATCATTAGATACATTAAAGAAGCTTGTGATGTCAATGCCTGACAAAATGAAGGCTGTGATCAAAGCAAAAAGCTATTATACTAAATATTAAATTTATTTTGTAACAAGTATTTTTTCTTGTTAAAGCATTTGTTGAGTAAATCAAATAAAATTACTTCAATTAAATTATTTTGTCAATATGCCTCATAAAAGATAAAATAGTTCTTGTCCTAATACTTTTGCACAGTACTGTACTTGTGCTATCCATTTCAGTTATTGCTGCTGTTGGTAGTCCTTAAGTGTTTACTGGTGTAATAAAGTGATTGCTCTACTTGAGATAAATTTGAATAATGAAACCTAAGTAGATGAAGGACATTTGATAAAGGAAAGCAATGTTTATATCAACTCACAATTTTTTACGAAGGTCTGACATCATGCACATTAAATCGGCTTTGGTAAGTTCAAAAAATTCATCCGAGGGTTCTGAAAAGAAAAATATTAGAGTTTAATCCAAGAACTTTAGGGTAACCTTAATAATAACAATATCAAGCAAAAAAAAACAAAAAACAAATCTGCATTTGATATTTATCAAGCTTAGTTTAAACCAGCAGGGTAACTGGCAATAAAACCAGAGGAAGAAGATTATACTGGATCAGTCTTCCAATCTTCACCTGTCTGCAAAAATTGGCAAAATTCTCTTGATTATTTTCCCTTTTGGTTAGAACAACATAACACCAACTGAGTTTTGTTTAATGGCATATCAGCCTCTGTGGGTTATTTAATGCCGAAAAGGTAGAGTTTAAAGATATTTTTTTTAATGTTCAGTTATAGTAAGAAGGTTGATTTAGTCAGATTTTGATGAAAATATTTTTTATTTTTATTTTATTTTAGAAAACTGAAGATGTCTTCTAGTTTTGTATTCAAAAATCTATTGCCGGTAATATTTTTTTTTTCCTTCAAAAATGTATGATGGCAATAATTTTTTCTTTTTTTTTCAAAAATGTATAATGGTAATAATTTTTTTTTCTTCAAAAAATGTATTGTTGGTAATATTTTTTATTCAAAAATGTATATTTTTCTATAAAAGTCTATTTATATATATATATATATATATATATATTTCTATAAAAGTGTATTTTTATACTTTCATAGTGTTTTGATCCCAGTTTGGGAGTTAGCTATTTGCTCATAGCTGGGACCCTAACAGGTGCTACCACTCCGGGTCAGGGTGAACCCAGGAACAACAGCAATTAAGAGGTGGTTTCATGCTCCTCACTACCTGGAGTAGATAGACTAAACTATCGCCCGGTTCACACTCCACCCACGTCTATTGAACAGGTGAAGAGGCTCATCCCTTGTTCCCTGTTTAGGATGTTGTTTCCGGCTTTTTCTTTTTCTTATTCCAATCTTTTTACTCTTACGTAGCCCCCTGCGCATCAGTAGCATTGCTTGGGGTGATATGATTAAAAAAAAAAAACACTCAATCAGAGGCCTTGCTGCTGGATGGTGTTTACCATCATACCCAGGACCAACACCAATTGAAGAAATATAACAAAATGACAAATACTTGACTTTCAACAGTTTTTTTTTTTTAATTTGCAGCTGATCTCTTGTCTGACCTTACTCTAACAGCTCAATTAAGGGGGTGGGGCGCTAACTTGAACTCTCAATACCACAAAAGTATCATTTCATCATCATTGATCAGACCTCAAGTTTGCCCTAGTCACTCTCAAGGAGGCTCCATGCTTTGAACATCTACTGTGTCTAAAGTTCACTCCTGACTTCAAGTAGAACTCATTGCTAAAGATGCTGGGAAAATGATCAGCTCCTTGTATCGCACAAGAAACTAGCCTACTCCTGCCATGTTTTATCTTCACACGATTCAGATCTTTTGTTTTTAATCATTTCACCCCAAGCAAGGCATTCCACTGCCACTATTGCCCATGAGGCTACATAGGGGAAGGTAAAGAGAAGGAGTGGTTAGACATAGGGAATGTCAGGAGGAAGGTGACAGATGAGTAAGGATAGCGAGGATGAGGGTTGGGCAGATGGGAAGAGTGTTTGATAGAATGGGAGCAGGTTAGTGTGTTAGGAGGTGTCTATTGACCTTACATTTAAACTCCTGGAGATTGTAGCCATCCTGGGAAGCAATCATGTGGAAGAGAATTACACAGTCGGGAAGTGCGAGGAAAGAAACTGTTGGAGTAGAAGTTACGGCTGCATTTTATCGGTTTCACTGTAAAAGGGTGGGATCTAGTTGCTAATCTAGTATCTTGTTCAAATTCATATTTAGGGGGCACCAGTGATCTAAGTTCATCGGAGCAGAAGATTAAAGCAAAAATGGAGTAAAGCTGCTATAAATATATGATGGAGTTGTTTCAATGTTAAATTAGAAATAAATCCATTAAGTTTTTTTTAGAAATTTATATGTTGAATATGAAACTAAGTAAATACAAAGCTTTTAAGAAAATAATCTCAGTGAAGAGGCAGCGTTTTCATAACCAGAATGTGCTTCCTATCATAACACACACAGATATATATATGGTGACTTCCCCTATGTGGATAGGGGTCGCAGTTTTGAAAATTGCCGAATGACACACATTTTCAGAACAAAAATTTATCAGGCCGGTAGAAATAAATATATAATACTGTCTGATTATAAACAGAATATCTACTTAAATACAAGTATCAATCAAAAATAATGTTCAAACAAATCATTTCAAATTGTCGATTGTTTATAACCAGTTTCATTAATCTTCATTAATTTCCGTAATATATATATATATATATATATATATATATATATATATATAGATGAGAGGAAAACTCAACACATAATTAAACAGTTATAAATCCAGAAATTTATTACAGCAATGTAAAAGATTTTTTACAAATGCCTTATTCAGACCTTTGAAAAATAAAACTTTGGATAATATCCACTGAGCTTTTATTTTTATCTAACTAATAATTCATATTATGGATTATCCTGTCTTTATGGATTTGCCATTCTTTCCTATATATATATATATATATATATATATATTCTCCTACATCTATAGCATGACTCGGAGCATATTATGATCTGACCATTACAGGATTTGAATTCTCAGTCCTCACATTGTTTACAGTAGTTATATATTACAAAGTTAGGATGCTATTTTTTAATTGTATATTTCAATTTAATTTGAACTAAAACTTAAACATGAAATTAAAAAGTAAAATCATAAAAGATTAATATTAATAGGTAGAATATTTTTAGGGCAGAGGTTATACATTTTGAACATCTGGACCAAAGGGGGATTACTTGTTTTTATTTTTGAGGAAAAAAAGGCATCAAAGAAAAAAATTTTTTTAAATAATTAAAAAGAAAAAGATATGTATGTATGCATGTGTGTGTATATATGTGTTGTGATGATGCTTGGTGCCAAGAAAGTTTTTTGGAGTAGATAGATCTATCTATCGCCCGGTTCACACTCCACCCACGTCTATTGAACAGGCTAAGAGGCTCATCCCTTGTTCCCTGTTTAGGATGTGGTTTCTGGCTTTCTCTTTTCCAATCTTTTCACTATTACGTAGCCCCCTGCACATCAGTGGCGTTACCACCTTGCTCGGGGTGATACGATTAAAAAAAAATTATATATATATATATATATATATATATAAAGCCTGATCATAAAGTATTGGGACTGTTCCATGGTAATGGAACTGAAGTACGTAGAGTGAAGTCTCTTAACACAGATTGATTCTGAACTATCACACATTCTCACTAAGTTATAATGTTCTCACTCACTTCTGTTACTTATGAAAGTTCTTGGAAGAAAAGGGTGTTGAGTGGGCTCTTCTCACCAAAGGTTCCATCAGTGACCATGGCTTGTTCAGTAGTTTTTAGCCAGGTTCATATTCCCCAGGTCTGACAACCACCATATTTCCCAGATGCTGCCACTCCTGACTGTCCTCTTCAAAAATCAAATCTCACTTGAAAAGAACAAGATTTCAAGATGTCGGTGCAATCCAAGGGAAGGCAATGAGGCAGCTGCTCACTATCCCAAAAAAGGAGTTCCAGGAATACTTCTATGAGGGATAAAGTGTGGTGCTTCAGAAGGAGATTAAATGCCAAATTGAGGTGTTGTTTTTCTATTTATAGCACCAATCCAGATGCTTTTCTTATTTTATTAGAACACACACACAGTGTGTTTTGAATAGTGATAATATTTAGCACCAAAGTTGTTATTGTTTTTTCAGGGGTTTTACTGATAAACTATTTTGGCAAGCATTTTTTTTCTATCATAAAGTGCTGTGTTGAGATAGAATGTTGATAAGAACAAAGAGTTTGTCATTAACTGAGCAGCTTCATGCTGACAATAATTTATAAGCAAATGTCATCATAACTTTCTGATAATTAATCTAAAAAAATAAATCCTTTTAAGTAGTTGTTTCTTTTATTCTTATTAACAGTATAATTAAATTATATTATACAATAACTTCCCTTTCTTAAATCAGTATAATTTCTAGTTCTATCGGGTGTTTTTAACTTATGTTTAACTAGTTTGTTTAGGTATTAATTCCATTATAGATTTTAATTTAATTTCCTAATAATTAATCTAAAGTTAAAATTCCATAAAATAGTTGTTTTATTTCTTCTTCTTAACCATATAATTTCATTATATAACTTCCTGTTCTTAAATCTATTTTCCTTCTTGTTTTAATTTTTAACTTAAGTTATGTTTAATCAATTACCTTGACATTAATTATTTGTAATCCTTTAACAGTGACGTTGTAAAGCCATTTATTTTCCCCATAATGTTTTGTTCTCAATGAGATGCATTTTAAATTTACTCGTCAAAATGGCCATCCAATTTAAGAAAATTTTAATTTTATATATATATATTTGTTTAATACTTAGTTTTTGGTCCTAATAGGGTTAGACCAGTACACATTTGTATTAAAAAGTGTTCTATACAATTATATTGTAGAACTTTTGAATATTTTTCATTTTTAAACGAATTATTTTGCTACCTTGATTTCCACCATGAGTGGTTTCTTCAGGCGATTTTTAATAACTTCTTATTAAAAATTTAAATTTAAAAATTTAAGTTATTAAAAATTCCCTGAAAAAACCACTCATGGTGGAAACCAAGGTAGCGAAATAACTCATTAAAAAATGAAATATATATATATATATATATATATATATATATATATATATATATAGTAATAGTTGTTACAATGGTTTATAAAAGCATAGTATCACTAAACAAAAATTTTCATGTTTCAGAACAGAACCGCTTCTCTTCAGATGATATGTTGAACTGAAAATAAATGGTGAAAACAATTTTTAAAAAAATGAATATTATATTAATAAAATAAAAAACCCATGCATTACTAAAATGTTGCTCTAAACACAGTATAACTACAATCATTCAACCCAAATTCTGACTTAAACTTCCTATCCCATCTACTCATAGATAGTAGCCAAAAATCTATAATAAAACAAACCTAAAATCCAACCTCCTAACAAAAATTGTCCACCCATTTAAAAAATCTAAGGTCTCACTATATAGTTTACCCAGACAAAATTAAAAAGCGACCTGTACAGATCTAAGCCATCCTACCCCTCTCTTAATCCAAATGTGTATCTCTAAGGTTAGAAAATGCTGATTGACAAGTTTAGACACACCAAATTATATTCCCTACAACCACCACTCCCTAATCCCCGAAATAACAATGAATACATCTCACATTCTCAAAAATAAATCGTTTTCACCATTTATTTTCAGTTCAACATATCACCCAAAAAGGAGCGATTCTGCTCCAAAACATTTTTGTGTCGTGATACTATGCTTTTATAAATCATTGTAACAACTATTACAATATTAAGCTCTATTCTGTATCGAGCACTCTTTATAAAAGTAAATGCTTGAACAGTGGGTTTTAATCTACGTGTTCTTTCACTTTCTTACAATATAATTAGCAATAAACATCTTATTGTGTGTGTGTGTGCGCACACTCCTTGTTTAAGTTGGTGAATTAAATTGAATTCACATGTCCTTTGAAGAACTGCATTCTTGATCCTAATTTCATGAATAATTATATCAACCATACCACTACAAAACTAACTCAAAAACTGATGCTACATCTCTCTCAACAATCTCATTTAAACACATAAGAAGACCTACCAAACCCTATCCGTAACATTTGTTGACAACACAAATATCACTGCAGCATCCACAGGCAAAAAAAAGACTAAAAATAATGGAGACCTTATTAATAAAAACGAAGAACCCAACACTCAATATCACCAACTGCGAACATGCAAATAACATGTTTACTATGTTTGGTACATAACACATACCACTACTCTACATTATACATAACACCACTTACTTTCTGTTACATGTAAAATAACAGTCATCCTCGAAAATGGCTAAAAGTATAGCCAAAAGCAGTCAAATTAACATTTGGACAATTTTTATATAATTTGTCCCCAAAAGAAAGAAATCTTAAGATCACATGAAAAATTACATAAAAAACTTAAAACCATGACACCTTGTTTGTCATTTTTTAATGAAACCTGCATATATAATCTAGTATATTTTGTTAGGAAGGGAAATAACTCTTACAGGTCGAAATTCATTAAATTTTGGATTCCGAAATTGAAGCTTTTTCTACAATGTTTCAACAAAATAAAATTGTGTAGTTAAAGCACAAAATCAAAATGTCCGAGTTATACCAACTCAGACTTCTTACTACTTGATTTTTGTGAGCTTAAGTAAATCTGGAAGGGAAAAAATCTTTTTATATGCTAACTTTTGAAGCTAATGGCTTTATTTTTATTTCAAAGTGATTTTACATTTAAGTTTTACATGAACAATATTCAAAAGCTAGCGTACACCTCATAGCTAAGATATTTGTGCATCTTTTTTCTTTTGCTGGAGATTAGTGTCAGAGCCCATGTAAAAGTCAGAATTTCAAACACTAATTTGAAAGTAATCAAACCAAACAAAATATCCCTTCCTCCAATTTGTCTACGTGCTACATAAAGCTAGGTTCATAAACATATATTTTGTATGTTAATCTATTGCAGAATATTTTTCTGTAGTTCATTATTAGAATTATAAATTTTCACCAAACTAAGTTAAAATACTGAGAAAATACAAATTTTCTCCATTATATAAAATCATGCTCTTATGAAATTGTTTTACATTTAAAAACAGTTTATTTTGATTTGTATATATTCATTAATACCTTTCCCAAGGGTCATTGCATTCACTTACATGCAAACACTCTTGGGAAAGGTATTAATCAATCTCTTCCCTCCAGTTATGGGTTAAGACAGATTGGGTTCTAGAGCCTTGGCTGGCAACCATTCTACCACAGAAAGCAACCTACTGTGGGATAATCTTCCGCCCAGTCAGTCATATCTCTTTCGAGATATGATCGCCAAACCGTGTATCACGTATGGCACTTAACTGGCTGATATATTCATAAAAAGTGTTTTTGTTTTGGTATTTACAGTTGGAAGTCAACAGCTGACATTAGTTTTAAGTGAATAAATGATGCTGACATTTATTTGTGGTATTTACAATACTTAAACTTACAGCAAATAAAAATGAAGATCATCAATTATATAATAAAAAAAACAGGCATTTATTAGATTTTGCACAGGTTTAGGGTGTACAACTAGAAAATGCTGACATATATTTCCAAGTTATTTTGTCTAGTTGCAAGACAGAAATATATAAACCTATCATAAAATGGTCTATAATGGTATAGTGTATATACATTTACTCAATACACTGAATTATGTAGTCAATTTAACCACTTTCTCATCACTGAAAAATTCTCCAAACTTAATGAAAACAAAGTTATATTATAAAAATCTTTGTTATTATAAAGAGGAAAAAAATCAAAGTATATTTTAACATTTAAATTTTTAATCCTTTTTAGAACATTAAAAATTGATCAAAAAATCTTATTTTTCTTGTGTCAGCAGATGTACAATAAATTAGCATAGCATATTTCAGTGCCTTTTTTGTAGTGAAAAATGCAATAATTTGGAAATTCTAGCAAAAATCAAATAATTGTCTGATTTAATCAAATTTCCAGGAACTTATTCACAAATAATATCAATATTAGTCAACATCAACTAAGTGCCTCTGAAAAGTCAGTACTGAACAAGAGTCTCAACTTTGCAACAACCATCAGGCAGACTTGAACATCATTCCCCTAATCGAAGAAATATCCTTGAACGTTCCTCAGGCTCAGGTGGATAAGCCAAGATTGAAAATTGAGACAAATACTGGAGAAAGCCAAACTTCCCAAATTAAACATCACAAAACTGGAGAAGATGACAATCAAAACCCTACACTGGGAAGTGAAGGACTTCATGAGTTACCTTCTGATCTTTTAATCTATTCAATTTTCAAATTTTGCAAACCTGAACTGCATCAAATTCATGCCTGAAGGGTTTACCCTGATCATGCTGTATCTTCTTTCAGTCTTCTTCATCAGTAATTCTGTTGAGGGAGGCCTTGAACCTCTGGGAAATATCAGATTGCGATTTTTGTTTTATCCAATGATTGTATTGGATAGTTCATATAATTATAATACCTCATCTCATCAATATAGAAGGATTGATACAGACCCAATATGCCAAAAATATGGACACAAATAGAAAAGTTTCATCAGAAGCTCGTACAAATGTTGAAACACCTAACATTCCTATACCAATGCAGAGACTTACAACTAATCCCTTCAGACTTGTCACCAGGAATTCTTGTCAATTCAAGGAGAGCCCTTTAGTCACAGAAAAAGCAGGAGACACCTTTGTCTGAGAAATAATCCAGTACAACAGTTAGATAAAACAAAAACGTTGTGAATATGGCAACAAAGTTGAGAACAACAGTCCGAACAATATAAATAGTGTATAAAATTACAATATCTCAACTGAAAATATAGACAGATCCTGAAGAAGGTTGGAGCTTACAATGGTCGAAACATTGTGAATATTGCAATGTAAATGAGAACAATAGTTTGAACAATGTAAATAGTGTAAAAAATTACAATGCCTCATATCAGAAATATAGAGAAATATTAATGAACTCATTCTTAAAATATATGAACATTCGAAAACAACCCTCTCTACGCTCTTTTTAATGAAACCAAAAGGCCTTTTTTGTTTTTGTAAAGACAAAAGCAAAATTGTGAATTGATGGAAGAATGTTATTGACAATGAGATAATGTTTAAGTTAATGAATAAATTATAATTAAACAATATTTCTCATATCTTTTTTTACCTTAAACACCCACATGCATTTGCATCAATTTTAGTAACAATTGTTTTTTACACAAATCATTTCAAACTTGGGATTTGAATATTAAAACCCCAACTGATCTGGAGACTTGAATATCATTTTATTCACATCTAAAAAATATCAAACCTTATTAAATCATGATTAATAGGTTTAAAAAACTTATGTTGCAATAAATTAATTAAAACTAATAATTCCTTATATGGTAGATTGCCCGTCAGGTCTGCATTATTAAATTATTTAAATTCTAAAACAAACTTTCCATTTTTTTTATTTCTTTGTTAAGATAAAATAAAGCATGAACTTTCAAGTAATTATTTAGACTAAGATCTTGATCTTTATTATTTTTATCATATTTCAGCAAAATGGATTTTTTTCAAGTGTTGCAGGAAACTATAATGGGAAAAGTGACTTCATAAAGTGACATTTAGAGACAAACCGAATGCGGAATTTAATGTGATACAGGAAGACCAACAGGGAGAGGTACACCTCTAAAATGTAGATGTTAATTGCTTAAGTGAATACTCACACCTCTATGTTTATTAATGCAAGGTAATTACCTATTATATAAAAGGATTCTTCAGAGAAACATATTTTAGTATCTGCATAGAAAGAGGTGCTGAAAAGTTCTCAAGCATGTGAATTTGTGAGTTTGAATATGAATCTATTTAATTCAGGTAAATACTATATATATTGGTGTACAAGATGACCTTTTGACCTTAAAATCCCCAACCACCACCAATAGGGAGCTATCTTATACTCCAGGCACAAAATGTGAACCTTAAATCCTGTGGTTTATGCTAAGTTGTTAGCATGGGAGATGTGAGTCTCAAAAAGCTGTTTAAAGATCACATTTCAGAACAGTGGTACAAGTGGGTGGTTAGCAGTGAAAAGTCATTCAGGCTATCGGTAATAGCCTACCAAAAACACAGTACCAACACATGAGGTACTGTAGATTGTGGTAATTAATTGACAATATCTCGCCATCATTTTTTCATTAGAATTTGAGTGAAAAGAAAGTATATGATTGCTGAATTTATTTAATTTTATTTTTTTTTGTGGGAGGGGGTCGTTTTGTATGGCAAATATAGCCCAAAGCCTACATTTTAACTTGAAAATTATGGAATCATCATACATGCCCAGTCACCTTGTACACCAGTATATACAATAATTTAAAAGAAAACCTTTGGAAGAGAGTGTGTAAGAGACAACTTGAACAATATATATATATATATATATATATATATATAGTCATTCACTGACTGATCTGTTTCGCTGTATCACAGCTCATGAGTACGGTAAGACAGCCGATTGCTTCTTATATAGATATGTGTCTGCATATTTACACAAAAACTTAGAAATATTATTGCCCACCTCACCAACTGATTTGACAGTTTCCAGTTTCATATTATGATTGGTGAATTGTTCTATTGAAGAGATTGAGAAAAAAAAACAATTAAATTAATCTAATTTACACAACTATGACTTATAGCATGAAATTTAGACCAAAACTATTTCTTAATCACGGAATGTTGATCTTTCTGACCTTTCCCATATGATTTGACATGTGACAACAGACAGATGCAAGATAAGCTAAGTGTCTATGGTGATCACAAGTAACATATTTGTCCAAATTTTTTTCCTTGTAAGGGGAAGCAACTGTGAAACACATGACCTTTTAATGTACACACAGAAATTACAAGAAAAAAACTTCTAATACACAAAAAAAATAATTATTTAAAAAATTCAATCGCTCAATGATTTATATTAAACTTTGCAATTTTGATTAGTAAATATAGTCTTCACTTAATAACTTAACCTAATGCCTACAAGTCTTTAAGATATTTTTGAAACTTCATAAATTGTTATAATTTTTTAAAAAGTTTTAAAAATTTTTTCTATTTCATTATTAATCGAAAAAATTTTTCTTTAGACTATAATGCTCTTAATTTATATTATTTATTAAAGCAATTAGAAGCTTATCTAATTAAATAATGTCAGTTTTATTGCATTTTTTTATATTACTATTGGGAGCTGATTTTCAGAAAAAGGGCAAAATGGTTGAAAAAAATAGATGATTTTAAATTCCCTAATGAGTCCTGCATTTTGCCTACGAAATTTTTTAGCACATGATGAAAAAAAGAGAACTATTTGAGATGAGAAAGTTCCAACACAATAAATTTGACATATAATATGCTTACTTTACCAATTAGAGCACACTTCAAACTACCTCTCGAGAAAGAAAAATTACATAATTTGTGTCTCATGAAACTAAAATAATATTTATGTCAATGTAACTACACATGTACACAAAGAAAACTTAAAAGATTAGAATTTCATGATCACAAAGGAAATTTAAAAGATTAAAATTTTCAGTAACCTCTCTTTTTTGTGTGCATGTGTAGTTGCATTAACATAATCATCACTTTGGTCCAATGTAGTCCGAAAAGACAAAATGTGTCATGGTGCTAATTTTATTTTACTCAAGTATAAATATTTATCTATAAAACATTTAGCAATATAACAAAAAAAATTATTTTAAATCTTACCTTCAAAGGTAAGAGAAGAAGGTTTGTCAGTCATGGCATTGAAAACCTTAACATTTCGCTCACAAGGCTAAAAATAAAAACACAAAATATCAGGTAAATTACATCAGGAGAAAATATAAAATATATCATTCATCAAAGTTAATTCTCAATTCAAGTGCACATATTCCAGTATTATGGCTTTTTCAAGTATAAAAATATTTAGTAAAAATCTTTAACTACTAAAATCAGTTACTATTAAAAAAAAAAACAAGTTTACAGTCACTATAATCACATTTTGACATGTTTGTTTTTTCTGATCCAATTCAAATCTTCAAAGTACATGCTTTAAGTAGTTTGTATGTGTATTTTTTAATTAGATAAAATAGGATTATCTAAGGTTTCTTCAGTCACTTTGTAATATGACTAACCCGTTCTACACAAAATCTATTAATCAATTTTCTAACCAAGTCATTTTCAGGCAGATTTAGCATCAAATTCTCACAATCTTGTTATAAAAGTTTTTCTCCCAGTGAAATTGTTTCTTCCATAAAAGTAAATAACAATGTTTAAACAGATGCACAATTCTGCAGTACACAAGACTTTCATGCAAATAAACCTGCCGTCTGTGTACAAAATTCCAGCAAGAGCAGAAAAATATGATTAAAATTGATTTAAACTATTGAGGGAATCGAATAGAAAAAAAAAAACTGTGTTGAAAAAGAAAAGCACTTACCATGAATTCCTCATGATTTACATCACTGAAAAGAAAAGGTAAAGTATTAGATAGGAGAAGTCAGCTAATTAAAAGTAACACACAAATCATATCAAATCATATTTCCAAAATACTAGTTTTCAAAGAAAAAAAGGTATTACATAAGTTAAAAATGGTAATACAAATCCAGAAAGCATGTCACACAAAAAGTCTGTCAAAGAGCTACAAAGCACCTGTTTATATATAAGGAGTGCTGAAAAGTTCTCAGTTCAACTCACTTCTCAAAGTCAGTATTCTTATTGATGCAGATGTCTGATCACTGAAATGCTTATTTGCTGTCTATATATATATATATATATATATATATATATATGAGAGAAAATGGCAAAACCGTAAAGAAGGAGAGGATAATCAAAAGATTTTATTCAATTAATGTCAATTTTTAATTAGATAAAAAGAGAGAGGTTGATGGATATTATCCAGATCATTATAAAACATTGTCTGAGCACTATTACATTGTCTCCGGGTCTAATTTAATTATGACCCAAAACTAATTTTTATATCTATATATCTATATACACACACACATTTTGTTTTAGAAAATGATGAGATACAGAGAAAACTAAGAGAAAAATTTTGTAATAATAATGGACAAATCAACAGAAATGGAGTCTAGACAGGGGTTTTGATCAATCGACACTTTTGCCATTAAGACTGAAATCATGTATTCCCAAAAAATAGAAACTTTTTTTTCAAATTTAAAGTGGATCTTTATTCTGATTAGTTAAATTGAACACACACACAAATTTGTCTTCCCACATCCATAAATAAGAAACTTATTGTTTCTTATATTGAAATGAAAATCATTTTCACAACAATGATCTAACATTGCCTGATGACGAGGTAAAAATCTTGAAACATAGAAATTTCTATGTCACAATGTAAACTATACTAATTCTAAATAAAAAAACAAATTTATATATGTTATTTGGACTATTGTCCTCATCTTGGTTACCATGCATGACATTTCAGCCATTGTACACTCTGGCCTTCTTCAGGTACTAGGAATTTCAAAATGAACCCTTTATTACCACCTCGGATATATCATTCTCATTCCTTGTGCAAAGCCTCTTTTGGTAGTCATGAGTTATCTCCCTCTAACCTGACTAATTCATTTGTTCACCACTGCTGTAGCCTGGTATTGAACTCACGACTTTTTGGATCAAGTCATTTGAACTAACCAATGTCTATATCCACTGTAGCTGTGGAAAGAAATATAAAGAAGAAACAGGCTGTCTCTTTAAAGTAAGGCTACAAGAACATCACAAGGCCGTAACACAAAAGGAGATAGAAAAATCAGATATAGCTGACTACATATGGAAGAAGAAAGGGGATCACCATGTCATATGGGGATGAAGTTGAAATAATAGATAGAGAACACCACTGGAAACTACGTAAACTTTGCTGTCTATATATAGAGGAGAAAATGGCAAACTCTTAAGTCAACCAAGCATAGAGATGAATACAATATGGGAACAAGTAATATGGAGTGCCAGATAAAAAAAATTTTTTTTAAGCGTTTCACCCCGGACAAGGCATTTCACTGCCACTACTGCGCAGGGGGCTACATAGAGTGGAGGAAGGATGGTTAAATATAGGAAATGTCAGAGGGTGGGTGATAGGCGGGTAAGGATACCGAGAATGGTTAAATATAGGAAATGTCAGTGGATGATAGGCGGGTAAGGATACCGAGAATGAGGGTTGGGTAGATGAGAGTGTTCTGAGAATAATTGGGAGTTAGTGTGATAGGAGGTGTCTATTGACCCTACATTTAAACACCTGGAGATTGTAGTTGTCGGGAAAGCAGACATGGGGAAGGGAATTCCACAGGCAGGAAGCGCGAGAAAAGAAGTTGTTGGAGTAGAAATTACAGTTAAATCTTATCTGTTTAACTGTAAAAGGGTGGGACCTAGTTGCTAAAATAGTATCTCATGCAAATTCGTGCTTAGGCAGCATCAGTGATCTAAGTTCATCGGAGCAGAAGCCATGAAAGTACTTGTAGAAGAGGCACAGGGAAGCAACATCACGCCAGTGAGAGAGTGGTTGCAGTCGGTCTGCCAAGTCAGTATCAACCACGTTACAGATTCTCCTTTGTATTTTGTCAAGAAGCCCAAGGAGAGTAGCAGGGGCACCCAACCAGATATGGCAGCAGTATTCAATACATGGGCGGATGGTAGATTTGTATATGTGCAGGATAGAATCAGGCAGGAAAAACTTCCGAGCCCTGCACAGAGAGCCGACTTTCATAACGGCAGATTTGGCAATGGATTCAATATAGTCATTCCATTTGAGGTCCACCGAAAGTGTAAGGCCAAGGAGGTGTAGTGATTTACTCTTTGGGAGGCAAGCCTGTTCCATGCTAATGGGAGGTAGATGCGATTGTCTATGGTAGTTAGATGATAACAGCTTCGTTTTAGAAGCATTGAAATTTACTAACCATTTCCTACCCAAGGCCACTAAAATTGCAATATGAACTCTGGTAAAAAATTAGTTACTGAACATAAGTCACAGAAATTCAGTTGATATTGTCCTTAAGGACAAATAGCCCAGTGGATAAAGATGTTGGTTAGTTCCAGTGACTTGACCCAAAGATTTGAGAGTTCAATACTAGGCTACAGCAGTAGTGAACAAGTAACTTAGAGAGTTGAGTTAGAGGAAGATAACTCATTACTACCAAAAGAGGTTTTTCACAAGGAATGAGAAGTGTATACCCCAGTAATCGTAATAAAGGGTTCAGGTCAAAATTCCTGAAGAAGGCCAGAGCATACAATGGCAGAAATGTCAAATGGCAACCAAGATGAGGACAATAGTTCAAGTAATGTAAATAGTGTAAATACACCCTCATCTCAGAAATATAGACAAATTTATATATATATATATATATATAGGCAGCAAATGTTCTTTAAAGCAAATATTTTTAAAAGGGGGGGGGGCATTTTCTGTCTATTAATTTTACTGGACTTTTTCTAAATTAATAAGGATCCTTTTCTGTAAAGGAGAACATTCATCATAAAAAGTTCATCCCAGAAGTCCAAGAAATATATTTTAGAAAAGACAATCAGTAAAATTAATTCAAAACATCTGGTGTATATATATATATATATATATATATATATATATATATATATATATATATATATATTCACACACACAAACATACAAAATGAAAAACATTTATTCCTCACTGTTCACTACAACTGTGGGTTTTATTTAACAATTGCTACATGCTAGATACCCAGAGTTGGAACCAATGTATATTTATTATTCGTATAAAAATCTGTCCCATTGCAAGATAGAACCAATGGTTACTAAGCTTATCATGGCATAAGGCCACAATTATGGATTCCCCAGCAAGAATTAAACTCACTACAGTTGTAATGATTTGCTAGGCTAGCTTTCTAACACTAGAAAATATGACTAATTTTGATTAGTCATTGTCCAGCGTTTTCCTAGTCAAGCTGATGTAATTTGTATTTTGTGCATAATGAATGAAAATACTATAAGACAAAATATCTCAGATCACAAAATTAAGCTGTCCCAGAAACATTTTGTCTTTTAAATTGCAATACTGATCAATAATTAAAAATTCTCATAATAGAAACGGGGGAGGAACTGGGTGATGTCCATTTATCTGATTATCATTTTTCTAGTTATGATATCATGAGAATTTATGAAACAAATATGCCAAAATTTTTATTCACTCTAATGAAAGTATCAATAGTGACACAGCAAATTCTGGTATTATTAAAAAATAAACAAAACATCTAAAAAATAAAAACAAAGCAATAAATCAAATGTATTTTAGTGCCGACTTCATTTGAAGAAGCTCTACTTAGATAAGGTTTCAACTTTTAGCACTTACTATATCATTAAGCAGCTTAGCCTCAGACATTTTCTGCATTCATATGCTAAATATTTCTGATGGCAGAAAAAATGATTATTAAAACATTACGTTATTTTTGAAGAACTTTTATTGTAGCAAGTCCCATTCTTTAATTGTTGTATGCTGAAAATCCAAAAGGAAAGCACATTAAGGTAAACATTAATAACAGAATATACCTGTTATATTCAAAATTTAAATGCATTACTAATGATTTTAATTACAGAAACACATTAAAAATCAATAAGAAAGAATTACTGATAGTATAGGATTTCTAAATGCATTGTTAATGTCTAATTAACAATAAAAATGTTTAACTGGATCTGTTAATCATTAAAATAAAATATAATTATTTTTTTTTAATCATTTCACGCAAAGCAAAGTAGGACCACCACTAGTGTAAAGGGGGTTGCAGTGAGAGGAAAGACTGTGTACAGGGAGTATTGAAGAAAAGATGAAAGATAGAACATGGCATTGACATGGCATTTAAATTTTTGGAGGGTGTAGCTATCAAGGAAACAAGTAAACAGAAGGGATTTGTACAGGTGGGAAGTGTGAGAAAAACTTTTAGAGTAAAAGTAACATTTATATTTAACTACTTCAATGGTAAAAAGGTGGGACCTGCATGCCAATCTAGTAGCAAGCTTAAATTCATGTGGTCGAAGGCACTGGGGGGAAAAAGCTCATCAGAGCAGATGCCATGAAAATATTTGTAGAAAAGACAGAGGGAAGCTACATCACATCAGTGAGAAAGTGACTGAAGTCGAAAAGCCATGTCAGAATCAATTACATCGCAGATTCTTCTTCGGGTTTTGTCGAGAACCTCAAGATGACTAGCAGGAGCAGCCAACCAGATATGTCAACGGATGAATAACTAGATGAATAAATATTTCAGCTGAATAACTAGAAAGTAAGTAAAGAAATAAAATCTTGGTGTAAGGAAAACGATACAACACCATAATGGTATAGCAAACATAAGAGCAGAATGAAAATTTTGTTCAATTTTGGCAATTTCTTTACAGAAAATATATCTATCTAAATCTAAACTTATTTATAAATGGAACTTTGTGTGTGTGTGTGTGTCTCCGTTACCTATAGACTCCGAAACGGCTGAACCAATTATCTTGAAAATTTACACAGTTGTACTATAAGCACCTGCGAGTGTTCTTAGCTAGGTTTTGTGTCAAGGTACCCCCGATATCGAAAATCGAAAAAAATCGGGTTATAGAAGGAGTGGTCCGATTTTAATCAAATTTGATACACTCATAGACAAAGATATAAGAAACGATATTCAGAAGTTTCAAGGTTGTTCTTACAGTAGGGTAAAAAATCGATAATATATGTATATAAAAGGCAAGATGTCTGTGTGTGTGCGTCTGTTTATCTGACTGTATGTCTGTATTTTTTCAGCCCTTTTATTTTAGTTTTTGCTTCAGGTTTGGCTCTAAGTAGGTATAATTGTAGTTCTTAGTCTCAGCCATGATACCATTTACTCAGAAGACTTATTTAGCCTTCAAAATTCAGTTTACGATGAAAAAAACTAATTTGATATCGATACCAGGAAATCAAAATTTGACTTACATCCATTCATTTTTCTTTCAGTCTACGGTTTCACTTTAACTGGAAACAACTATTGCTTTTTAGTCTTTCGTGCCAATGTCCAAACAGTCTGAGCTCCAGGACCATGTATTAGTTTTAAAGCTTTCATTACACCCGAGCAACGCCGGGCTATACTGCTAGTAGAAGGATAAAACCAATGTGATTGTAATAGAAATTTGATTTGTTATTTTACATTAAACAATAAACATATCATAAAATACGAATGAGGAAAGCCTTCGGATTCTCTTTCACTCCTAGTAATCCCTTGCATTTTAGTGATATTATCACTTTGCTTGTGGGTGAAAGAATTAAAAAGAAAAAAGTGCATTAAAAAAAAAAACTTTTGTTCACAGTCTCCTACAAATCTGGAATGTTACAGTATTATATTCTATTTAAGAAGATGAACTGTGAGTAACTCCTGCTGGTTATTTCAAAGACACAAACCTTTGCACTGAAAGAATCAGATTTTCAAAGTAGCTTTCAATATTGTTTTAAAATAAAACAAACAGATAGATGCTGATATACAGGAGAATACTGCGAAATGCTTGAACCATTAATTTGGAGACTAGGAAACCAGAGATAATCACAAGGACTTGACAAATGACTAACCTGAATTCATTATGATAAAGATGTTGTCCTTTTGTTTCCTCGGGAAACTGAAATAAATCAATGATTTAAAATGTTAAAAAATGTAAAACCTAATGCAAATAGAAATCTTTTAGTAAGGCTGGAGTCGTGTAAGTCATTCTGTACTACTTCGAACAAAAGGTTTGGAAGGACCCATCACTATCACCACCATCACTATCACCACCATCAATATTGGAAAGGGTAATAACAATAAGTAAACTTGAGAAATTATACTGAATTATTACTGAAGAAAATGTTTAAAGACAAAAATTTTATAAATTTTAACCAAAATTCTTCAATGTTAGAATCAATAAACAAAAATCAGCCAATTTTTAACAATTGCTTTTTCCAACTGCACATGGCTGTCACAGTAAATTCAGATGTAATCTTTTTGAATGAAGTTAAAAATAACACTTCTAATATCATTTCTTTTTTTTTTTATAATCATATCACCCCAAGAAGCAAGGCATTTTACTGCCACTGTTTTGCAGGGGGTTACATAGGAGATAAGTTATGAAAAAGAGTGACAGGTTATAGGGAGTGTCAGGAAGTGGGTAAGAGAAGGGTGTGAATACTGATGAGAGTGGAGTGGATGGAAAAAGAAGCATGAGAGAGAGAGAGGATGCAGGTTAGTGAGATAGGAGATGACTATTGACTTTACATTTAAATTCTTGGAGATTATAACTGTCAAGAAAGCAAGTAAATGGAAGGGAATTCCACAGGCAGGGAGTGCAAGAAAAGAAGCTGCTGGAGTAGAATTTGCGTTTACAATTTATTGGTTTCACAGTAAAAGGGTGGGACCTAGTTGCTAATCTTGTTGCTCGAGTAAATTTATATGTAGGGGGCACCAGTGAGAGAAATTCATTAGAGCAGAAGCCGTGAAAGTATTTGTATAAGAGACACAGGGAAGCCACATTGCACCAGTGAGAAAGTGACTGTATCCGAGCTGCCAAGTCAGGATCTATCACGTTACAGATTCTTCGCTGGATTTTGTCAAGGACACCCAGGTGGATAGCAGGAGCACCCGACCAGATATGGCAGCAGTATTCAATGCACAGGCGGATGGTAGATTTATGTATGTGCAGGATTGTTTCAGGTGGAAAAAAACTTCCTGGCCCTACACAGAGAACCGACTTTCTTAGCAGTGGATTTAGCTATGGATTCTATATAGTCATTCCACTTGAGGTCTGTTGTGATAGTTAAGCCGAGGAGGTGCAGTGTTTAGCTTTCAGGGAGACTAGCCTGATCCATGCTAATGGGGGGTAGGAGTGATTGTCTGTGATGGTTAATAGATAACAGCTTTGTTTTGGAAGCATTCTAAAGACGAAAACAGAATTTTATTTTTTGCCATGTATTTACAGCTATCCACTGAGAATTTGAAGAGCAGAGTTCATGTTCCAGTTGGCTTCATTACAAACACTTACACACAAATACCCTTGAAAAAGGCATAGAGCCATTTACTCCACCCAGTTATGGGCTGAATAGTAGTAAAGACTTGATTCTATAGCCTTGGTTGGCAACCAGTCTATCGCAGAAAGAAATCCTGCACATATATAAATCTACCATCCGCCCGTGTATTGAGTACTGCTGCCACATCTGGTCGGGTGCCCCAGCTACTCTCCTTGGGCTTCTTGGCAGACCGGCTGCAACCACTCTCTCACCGGTGTGATGTGGCTTCCCTGTGTCTCTTCTACAAATACTTTCATGGCTTCTGCTCTGATGAACTTAGATCATTGGTGCCACCTAGGTATGAATTTACACAAGATACTAGATTTGCAACTAGGTCCCACCCTTTTACAGTAAAACATAAGATGTAACCGTAATTTCTACTCCAACAGCTTTTCCCACGCTTCCCGCCTGTGGAATTCCCTTCCACGTGTCTGCTTTCCCGACGGCTACAATCTCCAGGAGTTTAAATGTAAGGTCAATAGACACCTCCTATCACTCTAACTCCCAGTTATTCTCCCAACACTCTCACCATCTACCCAACCCTCATTCTCGGTATCCTTACCCGCCTATCACCCTCCTTCTGACATTTCCTATATCTAACCATCCTTTCTCACCACTTTCCTCTCTATGTAACCCCCTGCGCAATAGTGACAGTGAAATGCCTTGCTCGGTGTGAAACGATTATAAAAAAAAAAAAAAAAAAATAGTAGCCTAATGTGAGAAAATCTGCCTCATCAGTCCTGAATGGAAAACGACAATCACCCAAATGTGTATCAAATATGGTACTTAACGTGACTGACTGATGCAGATTAATCAAAAATATAATCTCCACGTTTACTTTTTATTCTATCTTTACTGTAATGAATTTTATCCATTGTTTCCTATTTGAAAACTGGAGATTGGGTTTTTAGTTCCTTCTATTGTCTTTTCATATGCTTTCACTTGAAGTAACCACTTGCTTCTTAGTGGCTTTATTGCCTTGCTTGAGGTGAACTGATTTACAAAAAAAAAAAATACTATCAGGACTGAGTGATAAGCATTTAAGAATGTATGATTTTTTTTTAAATTTATAAAAATATTTTCTCAGTAACAATCTAACTGTAATTATACTAAATTATACTAAGAATGAAGCAATAAAAATAAATACTCTTAAAAATACCTATGGAAGACAAGAATATTGACTAAATGCAGAGTGTGTAAGTTAAATTTTTCCAGTTGAAAATTTCAAATTTTTAATCAAATAATACAACAAAATGAAAAAGAATTACATACATTTCAATGTATATATGCACTGAATGTAAATTCAAATTATATACGAGTTGGAACCACAGAGATTCCAATTCTAAGATTATCCATTATTTCATGCCTTTGTTTTCTCACTATTTGCTTATTCCCTCTCATTTACTCCATTATCCTTTCCATTTTTCTGGCCCATCCTTGTTTTATCCGTTATTATAACAACATGGATTTAGTGTCATATGCATTAAAATAAATAGATAAATGAAAAAAGGAATAAAGAACGCAGAAATATTTTCTACTGCGACTGCAGTTTTATCTTTCTAGCGCTTTCTCTCCGTAAAAATACCTCCCAATTAATAGCAAGACATTAGTAGCAGTCGTGTTTACATTTAGCTAATGTCTTATCATTATATGGGAGGTATTTGTGCTGCACACCGTATTATATTATTACTAACTATTCATATTTTTTTGCGGGAAGGGGCACAGAAGAACGTGGTAACTTACCTAGTTGCTCAAAGTGCTCATGTGCTGCATTCTGTTTTTTTGGGGGCGGGGGTGGCTCTCCACTTCATGAGGCTGGTATTTTAGGTCAGCAAAAATGCAAACCAGTTTAATTCCTGGCCTTTTAAGAGTCACTAACTAGTGCAGACTCACTTTAAAGAACATGTAAATTGGTTTCATGCCTGGCCAATTGTAAACCAAAGTCTAAAGAGTCTAGTAGACTGGTTTAAGAACTATTGAATTTTTTTGGCCACAGGGTTGTAGTAGACTTTCCTTGGATGGCAGCATGTGAGTAGAGCAAATGTTACAGCTTTTTGAGAACTTCTATTCGTCCTTTTACAATCTATTTTGGCAAACTCTTAGATATGACAGACAAATTGATCCCAAAATTCATCAGCATAGCAACAAGCCTACTCATTTGTATTCATTTCTGATATGAGTAATTTTCAATAATCTTTATATAGGTTTTATAATAAACACAACATTTCGACCAAGTACCCTCTGGTCATCATCAGGTGTCCATAGATTGGCTGATGTGGATTATCTCGATTATTGCAAAATATCATGTGAAATCAATTATTGTTCTTTAATGTTTGAATTGGGTTCACCACTAGCAAGTCCAAGATTATTGAAAATTACTCATCTCAGAAACAAATACAAATTATGACAAGTGGCACAAACCCACTAACATAATCCAGTTGTCAAAATCCATCTGACACTGAATATAAAAATCTCTAAAAATACACCACTTCAGGACGGTGGCATAGTGGATATAGTAGTTGGTTATACATGTGTTAGTATCATCTAGTGGTCATGAGTTCGATCCTTGGACTTGGTAGTGGCAAACCAAATTCAAACATGAAAGAACACTAATTGATTTCACAGCCAATCTATGGACACTTGATGATGACCAGAGAGTACTTGGTTGAAATGTTATGTCTATTATAACACCTATATCAACCAAGATGAGAAAAGTTCAAAATAATTCCAAGCCCCCTCATGTTTGAATGGCTTCAAAAAATGGAGCCTGTCTGCAGAATTTGCAGGATCAAAAAACTGGAACATATCCTTCCACAGCACATTTGAGGACATTTGTTGTGCATCAGCAGCTGTAAGGAGACAAAGACGTCACACAAATAAAGCAAGCTCTACAAATTGCATTTTGTGAGAGATAAGTTTACAGCCTATTTACAGCATATATCTTGCAGACCTGTAAAAGCTTGTTTTGCTGTTTGGGAAAATGTCAGAACAAGGCCTGGCATATGCTTTTGTGGTGGGATGGCCAGGTTATGTGAAGTACACATTGTGTCATTGAGGATGACTGAGATGAGTGTAAGCCAACTTATGATTATAAAGAAGATGACAATTGAAGAACCAGATGTGGCATCCATGCAAGCAGTTGAAACCCACATTTCTACATTTCTACACCCACCACTGATCATCCTGCCAACATTAGCTGCCACAGCCTAATCATTATGCCAAGATTGACTTGCAGGAATGTGCACCAAATATGCATGAAAGGCACACTAAGAAGTACAGATTTTTTTCAACTTGGTCATTTTGCTGCAGAGTGTCATGGAAACAGGTTAGGGGACAA
This sequence comes from Ascarosepion bandense, assembly GCA_037127315.1. Classification (NCBI taxonomy): domain Eukaryota; kingdom Metazoa; phylum Mollusca; class Cephalopoda; order Sepiida; family Sepiidae; genus Ascarosepion; species Ascarosepion bandense. Next base: position 9,259,489 of record JBBBDQ010000927.1, read on the forward strand.
GGTATCAGCACCAGTTTTCTCCCAAAAAAAAAAAAAAAAAAAAAAAAAAAAAAAAAAAAAAATCACTTCCAGTGTCAAAAGTGAAACAGCGTATGGCACTGGTTGATTTAGGTTGTTTCTGCTCTCTTATGAATAAATCAGTATATCTTGCCTCGAGCAAAGAGGATGTAAACATGCTGACAGCCAATGGACAGGTCCAAGGATGTGATACTGTAGAGCTGAAGATAAATAACATGAACTCAGTTAAAGTCACAGTTCTAGTTGTGGACAGTAAATCACTAGGATTCAACATCAGAAATTTTGATTGAGTCAATATAACCAGCTCAATCAAGGCTGCATTCTCACAATGGAAGCCATTAAAATTGACATACCAGACATTAGCACTGAACTTGACAAAGGCACAAACATTGTGACTGCAATCTGTAAATGGACAAATAGTCACCAAGCAAAATGTGGTGTCTGATTAACCTGTGTCCAAACAAGTCGAAGAATGACATGAACAGCTGTTGTTGACATGGCTAAACAACAGATGGTTGCTACCTTACCTAGTCTTCACATAGATTTAACTCCATTGATGACAGTTGTACAAGCAAAGAGAATGTACTGAACTATCGGGAGTTGAACAAACATTAAAACTCACACAGCTGATGCCATTGCATAAGTGTGGAAGCTGAGAGAGTGACAATAAAAAGTGTCCCATGTTTCCATTCTTGACCTGACAAAATTTTATTTGCAAGTACATGTCACTATGACCATTCCAGACAGTGACCTTCAAGATGCAAAGATATTGTTTTTTTTAATGGGATTTGAACTGAACATGGTACTAGCAATAATAAAACCAATCATAGATGCAGAACTTTCAGAAGACAACTTCATTCAATAGGCAACATCAGCATACATATATGGTGGATATGCCGATGGTGGATATGTCGATGAAAGTGTTGCATCCGTGGTGCACATAATGCAACATCTACCCAACTACAGGTTGATATGTAAATAACTGTAGCTGTTAAAAAATAGTACTCAAATGCTTGGCTTACATGCCTAACCCTGCCCCCTGCCGAGGAGTACAACATGCCCTGTTCAAAGAGTGGAAGCATAATTTTAGGAGCTGATAATGCATCACACAATATTTTCACTGTTTGTAGCTAGCTCAGTTGCAACACCTTTTATCAAAGAGAGTGACAGCAATCATGGCTGGTTGGTTGGGAAGATGAAATGAATGATCCCTCCACCTTAAAAACATGATTGCAGAACTTACTGCTAGTATAACTTACAATGACCCCACACACAGTAAGTGCTGTGTAGATGAACACACATTGGAATTAGGAGTCAACAAGGGCTCCCTTGCCACTGGAATCTCACTGGAACTCTGAGGAGCCCTTGTCAAGGAGACATTGGTTGCATCAAAGGAAGGACAAGTAAAACATCTACTTGGCAGAGCTTGATCCCATGACAAAGTGGCCAGTGAAGCACAACGAAGATTTTTTTTTTTAATCATATCACCCCGAGCAAGGTGGTAATGCCACTGATGTGCAGGGGGCTACATAAGTGTAAAAAGATTAATTAGAAGAGGGTGAAGAGGAAGACAAACCAGTTAGAAAAAAGCAATAGAAGGATGGGAATACAGGTGTGATGACAGATCAAAGGTGGAGAGAAAGGAAAGGATATACGGGGGTGGGGAAAGAACTAGAGTCAAGTGGTTAATAGATGAGTACTGACATTGCATTTAAATTCCTGGAGTTTGTAGCCGTCAGGAAAGCAAGAATATGGGAGCGAGTTCCAAAGGCAGGAAGTGCGAGAGAAGAAGCTGCAGGAGTAGAATTGTCAACTGCATTTGGTTAATCTAACTGTGAATGGGTGTGACCCAGTTGCCAATCTGGTTGCACGAGTAAACACCTGTTGAGGAGGCACCAGTGACTTAAGTTCGTTCGAGGAAAAGCCATGAAAGTATTTATAGAACAGACAAAGGGAAGCCACATTTTGTCAGTGGGGAAGTGGCTGTAGTCGAGCCGCCAAGTCAGTACCTATCACATTACTGATTCTCCTTTGGAGCCTGTCGAGAACACTGAGATGAACGGCAGGGGCGCCTGACCATATATGGCAGCAGTATTCCATGCACGGACAAATGGTTGATTTGTATATATGCAGGATGGATTCTTAGACGTATTGAAATTGACAAGCCACTTCTTGCCCCAATTCACCGTTCAAGGTCAGCAGCGATCTGTTTATGGACTCTGTATGTGTCCATTCATGGGTATCTGACACACTCATGGGGAAAAGCCAGAGTGAACAAAAATTGTGAGAGTGAAATGTTTATCTGACAGTAACCCGATATTCTTTAAAAGTTAATGCAAGGATGGGAATTGTGTGTGGACATGGCATTGGTCAGAACTGAGTAAAAGAGACTGACCCACAAAAATGTTTCGATGCAATAAGAAAAGAAGTTGATCTTACATCCCCTGCAAGTATTGTAGATGCATCCAATCCCAATCAAATAAACAGTGTACACTGTCAAAGCAAGCACCCTGACATTGAGCACACATACTTTACAAAATGAATTCATCCTGTGCTTTTGAAGGTAAATGTCAAGGTAGTAGTGAGGGAATGCAAAGAGTGCCAGTCAATCGATCTAGCCTCAATGTGTTGACCAAAGACTAACTGAAGGTGATTGATGCGTAGAATCAATTGGAAATGAACATTACCCACTATAATGGAAGACACTACTTAACACTGAACAAATATGGCTGAATTTGGAGACTTCTGCATCAACAGAATGAAAGTGTTGTCTACCATTTAGAGGCCCTTTTTAACAACCTAGGCCCACTGATAGAAGTTCTCACCAATAATAATATGGTGTTCTATAGACAGCTGGTCAAAGATGGTTTTTAAAGGAGTGAGGAGTCCAACACCACTTCCAATGTCCAGATGCCCTTGTAGGCCATGGTATAACTGACAGAAGCCATCAAATCAGTAAAAAAATTTCTAAAAAGAAGTAATGCTCGATAATGGAGACAGGCTACTGATATGTTACAATAAAAGATATCATCTAACCTCATATTGTATCTGTTAACTTGATCCACCACTAGTCTGGGTAGAAGGAAAAGAGCATATGCTGTACAAAGTGGGAAATTGTGTGTGGGTGAAAACACACACAACCATTATTAGGTAGGGCATGTCACTGGTATCAGCAACCTGCACACAATTTTGATCGATAGAATGCCACACAATTTGAAAGATTTTTCCCCAGTCTAAGCCCCATGCACATCAAGCATATACTCTGAAAATGCAAAAGTGTTTAGATTCACTGTGTCCCATAGCACTGAAGCCAAATATGCATGACGACTCCTTGGAAAGTGAGTTTTTCCAAAAAAGAGGTTATTGCCCCTCTACACGAAGTACCAGAATTAAAAGACTGCCTAAATTCGCTTATTTGCAATTGTCATCATGACATGAGGGTGGTGCTAGAGAAGGAAATGGCAACTTACTTCATCAGCCAAAGTATTTTCATGTTGCATGCTGTTTTTGTTTTTCACTCCTTTCAATAAGCATAAAGTCAAGCAGACTGCAGCAAAACTTGCTGATTTGTTTGTTTTTGTTTTTGCCAAGGGTTAGCAGTAAACTTCCCTTGAATGGATGCAAGTGAATGGGATAAGCCTTATGTCTTTTTGAGAACCTCTATTCGTCCTTTTACAAAAGGACAATATTTTGATATGGTTGTTTCTCTTAAATAATTAAGAATATTTAAATTTAAGATAAGTATTATATTTTTTTTAAACATCTGTAATAATTAATTTGCAAGACCAAAAATTGTATGTAACATCTCAAGTCTCGATCTTGCAACTTCTTTTAGTAAAAAAAAAGAAAAAAAAACACATCAAACAGCTATGTGTCAACTGCCTTCCATTAAATGGTAAAAAAAAAGTGTAGCTAAAAAGAAAGGACATATTCAAGGCTCGTAATTGTTACCAAAAAAAATCCTAAGAAGCTGACAGTTGAAGAGAAACTTAAGGTTGTTGACTTTAGATTTAGAAATCACTTCTAAATAGTCATCTATTAAGCAATCCACTGAGAGATTACAAACATTTTTGACCCACAAACAATTCACTTGATATAAAGAGCTTTTTGTAAGTTGTTGGTTGTTTTGTTTTTATGGAATATCAACTTCGACGGGTCATTTATTGCCAACTAAATTTATTTATTTATTGCTGGTAATACTTTTTCCTTTCAACAATTTATTGTTGTTTTTATGAAAGTTTTGTGTCTAGTAATACCTTTTTCTTTTCGAGTATCAAGATTCATTGGGATTTGTTTTTAAGGGCAGGGTTTCCAAGTCCTACCCTGTTATTTAACACATAACTGGAGGGAAGGGACGGATTAATACCTTTCCCAAGGGTACCAGTGCTTAAGTAAATGCAGGGTATTCAAGCGGAATTCGAACTTGGCTCACTGATTTCTCTTTCCGAGAGGAGATATCCACTGCACCACAACATCACTCAATGCTTACAGCACCTGGTATTCCCAAGCAGTCACCCACCTAAGTACTGACCAGGCTCAACGTTGCTTAACTTCGGTGATCGAGCGAGAACCAGTGTATTCAACGTGATATGGCCATAAGCCAATTTTTGTAAGTAAAAACAGTTCCACTATTAGTCAAAAAGTAAAAGTGATTCCAGTTCAGAAAAGTCAGAGATTAGGAAGATATTGCACTGTGATCCCAGGTAGACAAAAGGTAGACATACATGAAAGAATAGAAGTATGTACGCATATTAATGTATACACTGGGTGCGTTGGATAAATTGTCATCTATTTTACACACATGAAAATAACACTGATATCTCATTTTAGCAGATATATTTACCAAAATTGCACAAAATTATAAAATTATTTTGAAATACTAAAGAGTAATAATTGCCATTGGCTTCAACCACAGCCTCCAGACAATGTTGGAATCTCCTGCAACTTTTCTAGATGGTCTCCTAGATTGGTGAATGCTGCTATAATTCTTGCCTTCAGTTCATTTTTGGTGGTACCAGGAGTTTTGTTGGTTTCTTACTCAATTGTGTCCCACAGATAATAGTCAAGATGGTTGCAGTCTAGGGAGTTAGGTGGCCAAATATAAGGGGTGATGTGGTTGCAGAAATTGTCTCAGCTAGAAATGGGTTTGCTTGCCTGTGTTGTATGGTGCAGAGTCCTGTTGCCAGACATGGGTTCTTTCAGCAGCCACCCTCTTAACCCAGGGCAACACTAACACTTCAAAGCACTTTATATAGGCCTCCATGTTGAGATTGAGGTCCTGCGGAAAGATGAATGGAGGCATAACGTCACAATCAATAGTCATCATTCCAAATACCATGATGTCAACTGGGTATATCATCTAACTCCTTCTGAATCCTCTGTACTGTCCTCATATTGACACCCAAACACTTTGAAGAGTTTGTATTGGAGTTCCTGGCACAAATGCCAAGCAGAACAGCATGCCATTTCCAAATTTCTAGTGAAATTATGTCATGGTGCTTTTTTTTCTCTCACAGACGGTGCCCAACTGACTCTTCTATAGTGTGCAGTTAACAAAATAAAAAATATAAAATGGCGACAATTTACCCATCGCAACTGTTTGCAGTACTAATGCAGCTGTGACATTTTCAATGTAAGCTGTTTTAGTGTGCGTGTTTGAGGTTGATGAATTTCTTTAGATTTTATACACATACAGAAGTATATCACTGTAAGAAACAGATGCAACTAAGTAGTTTGTGCTTATCACTGCAACATGCGAGCTGCATATTTAAGCAAAAAGAATAAGATAAAAAAGTGTCACCCAACTTTAAATTCTTCAACAGGTTCACCAAAGTTCATCTCTATTGCACTTGATTGTAAATATTGGTCGAATTGCATCTGGGAAGGCGATTGCCGTGGCTGCAATTAAATTTGGATATTGTATTAAATTTATAAAAAAAATGCAAACTAAATGTAGCATTATTATTAAAATAATTTACATCATCAGTCATCAGGAAATTGTATAAGCAATATGTTGAAGGATTTAATCTATAGGGGATTTAACTTTGTTTAGATTAAATTTGAATTATTTTCAATATCGATACTATGTAAACAATGAAATATTGAAATTCACTTTTTAAAGTTTCATTACACTGGTTTTTAGGGTAAAGAAAGATAATGACAAATGTAGGAATGATGTTCCCTGAATATTAATGTTTACCAAATATTCCCCCACCAAAGAAAAAGACCAAAAAAAAATAAAAACTATATATATATATATATATGAGAGAGAGAGAGTGAGAGGTAGGTAGGTATGTGTGAGAGTGAGTGTGTGTAGGAACAACTTGATACCACATAGCATAAATACTGATTAGAAAAAGCATGAAAGCATTTTCTATAAAGAAACCTTTCAGCCAACACTTTAGCAGAAGGAAACCATTGGCCAAATTAGGCAACACAAAGCATTTTTCCCCAGAAAAATAGTAAATGAGAAAGGGAATGGAACATTAGTAATACAATTCAGGAATAAAAGAATAATAAACATTCCAAGAAAGCATAAAAAGAAAAAATAAACACTCACAACCCTTCAAATAAACAGAGAAAGTGAATAAAGTGCTCTTTTTATTTGCACAGATCCAGTTGGTGTAACTTAATATTAACAACTGAGTAGATGTAAACAGTGTGGACCCTATTCTATGTAAAACTGCAAAAAAAATCATCCAACTATTCCTTAACACAGTCCAGTAAGTGCTGGCCTATGGCTAAGATATGCACAGACTGAGTTGTACTTGAAAAGTGACATGGACTGCTTGATCTTATACTGGCAGGAACATGTTGACAAATTCAGGCCTCCAGTTTCTGATTGGTCCATCCCATATAATCAGCATCACACTAACATTTGAACTTATACATTATAGAACTGTTTTGAATGTAGAACAAACCATCTTTGACAAAAAATGGGAACAATGAATTGGTCTCAAAAACAACACAATCTGACAACTGAAAAACCAGATGTAATGCAAGCTGACACCTTGTCAGCAAGCACTTGTCACTTTCAACCTAGCTATGGCAGTTTCAAATTAATAGGACAAAGACTTGGTCCAACAACTGCTGGTTCTTTAAAGTGTCTGATCTTATGCTCAATCACCAGCCTTAAGGCATTTATAGGATACCCATTGTCACTTAAAATGTGATGTTCTCAAATTCTTGATCAAGTGTACAAAAAGAACAAATGATCAATGCGTGATGAACTAAATTAAATATAAGGTTAATTAATATTACAGGACTTAAGAACAAAAGAATTCTTGTTATGTAGAGGCCTGTGAAGGTAGGTTTCTGATAAAAACTGGTAATAAACAACAGTGTCTCTATGTTCAACAAGAATGTCCAAAAAAGAAAAATACATATATTCTCCACTTCTATAATAAACTGCAAAGATCGGTGAAGGGCACTAAATTGGGTGTGAAAAGCCATAACACTATTGATGAAATCAAAGATAAAAAACACCATATCAGCAACATAATGCAAATGTACACGGGGTTTACAAGATTTTTTAAACAGAAAGCTCCCATAGAAACCAACAAAAATATTTGCCAATACCAGAACCAAGAGACTGCCCATCAACATCGGCAGACATGGCATTACTGAAACTAAGCTCAACTCCCTCTCTTGCTATATACATACACTCCAAAAATAGAGCTTCTAGACTTAAAGCAAGATCTAGGTAATCACTATGGAAAGCATCAGTACAAATAAGTAAAGTATCTTGAAGGAGCATATTTGTATACAAACTAATAATATTAAAAGACACTAAAAGTTTATTCTCAGAACAAATTTCAGAGTTTCTAATAAAATAATAAAATTTAAATTAGTCTGAAATGTAATGAGTGGAAAATAGATCAGAAACAGATTGAAGTACTTTAGCCAGCCATTTGGCTAATTCATGGTGTACAGAATCAACCATAGACTAAATTGGTCTAAGAGGCAAATATGTATCCTTATTTACCTTTGGTAAACAATACATCTATGAATATCAAGAACCAACAGGTCTAATGCGATTGTACACAGACTTAAAAATAAGGTTAATATTTCTGTGAAAAAAAATGTCTTCTTGTGTCCTCTAATTTTGCTAACAGTTTCCTTCTGATGAAGTGTTGGCTGAAAGGTTTCCGAAAGTAAAAAAAAAAATAGAAAATGCCATCATGCCTTTTCAAATATATATATATATATATATATATATATATATATATATATATGAGAGAGAGAGAGATTTTCACTACTACTGAATTTTTATTTTTTTAAATTTTAAAAAAGTACTTTTTTTCACTAAAGCAATTAGTACATTTCAGATTCCATTAAAATAAAGGACTTAGGCTACACCCAAATACATTGTTAAATTAAATACATTTTAACTTTTCTTTAAAATAACAACAAATAAACTTTTAACTCCCACTCACAGGAGTATGTGGACCATTTTTTTTATCTTTTACATTTTAGATATATTTCAAATGGTCTATTCTAAAACCTCCAAGTGTATATAAATAACATTCAATAAATATTTTTTGTTGTTTTTTTATTTATTTATTTTTTTATTTTAAAGTTTCTTCAAGAAATACAGCTTTCTTTAATAAATATAACAAATATATTCTCTGTCTATATTTCTGAGATGGGATATTGTAACTACATACATTATTCAAAAAACTGTCCTCATCTTTATCGTCATATTCACGTTTCGACCATCTTCAAGTGATATACATTGGAACTTGACCCAAAGAGTTTCGAGTTCAATACCTGTCACAGCAGAGATGAACAAAAACTTTGGAGAGTTGAGTTACTAAGGGGAGATAACTGAAACTGAGACATCCAGAATAGGCATGGCACGTGGAACTAGAACAATCTACCCCCATGGACTAAATAAAAAGCTTGGTTTGAAATCCTAACATATATCACCTGAAGAAGCTCAGAGCATGCAATGGCCAAAACATTGTAAATATGACAATAAAAATGGGGAGAATAATTTGATAATATAAATCTATTTTCTTCTAATACTTTTTAGAAGATTAGTTTTAAATTTGCAGCTAATTTTTCTTACTGTTGTATATGCAAATATACATAAGGATTTGTGAATTTCACTCTTTAATTATGTAGCCCCCTGCACACCAGTGGCAATACCACCTTGCTTGGGGTGAAATGATTAGAAAAAAAAAAGTACTAGACTGATGTTATCAATTTACAGTTGAGCTGGCAAGATGTCACCATAAATTCTATGGTAACAATTTCTTTTCTCACATTTCTCATTTATGGAACTCTCTTCCAGCTCCATGCTTTCCAGCCAAAATTTTGATCTTCAAAATTTTAAATTCAAAATATTTTTTCAACATAAACAGATAAACCAATTCTAGAAGTGACCACTCCAAAAGTTAAGATTTCTGATGATGTTATAAATTAATAATTTACATCCTTTAAACAATGCAACCATTGATTTTTTTTCTTACTTACATGTTGCCGTCTTGGACGCCCTTCAGAAGGACTCTGGGTAGACTCTGCAAATTGTTCTCTAAAGTGAGAAAATCCTCCTGCAACTTCTTCAGGAGTCGCAGTTTGCCTCGCAGTCTTGGGCCTAGCACCACTCGACTGCACAACTTCCATGGATTCATTGGAAGATGTTCCACATGAAGACATTTCTATATCCATAGCTTCTTCTGGTTTTCTGTTCTGTGTGGCTTTTGGTAAGGGACAAGATTCAGGAATGTCCGAGAGAGAGGTTGTGGCATCATTGCTTTTGTTGGTGGGGCTTTGAATTCTCTCCTCCTGCTGACGACGAGCTGCTATTTCTTCTAGCTTTCTTTTCTTGTTGGCCTCAATATCAAGCTGCTCAACAATGCCAGCATAAGTGATATCATCAACCTCACGATGAAGAAACCTGAAGAAGAAGACACATCCCGCATCCATTTGATTTGGAAGAATTAAATATTTTTACGAGATTCTTCTTTGTTTACTTAAGCCAGATCCAAACAAAAGATTTCAGGAATTGAGGACAAAAACTAGCTGTTTGTAATCAGAATGATAAAGTATTGAATGCATCACTAAATTTTCTAAGAGGAAAGATACTGTTAACCCTTTGTTGCATAATGGTCACAATTGTAACCAATATGCAACAAAGGTTAGAGAAAGGTCACAATTGTAACCAATATGCAACAAAGGTTAGAGAAAGGTCACAATTGTAACCAATATGCAACAAAGGTTAGAGAAAGGTCACAATTGTAACCAATATGCAACAAAGGTTAGAGAAAGGTCACAATTGTAACCAATATGCAACAAAGGTTAGAGAAAGGTCACAATTGTAACCAATATGCAACAAAGGTTAGAGAAAGGTCACAATTGTAACCAATATGCAACAAAGGTTAGAGAAAGGTCACAATTGTAACCAATATGCAACAAAGGTTAGAGAAAGGTCACAATTGTAACCAATATGCAACAAAGGTTAGAGAAAGGTCACAATTGTAACCAATATGCAACAAAGGTTAGAGAAAGGTCACAATTGTAACCAATATGCAACAAAGGTTAGAGAAAGGTCACAATTGTAACCAATATGCAACAAAGGTTAGAGAAAGGTCACAATTGTAACCAATATGCAACAAAGGTTAGAGAAAGGTCACAATTGTAACCAATATGCAACAAAGGTTAGAGAAAGGTCACAATTGTAACCAATATGCAACAAAGGTTAGAGAAAGGTCACAATTGTAACCAATATGCAACAAAGGTTAGAGAAAGGTCACAATTGTAACCAATATGCAACAAAGGTTAGAGAAAGGTCACAATTGTAACCAATATGCAACAAAGGTTAGAGAAAGGTCACAATTGTAACCAATATGCAACAAAGGTTAGAGAAAGGTCACAATTGTAACCAATATGCAACAAAGGTTAGAGAAAGGTCACAATTGTAACCAATATGCAACAAAGGTTAGAGAAAGGTCACAATTGTAACCAATATGCAACAAAGGTTAGAGAAAGGTCACAATTGTAACCAATATGCAACAAAGGTTAGAGAAAGGTCACAATTGTAACCAATATGCAACAAAGGTTAGAGAAAGGTCACAATTGTAACCAATATGCAACAAAGGTTAGAGAAAGGTCACAATTGTAACCAATATGCAACAAAGGTTAGAGAAAGGTTACAATTTAAAAATTTCCCCCTACATTGTTAACGGTGGGTTATTAAATTAATGCCTGATGACTATATTTACTAATAATTTAGCCAATGGGTTTTAAAATAATTAAAAAATTTTAATTGTGTGCATGCTGATTACCCATATTTTTATTTGTACGAGTGCCGTATGTGATATTTATCATGAAAAGGTCACATGATTTAAGGATTGGTCCCCCTTACAGGAAAAAAATTCTCTATAGTGAACATTTGTATTCAGTGCCCAATTCTTTTCATTTCCACGTGTTTCTGAATCACTCAACAACAGGCTACCCAAATCCTGCTTTCAAAATTTAAAGTACTTTACTTCCTAGTTTCATCATCTTTTACATTAATTGTGAATGTAGGTACCTGAGAGAAATTGAAAAAAAACTTTCCTTTTTCTATTTTTATAACCCGTGTTTAGTCTGTTTTTGTTGTACATTTCAATAGCCTTTTTGCTAATCCTACCATTGAAATTATAAATTTTTTTATTGTTAAATTCCTACTTAGCATAACATTTAATAAATTAAGTTAGTTCGGTTATTTCAATTTCATTCTTTCTTATTAAATTGTAAAATTATTTTAAAAGTAAGTTTTACATTATTTTAATTTATTCAGAAGGCATATTCAAATGTATGGCTATAAAGATGAACGAACTAAAATTCTATGGAATATCATAATTGCTGCAAATATTATGTTAAATTTTTAATTTTACTATGTAGTTATAAACAAAAAAATCAAAACATGTGATTGAGTGTACGATTATGATTACATACAATTATGTCATGTTTGGTTGCCATACTTAGCATTTTTGATAGCTTCCATTTGTGATTAAATCATTCATTATCTAAGATGACCCTGACAAAAGGACTACCATGATTAAGAAATGCTTTTATCGTACATTTCAGACAGTAAGCAAGTAATACGTGTTTCAAATCAGATTAAGGTAAGTTTAAGTTTCCTCATTTTAATAAAAAATATTTCAGTGAGGTATATTTTATTTTTGCAAGATTTTTTAAAACCGAGTATTGGCTACTGTTTACAAAATGTGTCAATCAATGAAAAATAGCCGAAAAATTGAAATTTTTTTTTTAAATCAAAAAAATTTTACATTTCAGTCAATATAATCTTGGTTTGAAATACACCAGAGCATTTTGTTTACTGGAATTAGTAAATTTAATCTCTTAACTTTCAGTTAAAACTAAAATTAAAGCTTAAAGAAAATTTTTTATTTTTAAAAATTCAATTTAAATTTCAGTCAGTTAGTTAAGCACCATACTTGATACACAATTGGGCAATCATGTCTGGCAGAAGATTATCCCGCAGTAGGTTGCCATTACTTTCTGCCGTAGACTAGTTACCAGCCAAGGCTAAAGAACCCAATCTGTCCGGTTATTTAATCCATAACTGGAGAGAAGAGATGGATCAATACCTTTCCCAAAGTTATTTGCAGGTGAGTAAATGCAAGGAATTCAACCGGAATTCGAACTCACCTCCTCGATTTCTCGTTCCAAGCCAATATCCACTGCACCACAAGGTATCGAAAATGAGTAGAGGTTCCTAAATATAACCAATCTGACTGGAATTGAAACTCAGCTTTCCAATTTCTAATTCTGAGTAGTTTTCCATGCACCACCAGCACATCCAAACTTACACCACCTGGTATTCCTGAACAGAGACCTATTTAGGTACTGATTATATTCAAGAATGCTTAACTTTGGTGATCATACAAGAACCGATGTTTCAAGATGATATGGCTGTGAGCCTGAGATGAGGAGTTACTATTCAGTCAGTTAAGTGCCATGCGTGAAACACGCTTTGGGCGATCATGTCTCGAAAGAGACATGACTGACTGGGCAGAAGATTATCCCGCAGTAGGTTGCCATTGCTTTCTGCAGTAGACTGGTTTCCAGCCAAGGCTATAGAATCCAATCTGTCCTGTTATTTAACCCATAAATGGAAGGAAGAGACGGATTATTACCTTTCCCAAGGGTATCTGCGCGTAAGTGAATGCAATGAATTCAACTGGAATTTGAACTCAGCTCCCCGATTTCTCGTTCCGAGCCGATATCCACTGCACCACAATGCACATCCGGCAAGTTACTATTATTTATGTTATTTACATGAGGATTATTGTTCTCATCTTTGTTGCTATTATCACCACATTTTGAATGTTGTGCCCAGGTAACCATCAAAAAGAGAAATAACAACAACAGTCACAGTAGAAAAGAGGCACCTAGGTAAGTGCAGTTCAGCATGACAAGCAACATACATTTTTGGAAACACTATGAATTGAGTTCCTAATTACTGATAAAAAAAAGGTTATTTTTTATCTTTTTAGGCTTCTGTACTTTAAAATTATGGTCATTATAGCCTAAGAAAGGGCCCACTAATTTCATACAAACAAACAGAAAGTAAGGGCTAAGTTAAACATTAAACTTACATAGTAAATCAGATCACCCCATTTTGGTTTTTCTATAAGCATATCACTGAAAAATGCCAGATCTGATCATTTGATAGATTTTTTGAAGCTAAACATTATCAAAATAATTCCAGACAAAAATTATATCTCTTTTATATTTGATTTGTTTTTACCAAGCCAGATTTCTGAAAGAGGGAATTACTAACTACAAAGCAAACTCATAGATTGTGGTTAACAATCATAGCATTGGTGTCAGCAAACCCATCTTTTTTAAACTAGTTCACTACTGTAGAAAGTTCAATTCTTATAAATACCTTGTGTTAAGCTAAACAAAAAAAATAACAATATGTCATTATTAAAGTATAAGTAGACAAACCTGAATTACTCAGTTTCATGAGCCAAGGACTCTCTTACAGAATCTTATAAAATCCACATTAAATAAAAGCTTTAAACTACTTTCAGCAGATTTCTAGAAAAAGATTTTTAAAAATGTGAATTTATTAAAACTTTATATGTACTATATTCAAGCTTACCTGATAACTGCTTTGCCACTAGTAAGACCCAATTTTCGTAGAGGCGTCCTTTTTAATGCATATTCACCAATTACCTTAAGAGAAAAAAATGTTGACAAAAAAAACCCCAATTAAAATGAAAATACTTTTTGCAGAAAAGGAACATTATTCCATATTCATTCAATCATGTCCTTGTAAAACTAAAATAGCAAGTTAGTTACTTTAATTTTAAATTATTAAGTGAAGTATAATTTAAAAGGAGTAGATCCTTTATACATATTGAACGGAGTAAAAAAGTAATTGTTTACATTTTTTTATTATTAACCAAAACCCCAATCTGGTAACAAATGCATGTAACAACAGAATTTGGCAATTTTAAGAAGCTACTTCGACTTTCTTTTGATAAGCTTAAAGAGTAAACCAACACATTCTATTACAAGTTACATAATTCAGGAATTTTTAATAAGCAAGCATGAATTAAATACACTCCGGAACAAAAATTTAAGACCACTTAAAAATCTTTAAAAAGAAATTTTTTTTTTACAGATAGATTTTAAACTCCTCCCACTTAAGGTTACCAATAGTACAATCTAAAAGGTTATGGAAACAAAAAGCTACATTCCAAACATTTTATTCAAAAATTTACATTTTTATACAATGAGGCGATTTACACATGATCAAAATTATAAGACCAGAGACAAAAATTCTATGAAATTGTACAAAAAGTGTATGAAAAGTGTATGAAAACATTCAACAACAAAATTTAATAATGAGTTCTACCTCCACTGCTTTTGATGACTTCAAAAATTCTGTCAAGCATAAGTGTTTCCATTCAGGTGCTGGGGATGTTGCTCCAGCTTCTGAAGATGGCTTCACAAAGTTCATTTTTTGTTGAATATTGTTTGCCATTTCGATAAACATCTCGTCATCCATCCCCAAACATTTTCAATTGGGTTCAAGTCCAGTGAGCATGCAGGATGTCCCAAGAGATGGACCCCATTTTCTTGAAGAAAGGTCAAGGTCCATCTTACAGCATTATCCTGTTGGAATAACCATCCATCCCCACACAAACGATGTCCCTCCATCAAAGCATGCTAACATAACCAGCTGCTGTCTGACAACCCTGCACCACCTGGAGCTCCATCGTCCCTCTGTAAGAAAAGGCACCCCATACCATTAGGGACCCTCCACCACTATGACGTGTGGAGAAAATTTCAGGAGACATGTTTTTCTTATGCCAATATCGTTGGAAGCCATCAGAACCATCTAGATTGAATTTTTTCTCATCAGAAAACAGGACATTCTTCCACTTCTTAACGTCTCATGTTTGGTATACACGACCAAACTTTAAGCGGTCCACCTTGTGACGTGGAAGCAGCCAAGAAATTTGTTTACGCTTTTTATTTACCATGCCTTTTTGTCGTAAGTGCCGTTCTGATGGTTACGGGACTGCAATCAGCATCTGTGACTACCTTAATTTGACTAGAAGAAAGTCCCCCGTCTTTCATAACAACCTGTCTTATTCTCCTACTCAATGCAGGAGAAATTTTTTGGGGCCTACCAGAGGATTTTGCTTTTCCTTAATTCTCACTGTTCTTTAGAAAGTTGCAAATCAGTTTTACTGCGATTTACCTTAGCTGCGATCGCCCACTGTGACAAACCTTGCTTATGGAATTCTAGAATTCGAGAATGCTCAACTTCGGTAAGTTTGCTTGCTTTAGGCATGGTAACACCTTTACGCAGTGATTGCTAATCTCTAACTGAACTAAAAACATTGGAATTACCATCGATCTAACAATTTATACCCCTGGTCTTATAATTTTGATCATGTGTAAAAAGCCTCATTTTATAAAAATATAAATTTCTGAATAAAATGTTTGGAATGTAGCTTTTTGTTTCCATAACCTTTTAGATTGTAGTATTGATGACCTTAAGTGGGTGGAGTTTAAAATCTATCTGTAAAAAAAAAAAATTCTTTTTAAAGATTCTTAAGTGGTCTTAAATTTTTGATTGGGAGTGTATTCTAAATAAATTGATTACTAGTAAAATTAAAACCCATAACCACATGAATGCAGCACAGTCACAGAAACAATAATGCAATGATATTCATTGCTGTAAGACATTAATTGGTATTTTCTTGAAAATTAATATCAAGCAAATGTTCATATCATAATCAAACATTTGAACATTTAAGCCATTCAGCAGCAAAGAATGTTTACATTTTTGCTGCTTTACTTGGTAAGCCCTAAATAATTAACATCCCATTTTAAAATTCACAACCTGTCTTCACTTGGTCCTCCCAGTGTTTTGACTAATATCTGCTTTCCAGGAATGTGCAGATGTCAAGAATGTGAATTGATAAGACAGGAAGGTGGGTTGGATCAACTACAATCTTCTGTGATCCTGTCTCAACCCAAACCACATTTCTCATAGGTATGTGTGTATATGTGTGTGTGGGTGCATATATGTTCTACATACTCACGCAGAAAGAAAGAAAAATACTGGATCTTAAAATTAAATACATATAGGCTAGGGTTAAACAGGGACTTAGGTGTTTTGAATCTTTATAAATATTTCAATAGTTAAACAATTTTTAGATACACTTAAAAAATTTTTCTTTAAAACAACATTTAAAAGTATGATTAGAGATAGGTTTACATTTACAAATATTAAAAAACTATCACTTTCTAAGTCACGTGATGTAAACCTCTCGTGACGGACACTTCTAGTTTAAATTTTAAAATCATTTGTTTCTGATGAAAGGCCGAGGTCGGTCTGAAATATCAAAAATATATATATATATATATATATATATATACATAATACTAGAAATAAATACTGTCAAAAAATACATTTTTAAACTTACAACTTTTTAGTAGTTTTTCCTATATATATATATATATATATATATATATATATATGTTCAATTGCTCAGACCTCCTAATGATTAGACAATTACAGAAAGGGTTTATCATGTGATCGATCCCGACTTGGTAGCTCATACACAGTCAGTTTCTCACTGGCGCAATGTGATTTCCCTGTGTCTCTTCTACAAATACTTTCACAGTTTCTGCTTCGATGAACTTAGCTCACTGGTGCCCCCTATATATGAATTTACTCAAGCCACAAGATTAGCAACTAGGTCCCACCCTTTTACTGTAAAACCAGTAAAATGTAAATGCAAATTCTACTCCAGCAGCTTTTTTTCTCGCACTTCCCACCTGTGGAATTCCCTTCCATTTACTTGCTTCCCAGACAGCTGCAATCTCCAAGAATTTAAATGTAAAGTCAATAGTCATCTCCTATCTCACTAACCTGCATCCTCTCTCTCATGCTCCTTTCTCCATCCACTCCACTCATCAGTATTCTCATCCTTCTCTTACCCACTTCCTGACACCACCATAACCTGTTACTCTTTCTCATAACTTTCCACTGATGTAACCCCCTGCAAAACAGTGGCAGTAAAATGCCTTACTTGGGGCGATATCACTTTTAAAAAAAAAATAAAATAAAAATCTCTCTGAAACTACAGCATCAAGGTGCTGAATATCAATAATAAATTTTATATTTGAATTAATCCTATCACACAGAGTGCGATGTATAAATTATCATCTATATTATACAAAAATGAAAATAACACTGATATTTTAACAGATATATTTACCAAAATTACACAAACATATCTTGAAATACTGAAGAGTATAAATTTATTAAAAAAAAAAGATCACTATTGGCTTCAACCATGGCCTCCAGATGACTTGGCAATCCCCTGTAACACTTCTGGGTGGTCTCCTTATTTTAAGTCAGTGAATGCTGACATAATCCTTGCCTTCAGTTCATCTTTGGCATGACAAGAAGTTTTGTTGGTCTCTCGTTCAATTGTGCCTCACACATAATAATCAAGGGGGTTGCAGTCTGGGGAGTTAGGTGGCCAGATGAAAGGGGTTATATGGTTGCAGAAATTGACTGACAGCCATGGGTGAGTGCTCCTGCTTGTGTGGCATGGTGCAGAGTCATGTTGCCAAACATAGGGTCATCAAGCAGCCACTCTCTTGAATGAGTATGAGGCCCTCACCAGCAAATTCAGGAGTTCTTTTCTTATCAGAATGATCAGAGTGCGTTTTCCAAGTTCCTGTACCCTCATAATCACCATTAAACTCGTCCACCTCTTTCCAAACCTTCTGCATTGTCCTCAGATTGACACCCAAAATGTTCATATTTGAGCTTCCAGCATGAATGTCAAGCAGTACAGCATGTTGTTTCCAAATTTCTCTCACAGAGTGAATTGCATCATGGTGCTTTTTTCTCACTGATGGTACCCAACTATAATGTGCAATCAACAAAATCAAAAACAAAAGTGCCTGTATGAAATTAAAAATATAAAATGGCAACAATTTACCTATCAAACCCTGTGTCATATATATATATATATATGTACATATATATATATACACACACAGCCTTTGAGATTTGAAAAAAGAAATCACTTGACTGGCGATCAAGAGTGAGGGAAAATTTACTTGCCCCAAAATCATTTTACTCCACCAACTCCATTTTCTCAATAGTTGCCTAACCTAAACATAGCGTGAATCGCTGACGGAAAACAAAAAATTAAATTTTGAACATGTTAGAAAAGATTTTAAAAATTAAAAAAACATTCACAACAAAATTTGATCTTTCCTCTTAATAATAGCATAAACATTTTGATGATAAAACTTTAAGTCTGAGCCCTTTTAACATCTTGATATGCTGTTATTTTTTTTGTTTTGGCAACTGAGTGGAGGTACCTAAATTCATAGTTTCTTTCTTCTGTTTGTCTACAACCTTCCATCTTATAGATGATAAAAAAATATCTTTCGCAACAATTTTCTATAAAAAACTTATTTACTTGTATAATTTGTTTGTCGGTGCGTGGTTGAAAGAAGTATGCATATATTTTTTTTCTTTCAAATGTTTGTTTTTACTTTTCGTAAGCAGGGAGGAAATAATAGGATAATATTTTTCCAAATATGTGAGCATCTTTAATCTGGACAACAGAGACATTTTGGCTCCACTCTGGAAGCGTTAATTAAATGAATGTTTACACTGACCGGGACGATAAAAGTCAAGACTTCAATAATGTCATTGTAGGTCATTCTAAGTAACTTTTGAATCTTCAACGGCATACTTTTGGGTTGTAAAAAGAAATCAGATTTCCTTTTCCTATATTTAAACGGACATGTTTCATTGCAAGGTTTTTAATCGAACGCAGGCGAGTAAAGCAATAAACTTTAATCACCCAATTAAGTTTTTAATCAACTGAGTCGATCAGGTGAGTGAAATCTCAAAGGTTGTATATATACACTACCGGCCATAATTATGAGGCCACCCCAGTTTTTTTAAAAGAAATGATGCATTTCATACTATTTTTAGTATTTATTGCCAAATGAAAATAGAATGGTTCTTTTGTTGTTATTACTTTGCAAAATTTTAGAAGGCAAGGAAGAATAGATGAACTCGTCTGAATCACCAAATTTTTTTTCATTCTTCCATTGATGAAACTGCAATATAGGTAATTATTAAATATTTACAAATTCATTTGATGCACATGTTATTGTCAACAAAAGAACCATTCTATCTTCATTTACAATTATTCATTTGGCAATAAATACTAAAAAACAGTATGAAATACATAATTTTTTTTAAAACACTGATGTGGCCTAATAATCATGGCTGGTAGTGTATATATATATATATATATATATATATATATATACATAAAGAATCACAAGATAGCCAAAACCCTATTTTGGCTATCTTGTGATTCTTTATGTGTCTTCGCTCTACTTCTGCTTTTCATTTGTACTTTTGCATTTGTTTGTATTTGTATCGAGCACTTTTTCTTCTTTTTTTGTGGTTGGTTCCGTTTGGGGATTTTTTCTTTACTGCGGAGTATTGTATGTCTTGTCTTGTCTTTATTCTGCGGATTTCTTTTTTTTCCCCACTCTTATCCAATGCCTTAGTACAACGGATGTTAACGGAATTAGATTCTGTCAGTTATTCGTTTTTCTTAAAGTTTTTCTTAAAGTTTACCTTTGTAGAATTTTAGGATTTAGATACTTGCAGAGTCAGTTTAGGTATTATTTTGAATATATATATATATATATATATTCCATTTTTAAACGAGTTATTTCGCTACCCAGGTTTCTACCATGAGTGGTGTCTTCAGGCGATTTTTAAAAACTGATTTTACCATTTACCATTTTTCTTTTTAAGAACGCTCTTGTAACAGTGTTTTATTTGAATGTTCATGTGGCAGAGAATTTATGAACGCGCAATTTTTAAATTAAAATGGATTATGGCGGTTTCCTCCATGGTTGTATGAACCTAAGAGGTATTTCTTAGTGTGGATGCATTTAGTCATAATTTCCGTTCTTTCAGTTAACAGTTCATTTTTTATTTGGGAATATCATAATTTCTAATTTTTCTTCTTGGCACAGTCTACATATTTTCCACCGTTGTAAGACTTGGTTGTTTTTACAATGCTCCACATCATGTCTGGGTCTTTTCCATATTTTGATTTTAATTTCCACACGTGGCTAGCCAATTCTGTATTGTTTTTCATTTTTCTATTTTAAATGTAGACCTGTGATTAAACCACCTTGTCTTAAAGTATATTTGGGCTCAACCAAAGACACCTTTTAGACCAGGTGGTTTAATCACAGGTCTACATTTAAAATAGAAAAATTAAAAATGGAATATATTCAAAAATTCTACAATTGTATTGAACACTTTTTAATACAAATGTGTACTGGTCTAACCCTATTATGATCAAAAACTAAGTATTAAACAATCAAAATATATATATATATATATATATATATATATATATATATACATACACACACACACAGAGCAATATAAGTATACATGTCAAAGAAAAACCATTTTGAAGACAGAAAATGCTACTTGACTTACTTCTTCCCTCATGTAAATACAAACTGGATGCTTTGGAGGCTGGCAACTACTATCCACAGTTGTAGACAAAGCTTCTTGTAAGGAACTAGTAGCACAAAAGAAAGAAAGGATGCAAACATTTTTCTTTTAATTCATACATACTTCAAACATTTTAATTCCTAACTAATAAATCAAATCAAATCAGTGTGGATTTCTCTTGTCAGCAGAATAAGAATTAGAGAGAATTATCCCCCTTGAAAAAAAAAAAATAGAATCACCTGCATTACATGATTTGGTGAGAATGAGTCAAGTCATAATATTAGTCACCATTTCTTTACCTGTTTTCCTAAAAAGTAGAGAAGAAGGTTGACTTGAGACAATGTTGTTTTGATAAAACTTTGGGAATGATTTCAGTTTTGCTTCTCCAACAATGTCCACTGAATCTTACTCTCCTCACAACAATTGTAGTCATTAATTTTAATAAGTCACTATAAAGCATTTGGTTAGTGGTATGTTGCTGCCATCTGACATTTTTTCACCACTCTTAGTATCTTGGTATAAGCCCCATCCAGTTTCTTGCTCAATACCTTCATTAGAATTCATGCACTGGCATCATACATAAGGACCGTTTCCATTGTTGCTCAGAAGAATTCAATTTTAATTTCAGAAGGTCGACTTGATTTCCATATTATTTCCATCTTTTGCAAAATAATATTAATAACTGTATTTGTTATTTAACCTTATAAAATCATTTATTTTATTATGTCTTAGAGCAAACTACATTCACAAATAAAGAGTCCACGATGTACTGTAAAGATCACTAAATGGTAAACATCTATATGTACATACACGTATTCATAAATTCAGATTACATTTTTTCTGCACTATATTAAAAACTAAGTTATTTGTAAGCTTAAAATAGATTCTTATCACGCATATATTATCAAAAATGCATTTATAAATACAATACAGAATTGGGAATGGTTATTTGTGGTTTAGCCTCATGACAAGTAAGGTGAGGCATACCTGTACTCAGGTTTTTTATGATCGATATACAGTCTAATTCACTTGGCAGTATTTTCAACTCAATTCAGAAGCAGATGTGCTTGCTCTAGTGTAGTGGACAACAATATAATGTCATCTGCAAAGTCTATATCACATATAACACTAGCTGATTGTCTACTCTTGGATTTACCCCAGCAATTAAAATTAAGCTGGAACAGATACTAGTCAAAAATTAATTAACAAACATGACAAATATCTAAAATAATGAGGCATTGTAAAGACAAAAATTATTAACGATGAATCAAAAAAAAAATAAAATAAAAAATAAAAAAATAATGGTAATCTATAAACTCACCTGTCTGATTCTTTCTGCCAAATCTCCAAGATTTCCCAGAGTACAACCTGAGGATTAAAAGACTTTTGCAGTCGAGTCCCATCTTCAAGTTGCAAGGCAATCAACACTTCTGATTCCTTCCGTGATTGTGGAGCTTTGACAAGTTCTAATTTGGCGTTATTAGGCAAACCCAAGTACCTTAAGGAAACAGTCAAATCTGGCTGCTTTCGGCCATGCCTTTAAAAATGAAGAAACAAAATACAGAAATAGAACGCAAGACACAACTGTTTACAGATAATCTACTCGAAGGTAGTAAAGTATCCTTTGATATGCACATTCAAACCATAGTTTTTATGCATTTATTTTTTTCAAAACTAATTTATAGAATTAGAGGATTTAAGAAACAAATACATTAGAATCGTCATTCCCTCTGATGACTATATATATATATAGTCATCCGCAGACAGATCTGTTTCACTGTATCACAGCTCATCAGTACGGTTAGACAGCCAATTGCTTTTTACCCAGAATTGAATCCCGACCGAATTGGTGTTAGTCGGCGATTCTACCTCTGAGCTATGGGCGCTTGGTAGAAGGAGGCAGACTTTTTAGCGTGTATGTTATCATTATACACGCCCAATAGCTGAGCGTGTTCTAATTCATTGCTGAATGAACGATGCATATATGTTAGAGTAGCTATTGTTTCTCACAAAATCTACCAGATATATAGATATATACATATTGTAATACGGCAAATATTAAAAGCATATTCACAATATTAGATTTTATTATGCAAATCCTCGTACTGTTCTCTACCTTTATAAGAGCCAGATCAGGCCAAAGCTGTACTGTTATATTTGGGCGAGAGCTGCCCAGTCATCACTATCCAGTTTTGATTAAAGTTCAAAATTATTACTCAAGTCCCACAAATAGTGAAACTTTGAGCTGATATTTATGGAGCAGTCTGAGCATGTTGAATGCTAAAGGGTTAGAATTTTCTTTTTTTTTCCCAGTACAGAATAAATACTTCTGACATATCAAGGTGTAATGTCATGCCAGTAAAATATCTCATCAGCTGCTTCAGGACAAAGAAACCTTTCCCAAGATATTTCAGTTGGTTCCAAGTGGCTTATGACTTAATTGTAAAAACAGTTAAAGTATACACAATGACCATAATGATAAGCAAAAATACAAGTGAAACCTTCAGAAATAATCTATCCTCTACCCAATAAGGATAATTAAACATAAGAAATGTCAGAGGGTGGATGATAGGCGGGTAAGGATACCGAGAATGAGGGTTGGGTAGATGAGAGTGTTCTGAGAATAATTGGGAGTTAGAGTGATAGGAGGTGTCTATTGACCCTACATTTAAACACCTGGAGATTGTAGCTGTCGGGAAAGCAGACTTGTGGAAGGGAGTTCCACAGGCAGGAAGCGCGAGAAAAGAAGCTGTTGGAGTAGAATTTACGGTTCATCTTATCTGTTTAACTGTAAAAGGGTGGGACCTAGTTGCTAATCTAGTATCTCGTGTAAATTCCTGCTTAGGCGGCACCATTGCGCTAAGTTCATCGGGGCAGAAGCCATGAAAGTACTTGTAGAAGGGGCACAGGGAAGCCACATCACGCCGGTGAGAGAGTGGTTGCAGCCGGTCTGCCAAGTCAGTATCAACCACGTTACAGATCCTCCTTTGTATTTTGTCAAGAAGCCCAAGGAGAGCAGCAGGGGCACCCGACCAGATATGGCAGCAATATTCAATACACGGGCGAATGGTAGATTTGTATATGTGCAGAATAGATTCAGATGGGGAAAACTTCAGGGCCCTGCAAAGAGAGCCGACTTTCATAGCGGCAGATTTGGCAATGGAAAATGAATCAGACACCTCTATTCGTCATCGTGCACAGGAATTGAACCTCTCCACAAGAACGTTGCGTCAAATTTTGACAAAAGATTTGTCTCTACATGACACAAGAACTGAAGCCTGCTGACCATTTGAAGCATTGTACATTCGTCAACTGGGTGCACAAGCAAAGACCAGGCATATTGGTGAGATCAAGAAGCAACTATGAAGAGACATCATCAAAAATTCTGACCATCAACTGAAGGTGTGCTGCCAAAGTCTTGGCAGACATTTAGGCGATATTATTTTTCACACATAATTGCCATGACTCAAATAACATGATCCAATAATGAAATCAATAAAATTTCACCAATAACACTGTTTTATTTACTGCTATCTTTGATCTGTCTTAATGGAACACTCTTTATTATAAAGACAAGTAGATTCTACAGACATTTTCAGACTAATTTTTTTTTTTTTTTTTAATCATTTCACCCCATGCAAGGCATTCCACTGCCACTACTGCACAAGGGGTTACATAGGGGAAGGTAAAGAGAAAGACTGGTTAGATATAGGAAATGTCATAAGGAGGGTGATAGACTGGTAAGGGTACCGAGGCTGAGAGTTGGGTAGATGGGAAGAGTGAGAGAATGGATGCGAGTTAGTGTGTTAGGAGGTGTCTATTGACCTTATATTTAAACTCCTGGAGATTGTAGCTGTCAGGGAAGCAATCATGTGGTAGGGAATTCCAGAGTCGGGAAGTGCGAGAAAAGAAGCTGTTGGAGTAGAAATTGCAGTCACAAATTAATATCCTCATTTTTGTAATTCATATAAATAAATTTTTCAGTATGTTTAAACTTTGTGTCTACAACGTTTATTTCCAAAATATTTATTATTTACCTTTTATAAGGATTTATTACTTATCATTTTATAAAAGAAACAAATTTGAAAAACTTTTTTTATTAAAAAATTACAAAATTATAAAAATACATAAACCAACAACAGTGCAGTATTTACGATAAACATTAAACATTCCGTAATTAAACAGAAGGAAAACTTCATCCATCTAATGAATAGAGAGATACACACTTGAAGTAACGAGCATTGGCGGGAGGTCTCTCTTTAAAGTCTAAAATTAAAAGAGTAATCTATTTTAATGGAATTTATATGAGAGCAATTGAAAGAAAAACCCAGAAAATACAATTTTTTTTTGTAATTTGTTACTTGTGATTATCTGTTTATTTAATTTTTTAATGTTCAGACATTTTTATAAATTTATGAATAAAAAATTTTTCATATTTATTTCTTTGTAAAATGGTAAATAAATATTTTTTTTTTATAATCTTGTAATTAAATGTTCTAATAAACAGTGTTTAATAACTTTGTTGTCAATTCTCAATAAAAAAAAAATGTATAAATTCACTTTCGTATGTTTGGGTTTTATTAAAATACTAATTATTGCTTTTTTAAACAATAAATATTGCCTAGAGAGAAAAAAAAATAAAAAAATAAAAAAATTTTAATAACAAAGTCAAGAGGGTAATCATCCTCTTGACACGCACTCTTTCGTTAAACATTCCTAATTTTTCCTTGAGAATATCTTGTATTATTTTCAGATGACATCAGGTGAGATAATTTACTCAGATTGGTTGTTAAATAAGAAATAACACTGAGTGTCATAACTGAAGTATATTAATGGGTCATTTTTCTAGTAGGATAATTCCATTCAATTGCCTTATCAAGTAGAAAAAGAACAGAAGTTTGAAATTTTGTTAGTCATTATTATTCATAAATTTCAATATTTGTTTCTTTATCAATTTTTATAGATTTATTTAAATTATCAGCTAATGGGAAAAGCTATTCCTTCCATGTGTCTCTTCATCATTAGGAGACATCATGGTTCTCCATGATGTCTCCTAGTTGGTGACTAGTTTCTTTTGCTCCTTACTACTACTCCCCCTGATTTTCAATGAGCTTCTGTAAGACACAACATGGTTCAGTTGCAGCTCAGTTGTCGCAGGAGGCAGGCATCACTTTCTCTTCCATTTTCAGAAATCCGGGGTGACTAACACAGGGTTAAATAGGGAATGTCTTTTCATCCACCCTATATATTAGTTATTTACTGTATGTTGAAAAAAAAAAAACCCTGATATACTGTGACAAAGCTTTATTTTTTATCAGTGGGATGTTGTAAAAAAAAAAAAAAAAAAAAAAAAAAATAGAAAAGACCACAAAACTACAATATCCATTTCCTCACAAATATTTCCCTGGTGCCCCCTCTGCATGAATGTACTCAAACTTGTGGTACAGGATGTGCGTTGTGATACAGTGGATATCGGCTCGGAACGAGAAACCGGGGAACCAAGTTCGAATTCCAGTTGAAACCATTGTATTCACTTATGCGCAAATACCCTTGGGAAAGGTATTAATCCATCTCTTCCTTCCAGTTATGGGTTAAATAGCAGGACAGATTGGGTTCTATAGCCTTGGTCGACAACCAGTCCACTGCAGAAAGCAATGGCAACCTACTGCGGGATAATCTTCTGCCCAGTCAGTCATGTCTCTTTCGAGACATGATCGCCCAAGCGTGTATCACGTATGGCACTTAACTGACTGACTAGACTAGCAACTAAATCACACCTTCTTACAGTGAAACCAATCAAATGTAACCACAACTTCTGCACTATCAGGTTCTTTTCTTGCAATTTCCACCTGTATATTTGCTTCCCTGATAGCTACAATCTACAAAAGTTTAAATGTAACATCAACTGCCATCTCTTATCTCTTTGGCTCACATCCTTTCCCTGACAACACTTGTGTCATGTTCTTCTTCCTTTCCGCTCTACTCTCATGTAACTCTTCTCACACCAGTATTCCCATCCTTCTCTTACCCATTCTCCGACACCCACTGGGACCTGTTCCTCTTTCTCTTCACTTTCCTCTTATGTAATCCCCTGCTCACCAGTGGCAGTACTGCCTTGCTTATAATGAAACAATAACAAAAAATTGATAGATGTTCACTTTCTTTCAAAAGTATTATCTATTTTTCTTGTGTTCTAACTTCCCTCTAATCTCTTCATTACAAAAATTTCTTATTTTTCAACATTTCTTCTATTAAACCTAATATTATACACGGCAGCGATTGTGAAACTCTAAAAGTCAAGGGGAGAGAACTCTGAATGTTTGGGTCCGAGATTTTTCTGAGAAGGGGAGCAAACTCAAGCAGCATCTTCATTTTCATGCTACCCCCCCCCCTATCGTATACACAACTTAGGAATGAGTCTGGGTATAATATGTTACTTCACTAAATTAAACGGAATAACTTTTCATTCATAGTAGTAGAGTTCTAATCTATTCTTACCCCCCTTTTCACTCTCATGCTATTGAAACACAAGAGAGGTTAATTTCAAAACAAAATCAAAGGGTTAATACTAATGCCAATACTAGCAGAAGAGTGTGATTTGTCTACTTTGATTTCTGTATGAGTCCTTAAAAAGCTAAATGAAAAAGAAAACGTGGAGAGAAAGTGCTGAAGATCAAATCTTATCAAAATCAGAGACTGATCAGTTTCATAAATTTTGTAAAAACTTTTTCTGCCCCACCCACCATAGAATTACCACTGATTATACATAATTCTCAACTACACTGTCATAATGATTGCAAGTTATTGTTACGTGGCTAAATGCATAGTATCTATCTTTAATTGATTTCAATACACACATGAAGCAGTAATCTTCAGGAGGCATAAATCCTTGTTTCTTACAGACATCTTCCAGAACCTGCAATTAGAAAACAAAAAAATCTTATAATTCTACTAATCTATATAACTCTTACTGATTATAGATTAGATTATCTCAAATTCATAATTTTCAGCCATGATTCAGTTAAATTGTTGAAGAGATAACAAAATATATATATCTAAAGCAAGAAATCTGCATTACACTGAGTTTAACAAAAGTTCTTGTTTATACATATTTCCTAGTGTATTATTGCTCAGGCCCCTGAAACAGACTCCAAAGAGGATGCTTCCCCAATCACTTCAATCTTAACCTCTTCAAGGTCAACTGTCACCTTACATATCTTCATAATATACACCTTTTGATCTCTCCTTGTACACCCTAACAACAACCTCATTTATCATTCCTCTACTTTGAGTGGCTTTTGACCTTGTATTGGGTGAACAATATATATATATTGTGTATTTAGGCAGCAAATTTTTTGTTAGACATGTCAGATTAAATAAATTGCAAAAATTGTGTCTGTTTATTTTTAATAAAAATCCGTTCATACTCACGGATAATCTTTCATGTATTATAATTGAAAGATGTCAGAAATGAGCTGTAACATTGACACATGTTATTATCATTAATTTCTCAATGTACCCAAGTACGTTCAATCTCCTTCTGAGATAATCTTCAGAGGTGTGAGTTATGGTAACAAAAAAATAACTGCAAAACTGTATTGCTACAAATTACTGTTTCAAATATAATGGTTGACAAATTGCTTAGAACATGAAAATTATCCAAAATGAAATCTTTTTTATATGTTGTAATGTCATGGTCATGCATGTGTTAAAGCATGAAAAAACTGTTCTTTTTACAAACATTTTAGAACATTACTACAATATTCATAGCTGATTCTATTAACTGAAGGCTTAAGTTTTAATGAATATTGCCTCAAGAATCAGTTTGCTTTTGTTGTTTTCTTTGTGTAGGATAGTTGTGTTATTTTTTTATACTGTGAATGTAGACAGGAATGTTGTAGATGTCTAGAAATAAACGAATGATCAGACAAGTGTAATGTAAGACATCTTGTTAATGTAGTTGTTGTAAATCCAACATATTGCGATTATTTCTTGTTACCATAACTCACACCCCTGAAGATGGTCTTGGAATAAGATGGAATGTCTGCAATTTATTTAATCTTAAAATCTTTTATAAATTATATTACTCTGTTAAATTAAATAAATGAATTTGACATTGAGTTTTCAGAGTTCGTCTCTATCAGAATTTACCTAGATTGTATACCAAGTGTGCTACATTATATATATATATATATATATATATATATATATATATATATATATACAATATTCATAAAACTAATTTTTCCAATAAAATTTAATTTCTTAAATGTCCATGAATTTGCGTGGAGGAGTGCGGGTAACAGATAAAAATATTTACCAATATTTTTTTAAAATAATAATTTCAAGAATTTCATTCAGTTGTGAATAAGTCCTGAAAGTTTCATTAAAATTCGACAATTATTTGATTTTTACAACAATTTTCAAATTAATGTGTTTTTCACCGAAAAAAAAAAAAAAAAAAAAAGAAAAAAAATGAGTTATGTACAATTTACATTATCCATTGTCCTCGTAACAATTTGATTACTCGCAAAAAAAAAAAATAAATAAATAAATAAATAAAAAAAAAAAAGATTTTTTATCAAAATTTCGAACGTGTTAGAAAGGATTAGAAATAATTTTAAAAGTACTTTGATGAATTAAAATAAAAAACATGCTTTCAAAATGAAAATTTTCCTTCTTAGCAGAAAAATAAAATGCATTCAGTATTTGAGATCTTGGAATAAACAGATGAAAATACTTTGAAAATTCTTATAATATTCAGTTTAAAAATATCTTAATTTGTTGCTATTAAATTTTAATGGCAACAAATTTTAAAAATAAAATCAATAAGAAAATATTCATTTAATTGGTGTGGTTTTTTTTTTGTTGTTTTTTTTTATATATATAGTTCTTGCAAGATTTTTTTTTTTTCGAATGAAAAAAATTCAAAACTCTCTCAGAAACTTTCCCATTCAATAATACAATATTCCACGAAATAACTTTTATTTAAAAATAGAAAATAAAATAGATATTTGAAGAGCGGGATTTCTATTCAATCTCTTTTTTTAGTTTAACTTAACAAAACAAAACGCTTTTTTAACAACTTCATGCTAATAATTTCATTTTCATTTAATTAAAAACTGCAAATTTTCGAATTGAAATTTGTCAGCGTTATTATTTTAAAACCTTCGGAAAACAGTTTGTTCGTTGGTTTTTTCATTATCATTTACATAAAAAGATTTCAGCTTCAAGTTTAACTAAAATAAATAAAACAAAATGATCAATTTCAAAACAAAAATTAGTCAAACTAATTTACTCGCTCCTCACCTCTTGAACAAAACAAAGAGGGCGCTTCAAGACGTTTTTAAAGGAATTAAAAAGTTTTAAAAATTATTTACTACTTTTTAATTTCCTTTAAACTTAAAAATTATAATCATAACAAAATTTAAAGAATGCCGGCTTTTATTTGATTTTTTTTTAAATCAAAGCTTAAAGTTAAATGACTTAGCAGTAAAAGTTGTAACGACTGAGAAAGATTAGTTTAAAAAATGAACTCAGTTTATAACAAATATTTTGACAAAAAGACATCTAAAAAAGTAACATAAAACAAACCTGCAATAAAGTGGAATTAAGATTCGACACAACATTTTGCCGTCTACCATTAGGACAAAGTATTTGCGTACTGAACGCCATGTTTTTGAACAAAGACGGTGTAGTGGTTTTTAAATTCCTCAGTAAAAATACTCCGGTCATTTTTTTTTTTTTTTTTTTTTTTTGCTATTTGACTTAAATTAAAATTAAAATCATCGTTTTTCTAACAAAGCAACTATTGCCTACTTTAAATTAAATATACTGAACAATATATATTTATTATATATTTGATACAGCTAAAGCAAAGAAATACTATTATATTTATTATATATGATATATGTTTAACATTTTTTTACTCACATTTCTAACAAGGGTCCATAAAAATTAATGACTGAACATTAATTACAATAATTTTAATAGTAGAAGCATATAAAATATATCAAAATGAATACAAAAGTCTCTGCATTTCAACATAGACTCTTTGAATGCCAGCATGTGCTCTCACCTCATGATATCTTCTTACTCTTTTAACTATGGGTTATTCTCTGTTACTCCATCATCATTGTAGAATCGCTGTAATTTAATCTCTATCCAACTTGGGCAAATCCAGAAGTTCTTGGGTAACAACTACACTTTCATGAAGTCTGTCAGCATTCTTGGAAATCACTTTGCAAAGAACTTTAATAGCCAAAAGATTACATTGAATTGCAAGGTCACCTGAAAGGCTTTCACGGAGTTTTGCAACAGTCATTCTTCATTCATCTGTAATGTTCATATCAGCCTGTCTGATATTTTCTTCATTTACAACAGCAGCTGACCTGCCATTGTGACACCTGTTGCTCAAATTAAGTTTCCCTTTTTCCTTATATATTATCGATTTTCTGCACTATTGTAAGAACTGCAACCTTGAAACTTCTGAATATCGTTTCTTTTGTCTTTGTCTATGAGTGTATGAAATTTGATTAAAATCAGACCACTCCTTCTATAGCCCGATTTTTTTGATTATCGATTTTCGATATTTGTCGATGGTGCCTTGACACAAAACCCAGCTAAGAACACTCGCAGACGCTTATAGTACAACTGTGTTAAATTTTCAAGAAAACGGTTCAGCTGGAGTTTATAGGTAACGGACGGACACACACACACACACACACACACACACACACACACACACACACACACACACACACACACACACACACAGTTCCATTCATAAATAAGTTTAGATTTGAACAATCATCTAGTGAACACAAATGATTATTCTTAATGTAGTTGTAGAGGATTTTGGGTCCTCTAACGATTTATATTATGATTCGACCAACAAGAAATAATAAAACAACAACTCCAATTTGTAACCAACAAATTAATATATATTGAACAAACAACAATACATATAAATACACAGCAAGAGAAAGTGAAAAGGAAAGAGTTATTCCCCTTCGTCTGTTCGTAGAAACAAAATAAGAATAAGATGTATGAAGTTTTTTCTCCAGCTGAAAGAAAGGTTTGTAACAATTGTTAAGATTATCGTCAAGAGTTCAAAGATAAAAACAAATCCTTGATGAAATTATTCAGACAGAAAACAAGGTTCTGTATCTGTGTGTGCGTTAGGCAGAGGTGAGTAGAGAGAGAGACTTACATGTGATGTAGTAGTCTTAGGCAGTCTGTGAATTTCTACTGACGAAGGTTGAGAAAATCGTGAATTTATGTGTAGAAGGTAGCTCGACAAGCAAGCACGAGAGAAATTTTCTTTATACAAGAAAAATCTGTGATTGGCTTAAAAATAAACCAATCAACAAAACACACGTGAAAGTTGCTTCTTAGGTGAAAGGTTAAAGCGACTGCGATTGTTAAATTGTCCTATACAATAACAGTAGTTATTTATAAGCCAATCGCAGACGAGTAAAGTACATGGGTCGAATGTGGGTAAGAAAAGCACATAGCAACCGCTATGAGATTATCTATTCAGTATTATCTGTTAATCTGTAAATTGTGCTGTAAACTATTTTAAGACAGCAACCAATTACTTAAAATTTAAAAAATAAATTATAACATCCTGTATTTACATTTGGTATGTACTGCCAGCATATCTGTTGCAAAGGGTCTCATGCACGGTGATGCACCCATTCAAATTTATGATACAGTCCCCCACCAAATCTATGATACGGGTTCGTCACTCTACTAAATCTCAATTTTTATAAGGCAGTATTCATATAAAATACAAATGTTATTGTAACCTAATTATGTATAATAATGGATCATATGCAATATAGGTATACAATTCAACTAGAAAAATTGAAAACAAATACAATTTCTATAAATAAAAATTAGAGACCTGTCATAATAGCTCTTTTGATTTTCAATAGATCAACAATGTTTTGCAGCAATTTTTCACATCAACTTGAGATTCAGTCAGTCAGTTAAGTGCCATACATGATACACGCTTGGGCGATCATGTCTCAAAAGTAACATGACTGACTGGGCAGAAGATTATCCTGCAGTAGGTTGCCATTACTTTCTGTGATAGACTGGTTGCCAGCCAAGGCTATAGAACCCAATCTGTCCTGTTATTTAATCCATAACTGGAAGGAAGAGATGGATTAATACCTTTACCAAGGGTATTTGCGCGTAAGTGAGTGCAAGGAATTCAACTGGAATTTGAACTCAGTTCACCGATTTATTGTTCTGTGTCGATATCCTCTGCACCAGCCACGTACATTCTAACTTGTTAAAAAGTTGAAGAATTTTAACACATTCATGGATAAAAAAAAATAGGGAATTCAATATTGTATTTTTTTCAAGGCTTAGCATGAGCAAAATAAATTCACAGATTCAGATTTTAAAAAATACCCCAGAATGACGTCAAAATCCGCAAAATATTTTTCATCCTTTAATATGTTATGTTAGTTATGCTTAGTTTAATTTGTAACATATACAAATACAGAAAAAAACAAAAAAAAAACAAAAAAAAAACAAAGCAAATGTTAATGTTGATAAAATGGCAAGGGTCACCAAGCACTGCCCAGGACTCCCAATCATGCTTGATTAAAAACTTAAAAGCAACGTGTGCAACAAGTCAAAATGTCAGGATGATGTTGGTTATAGAGGTCAACAATTTAAAAGGTTGGAAAAAAGTGTAAATCAACATGTCACAGGTGGTATTTTTAAGGGTCATTTTCCTAATTTACATAATTGCGTGAATACAACTGGATCTGTGATACTTTCATTGTGTTATATCATATTATGTAGATATGTTTTCACTTGTAAGCTGGTCATGATCAAACTTTCATTTGAAAGATTTATAAACCACTAGCAGTATAGCCCGGCGTTGCTCGGATGTAATGAAAGCTTTAAAACTAATCCATGGTCCTGGAGCTCAGACTCTTTGGACGTTGGCACGAAAGACTAAAAAGCAATAGTTGTTTCCAGTTAAAGTGAAACCGTAGACTGAAAGAAAAATGAATGGATGTAAGTCAAATTTTCATTTCCTGATATCGATATCAAATACGTTTTTTCGTCGTAAACTGAATTTTGAAGGCTAAATAAGTCCTCTGAATAAATGGTATCATGGCTGAGACTAAGAACTACAATTATACCTACTTAGAGCCAAACCCAAAGCAAAAACTGAAATAAAAGGGCTGAAAAAAATACAGGCATACAGTCAGATAAACAGACGGACACACACAAACATCTTGCCTTTTATATACATATATTATCAATTTTTTGCACTACTGTAAGAACAACCTTGAAACTTCTGAATATCGCTTCTTATGTCTTTGTCTATGAGTGTATCAAATTTGATTAAAATCGGACCACTCCTTCTATAGCCCCATTTTTTCGATTATCGATATTTATTAGGGGTACCTCGACACAAACCTAGCTAAGAACACTCGCAGACACTTATAGTACAACTGTGTAAATTTTCAAGAAAATCAGTGCAGCCATTTCGGAGTTTATAGGTAACGGACACACACACACATACATATACACACACACAGACAAAGTTCCATTTATAAATAAGTTTAGATAGATTTATTTACAACCTTCTCTCTGTTAATAAGAGTTTCCATTGATTTTTCAATGCCCATATTTTTTTTTTTTTTAATCATATCACCCCAAGCAAGGCGATAACGCCACTGATGCGCAGGGGGCTACGTAAGGGTAAAAAGAATGGAAAAGAGAAAGCCGGAAACCACATCCTAAACAGGGAACAAGGGATGAGCCTCTTCACCTGTTCAATAGACGTGGGTGGAGTGTGAACCGGGCGATAGTTTATTCTATCTACTCCAGATGAAAAATAAAATAAAAAAAATAAAGAAAAGAAAAGAGTGAAAAGATTGGAAAAGAGAAAACCGGAAACCGCATCCTAAACAGGAAACAAGGGATGAGCCTCTTCACCTGTTCAATAGATGTGGGTGGATGCAAATATTCATATTTTAAATGTTCTTATATATGAATATACATATAATGGTATATTATTAATATATGTGTATTGTGGTGCAGTGGATATCGCCTCAGAATGACAAATCGGAGAGCTGAGTCAATTCCAGTTGAATTCGTTGCATTCACTTACGCACAAATACCCTTGGGAAAGGTTTTTATTCGTCTCTTCCCTCCAGTTATGGGTTAAATAATAAGACAGACTGGGTTCTATAGCTTTGGCTGGCAACCAGTCTACCACAGAAAGCACTGGCAACCTACTACGAGAATATCTTCTGCCCAGACAGTCATGTCTCTTTCGAGACATGATCGCCCAACGCATGTCTACGAGACATGATCGTCCAACGCATGTATGGCATTTAACTGACTGACTGTATATCCTATTGTCGTTATATTTCCTCTTTTTAGTCACTGTGCACATCTGTTTTGTACTCTTGACTGAGCTCTGAAGAGTAAAAGACAAAATCGGTTAAATTCTTTTTTTCTTTTTCACTTTTTTTTATTCTTTCTGATTTGTGGTAATTTAACATTTTCTACCTTTTAGTTTTTTTCTTTGCCCTTCAATAAAATGTGTCTGTTTTAATGGCCATGACAATTACTTTAAAATTAAATTAGAATAGAATAAAAGAAATAAAAAGGTTGGTCTAAGTCAGGGGTTCCCAATCTTTTCGGTACCCCTTGGCATTTTTATAGATTCCTGCTTTCCCTTAAAATTTGAAAATGTCAAAAAAAAAACCCAATGAAATTAAAACTTTGATATTTTATTATGAAGTCTTTTTGACTTTTGCCACACTCTTGAGTTAGTATATCTGATCTTTTAGGTCCAATACAGGTACAGATTACTGCAACAGGAAGTTTCATAATCGTGAAAATTCACTCCAATCTTTATATAATTTAATCAAAAGCTTTGCTTACTAAAATGAGGAAATTGAAAAAAATACATTGTGCAATCTGGATGGAGATTATGTCATGTATTTGCACAGTAGTGGTTATTTTCTTAGAGTCAATGTATCCCCTGAAAAGTACAAATGTCCCACTGGGTGCAGTTGGGAGGTATAAGCCGTTTCGGAGTCTATAGGTAAAGGGACACACACACACACACACACACACACACACACACACACACACACACACACACACACACACACACACACAAATGCACACACACACACACAAACACACACAAACACACATACACACACACATATACACACACACACACACACACACAAACACACACACACACACAAACACACATACACACACAAACACACACACAAACACACACACACATACACACACACACACACACAAACACACACACAAAAAGTTTCATTTATAAATAAGTTTAGGTTTAAATTTAGATTTTACTTTATAAAGCTGAAAATGAAATCATCAAATCTCTGCCCCGAACCCTAATCTATAGCCAGTGCCTATTGCATTTAAAAATTAGAACAAATATTGTTTTAAAGGTCACAAAATGACATTTGTTCTTGTTAAAATATTGGAATTTTAATCAAGTTGTACAATGCATCAGATCCATAAAAAGGTCAGTAACAATATAAGGTATGCCACATTCAATAATTTTAATTTAAACTTGGTTATACTTGCCATGTCAACATCGACAAAGAATTTTAAACAAGAATTGCTGCAACTATTGTAGTTTTTTTCTATAAAATTGGAATTTTTAACTTTAAAACAATTTTATCATGGACAATGAATTTTATGCTCAACCTTTTCTCATTGAATAGAAAAATGTAAATCTGAACTTATTTTTAAATGGAACTTTGTCTGTGTGTGTTTGTGTGTGTCTCTGTGTATGTGTCTCCGTTACCTATAGACTCCGAAATGGCTGAACCGATTTTCTTGAAAATTTACACAGTTGTACTATAAGCGTCTGTGAGTGTTCTTAGCTAGGTTTGTGTTGAGATACCCCCGATAAATATCGAAAATTGATAATCCAAAAATCAGGTTATAGAAGGAAGTGGTCCGATTTTAATCAAATTTGATACACTCATAGACAAAGACATATGAAACGATATTCAGAAGTTTCAAGGTTGCAGTTCTTACAATAGTGCAGAAAATCGATAGTATGTATATATATAAAAGTTTTCATTACACCCAAGCAACGCCGGGCTATACTGCTAGTTGAGTCATAAGTAATTTCCGTTTTTTTATCAACTTTAGTCTTAAAAAAATAAAGTACAGTTACAATTTATTCAGTTGCATATTCACCATTATTTGCAATATTTTTTTTTACCACCTATGTGCGTTGTGGTGCAGTGGATATCAGCTCGGAACGAGAAATCGGGGAGCCGAGTTCGAATTTCTGTTGAATTCATTGCATTCACTTACATGCAAATACCCTTGGGAAAGGTATTAATCCGTCTCTTCCTTCCAGTTATGGGGTAAATAGCAGGACAGATTGGGTTCTATAGCCTTGATTGGCAACCAGTCTACCGCAGAAAGCAATGGCAACCTACTGTGGGATAATCTTCTGCCCAGTCAGTCATGTTTCTTTCGAGACATGATCGCCCAAGCGTGTTTCACATATGGCACTTAACTGACTGATCAGGCAGTTATTCGATACCAGTTTAGTAAAATTCAACAGGTTTTGATGTGAAACATTTTTGAGAAAATCTTAAATCAGATTTTCATTAGAGAAAGCTTTCCCCATCAAAAATGCTTTGAGATGATCAAATAAAATCTAATAATCGGTTTATGTAAGTTCAGGTAAACATGGCAGGTAAATTAAAACATAGTTTCAAAATATTTTCATGTCCGTCTTCATTAAAACATCTCTCAAAGAAAACAAAATCTAAACTTATTTATAAATGGAACTCTGTGTGTGTGTGTGTGTGTGTGTGTGTGTGTGTGTGTGTGTGTGTGTGTGTGTGTGTGTGTCCGTTACCTTTAGACTCTGAAACGGCTGAACCGATTCTCTTGAAAATTTACACAGTTGTACTATAAGTGTCTGCGAGTGTTCTTAGTTAGGTTTTGTGTCGAGGTACTCCCGATATCGAAAATTGATAATCAAAAAATCAGGTTATAGAAGGAGTGGTCCAATTTTAATCAAATTTGATACACTCATAGACAAAGATATAAGAAACGATATTCAGAAGTTTAAAGGTTGCAGTTCTTACAATAGTGCAGAAAATCGATAATATATATATATATATATATATATATATATATATATATATATATATATATATAAAGCAAGATGTTTGTGTGTGTGTCTGTTTATCTGTCTATATGTCCTTTATACAAATCCACAATTTTTATCCGATTCTCACTAAACTTCACACAAATATTCTTTAGGCTTCTGGTCAGGTCAGAGGCGACTTATTTTTCCAATTTCTCCCCGATATTGGAACTCGATACCCCGTTTTCCAATCAGGTCTAATCAAGATCAGGATTTCAGCTCTTTTATCGTGGTTCTTGCTGCAGAATCTGCTTCTAACTTGGTAAAATTATAGTTTTTAGACTTAAACATTAGTAGATCTTCTCAGACGACTCATTTTCCCTGATATCGGAAATCGATACCCCCGATATTGCTTTTTAGTCTTTCGTGCCAACGTCCAAAGAGTCTGAGCTCCAGGACCATGGATTAGTTTTAAAGCTTTCATTACACCCGAGCAACGCCGGGCTATACTGCTAGTCTGTATATAGGAGTTTGATGTTGGTCATTTTCATTCTCATTGTCTCTTTTGCCAGTGTGTTAACTTTATGATTTCCCTTGATGCATATATAGCTAAGAATTATTGTTTTGTACTTTATTAACTGATGACAAGTTTCTAGGATTTCTTGAATATAAGGACAATTTGTGTTCTTTTCTTTCATTGCTGTTAAACTAGATAAGGAATTGAATTTTCTATCATCTTAAGTGCTATTTTAATAGCTTGAACAGATTGATAGATGAACGCATTATTTGGTAGTCTGATTTGTTTATGAATTTGTCTGTGGCTACCGCACATATTCTTCTATTCTATCTGGGATTTTTTATCCATCTGTGTAGATTGATTTATAGTCATAATATTTTTGTCTTAATTCTCCATACATATTTTTATTGATTGTTTCTTTTTTTTTTTTTTGTATGTGCCAATGTTAGGTTTGGAGATTGTCTAAAGAGGTACTTTGTTTATTGTGACTGATGTTACATTATAAGGATCTTTGGTTATTTCTTCTAGTGCTTCATTAATTTGAAGTCCTAGTTAAGGGATGTCTGTTGGTTTATTTCTATCGAACTGGATATATTGAGATTCATGTGTTTTTTGGTATGCTAAGTTATTTGAGTTGGATTGTAGTTTTTTTTTTGCATATTGGAAGGATAGTTTTTCCAATCTCAGAGATATAGGTGGTTTATGGAGACTTTGCAAGGGCGAGGTCTGGAAGGCTCCAAAACTTAATCTCAGTCCTTGATTTTGTATGATTTGTTGATTTTATTTTTAAGATGGAATTGACTTGTGGCACTGTAAATAATGCATCCAGTCTAATTTAGATCTGATGTGTGACCTATATATTAAGAGCATTAATTTTTAAAAAAATTGAAATTTGTGGTCATAGAACCAATAGAAAACAAACTAATTCAGTTTTGATATTACTTTTAGAAGCTTCAAAGCCTTTTGGCATTTTTATTTAAGGCAACCAAAGTGCACCTTAAAGTCTGATTTGTTTATGAATTTGTCTGTTTGTGGCTGCTGTGCCTATTCAGGATTATTAATCTCTTTAGAATGGTTTATAGCCACAATATTTTTTCTTCTTAATTCTCTGGACATTTTTTCTTTGTACCAATGTTAGGTGTGTGTGAGGTTTTGCAGATTGTCTAAAGAGCTACCTTATTTATTGTGACTGGTGTGACATTATCAGGATCCTTATTCTAGTTCTTCATTCATTTGAAGTCCTAATTAAGGGATGGCTGTTGGTTTATTTCTATAGAACTGGATATATTGAGGTTCATGTGTGTTTTGGTATGCTAAGTTATTTGGGTTGGAATATAGTTTTAGTACATATTGGGGGGTTCATTTTTCCCATATCAAAGATAATGGTGGTTCATTATCTTCTACATGGAGAGTTTGCATGGGTGAAATCCATCGAGTATTTGTGATTATTTAGGTTCTTTGCATTTTGTTTTTTTATTATCTTTATGTGGGTTGTCATCCTGTTTATTTGATTTTAATTCTGTATTTTCGGATTTGGATTTTGTTTTTTTTTATTGAGGTTTGATTGGATTTTGTTCTGTTAGTTTTCTGTTTGTGGAATTTTTAATTTGAAAAGTTTTGAGTGTTTTGTCATTGAGAGGTTATTGACAGTAAATTTTGTGTTGGACTTACATTGTAGATAATCTTGGTTCAGTGGTATGGGTTGTTTCCAAGTTTACAATTGACTTTAATGTTTTTGATATATTTTTTAATGTTTGAATTAAAGATGTTAGTTCTTGTGTTTTATGTAATTTGTTTGATATTAGATTTTCATAGGTATAGCTTGATATTTCTTTGGTAACTTTTGCATATGATGGTGTATTGGAGTTCGTTTCAACACTTTTTCTTCCTTCTGACTAGGGAAATTTTTTAGTGTGTTTTACGAGGATGCATTTATATATAAAAATAATATTAATAACGTATAAAAAGTTGTAGTAAGGGATTTATTTGAGTCCTACTTATTATTACAAAAAAGTTTTAATTCATGAAGTAGTCGTAAAAATAAGGAAATTAGAAATAGAACGTTTGGAAAGATGCTAGAATGTCCAAGAAAATTCGAGTAAAATCTAGAGAATTCTAAAGGATTCTAGAATATGCAAATTAGGTGTTAGCCCCTATAAAAATAGGTTTTGGGAAGAGAGTAGTTAGTTTTTAACAGGATTTGCTGACATTATCAACTCCTGCTGAGTTGTGGATCTGTGCATCCAGTCG
Source organism: Ascarosepion bandense (assembly GCA_037127315.1). NCBI lineage: Eukaryota > Metazoa > Mollusca > Cephalopoda > Sepiida > Sepiidae > Ascarosepion > Ascarosepion bandense. The sequence goes on from JBBBDQ010000927.1 coordinate 9,300,508, forward strand.
AAAGTATCTCTAAGAAAAGTTGCTGACCAACTAAAACCTGAAAGAGAACCTCATGGAACTATATGGGTAAATAGATATTTTTGACTTTTTCATTGACCTTACAGGAAATTATTCTTTATATACACATTTAAGGATTTCCAAGAAGTATAGCACTTTAACTACTTCACTAATTTAACTGAGTAAAGATACTGACTCTTCCTTCCCCTTCGTAACACTTTGCCTGAGAGTAGTAAACCCTGTTTTTCTTTTTGAGTGCAAAAACTGTATATTTGTAAATATTTTTATTTAACATTTTGGTAAATTAAATATTTGTATGTGATTTTTAACTCTGTGTTTTGGTCATTCATTTCTTTTTGTTTTGCTATATTTAACACGTAACGTGTTCAATTTTTAATATATCCTTTTCATTTTTCCGAGTTTCCTTGAAGTTGTTCCATGATTTTTTTTTTTTTTTTTTTTTTTTACAATTAATGCATTTAATTTCGTTTGGGCATGTGATCTCTGTGTGATTAGGATCATTCTCTCCACATTTTCCATATACCAACTTTCTTGTACATTTATTTTATCCATGTCCATAGCTTTAGCAGTTGAAGTATCTTAATGGATTTGGAATATGTATCTACTTTGGAAACTGTTATTATTTTGATGTCTTTAATGTTTAGTTTTTTGATATAATTATCATTCTTAATTTCCTCCAGAATTCAGTGCTTCTCACCATGACATTGGAGAAATTTACAATTGGTGGGGGTAAACCATTTACTTTTATATCATGAAATTTGGCCATTCTTAATAATTTCAACATCATTTTTTTCTTTGACTTCTCTCAGTATCATATTTCTAGTTTTTTATACTGTTTTCGGAGTTATCCGAGATGTTAAAATTTTTTTTCTATTACAAAAGGTGACAACTTTGTTTGTCTTCTATTGGTTCTATTACTAGGAATTTCAAAGATTTTGCCATTTTATTTTCTGCATCAATTTCTGTGTCTATATTAACCTATAGTCTTGTTTTTTATTGCTGATGCTTTATTTATTATTTACTAGCAGTATAGACCGGCGTTGCTCGGGTGTAATGAAAGCTTTAAAACTAATCCATGGTCCTGGAGCTCAGGCTCTTTGGACGTTGGCACGAAAGACTAAAAAGCAATAGTTGTTTCCAGTTAAAGCGAAACCGTAGACTGAAAAAAATGAATGGATGTAAGTAAAATTTTCATTTCCTGGTATCGATATCAAATAAATTTTTTTCATCGTAAACTGAATTTTGAAGGCTGAATAAGTCCTCTGAGTAAATGGTATCATGGCTGAGACTAAGAACGACAGTTATACCTACTTAGAGCCAAACCCGAAGCAAAAACTAAAATAAAAGGGCTGAAAAAAAAAAGGACATACAGGCAGATAAACAGACACACACACAAACATCTTGCCTTATATATATATATGTGTGTGTGTGTGTGTGTGTGTGTGTATTATTGATTTTCTGCACTTTTGTAAGAGCTGCAACCTTGAAACATCTGAATATCGTCTCTTATGTCTTTGTCTATGAGTGTATCAAAGTTGATTAAGATCGGACGACTCCTACTATAATCCGAAATTTTCGATTTTCAATTTTCGATATTTATCGGGGGTACCTCGACACAAAACCTAGTTAAGAACACTCGCAGGCGGTTATAGTACAGCCGTGTAAATTTTCAAGAAAATCGGTTCAGCTGTTTCAGAGTCTATAAGTAACGGACACACGCAGACACACACACACACATACACACACAAAGTTCCATTTATAAATAAGTTTAGTTTTAGATTCATCAACCATGCACACCACCCACCTTGCAGCCCCATGTAGATTGGCCTCTTTAGCCTTGGTTTGAAAACTCTGACTGACCCGACTGTGGACATTAACCGAATCAGTTCAGATCTCGATCTCCTTTAGATCCCATTTCAACGCGACGTTTACACCCTTTATCGTAGCATTCAACTCAGCAATGTTGATATGGTTGTCGTCACGTTTCTTTCTTAACCACGCCGCATCTTCGACTATCACTCCATCGATTTCAATACATACACCAGTGGCCATACTGCTTGCAACGCACCGTACAAAGCCCTTTTCCAATTTGGGAACATGCCATCTCCCTCAAACTGGATTGTCATGTTGAACCTCTTCCACAACTTCCCGTACCACGCCAGTTGTTTCACTATTCAACACGTCTTCTCATTTGATTCTTCTGCTCTGCTCTTCAAATAACTGCAGCTATTGAGTTGTGGCCTACCATTTTTTTTTTCGCAGGCAGAAAACTTCATGCCTGCTCATTTCCTCATGCAGGTCATTCCCTCTCGCGAGTACCAGATTTCCTGCCTTACCCGTATGAAGCCGAAGACCCAATGCTGCTCCTCCTTTCTAATGATTCTGGTGGGTTTGCTGTTAAGCCAAAGTTGTTAAGATGATGTACAAGGTTTGCCAAAATAGCTTGTAGATTGGCCTCTTTAGCCTTGGTTTAAAAACTCCGAATTGCAAAGGGTAGAGAAGATAATGGAAAGTGACACTTATCTTCGCCAAGAATGCATAGCAATTCAAGGAAAGGTATCTCCCCCACATCCTGTCTTTCGTACACTGCTTATTTATATTTTCTCAAATCTCGTGGTCACCATGATTCTGCGTCAATTTGTCAGTATAAAAACAATATGGCTTCTCCACGAGATTCTTTTTATGTACGGACGCCCATGAGCTAAGTTTTCTTTTCAAACTATACCTCATATGGAGGAGACAGTGGTGGGGGAAAACTAACTCGTCTCATTCCTACAGAGCTACATGACTAGTACACTCAAACATGGAGAGGGTTCTAAGCACCTGTTATATCTGGAATCATCCACCTAAGTATGGGCTTTCCTCAGAGGATAAAAAAGCCATGTCAGATTCCTTTGTTCCCAGTCTGATTGACCCTACAACCACCACATACTAAGTCAGTTTAATGTTTGATATAGTAAAAGTGAGTGCATTTTATTTGTTTTGTTAGTCTTAGACTTAGGGCTTGATGTGACCAGCCGGTTGATTGGATTGTGCCTCCCCAACCACTCCTCTAGCTCAAGTAGGGGCCAAAGTGATGTATTGGAGTTTAGGAGTATATGTACAGCCCACTTCCTAAAACCCTCAACTATCAGGACTCCGTCCTGAAGCATCACGTGTCTCCACCCACAGCAAAGAGGAGGCCCTCTTGAGGAACTTTTTACCCTGGAGTGGTGCAATCAGCATATCCTGAAGCGCCACCAACAGGGCAGTAGTGATCACCCGATATCAATGAGAATGGCTTTGTTAAGCAACAGTTTGTTACTTTAATAAAAAATATGGCTATTACATTGATGACAACAAATGTCACAAGTATGGCTATTATACTGATAACAACAAATGTCACAATGTCTTGAAAATGTACATTGTGTAATAACAACAGACAATGTAAGTTATATAAAGTCATATAAGTACATCCACAATGTTAGTGTTAATCTATTCAAACTAGTGTTCGAATCTTGGTTGTTAAGTTACAATGTTTCAGTCAATATACTCATCAGCCTTCTTCAAATGCTTGTTATATTCAGGAAAGACATTACTCTGATTTTGACATCTGGGTTACTATGGTTACAACAATTTTACATTCTGGCCTTATTCAGATGCTTGCCATATTTGGAAACCTTCTGGAAATTTGTAAGTCACAATGTTTCAGCTATTATACACACCAGCCTTCTTCAGGTGTTTGTTAATGCAGGAAAGGCATTATTACTGTACTCTGATTTAGGTATCTTGGTTACTACAGTTACAACAGTTTTACCTTCTGGCCTTATTCAGGTGATTAGCATATTTTAAAAAGTTCTGGAGATTTCTAACAGAACTTTTTTTTACTTAATACAGTTAATTTATCCATGTAAAAAAAGAATTTAATAGAAAAAAAGTTAAGCGGACCTGAAGCAGACTACCACCACGTTTAATTTCGTTGTTTTATATATATTTTTTTTTTACTTTTTTCAGCGCAGTCCTATCGATTACCACTTAGCTGATTGACCAAAATAATTTTGAAAAATTTCAATATTTAAACATTTTCTGGTGGGGGGATCAGTTTCTCCTACAACATTATAGTAAATCGATCATCCATTTTGAAACCAGTCGCCAGATACGACATTACCGCCACCTGTAAATTTGTTCATTATCAAATTTTTTGGACTTTTTTAAAGTGCAATATTATCTTTTACACCTTGAACTTTACGAATGACAAAAAAAATTTGCAAAAATTTCAATATTTAAACAATAGGTGGGGGGGATCAATTTATCATACAACCTTATAGTGGCTTGAAAATGGAGGATCGATTTACTTTAACGTTGTATGAGAAACTGCTTCCACCCAAATTTGTTTAAATATTGTAATTTCTCAAAATGCTTTTTGATAATTGGAAAGTTAAGTAACAATTGATAGGACTGCACTGAAAAAAGTAAAAAATATGAAAAATAACGAAATTAAACGTGGTTGTAGTCTGCTTCAGGTCCGCCAAAAGTTAACTTATACGAGGTATTTCAAGAAATCTACATTCAAGTTTTAGAGAATGTATTGGCTGAAATTTCATACTAAAAACAACAAAGATAGAGAGAATAATCTGAAAATATATAGAATAATAAAAATAATAAAGATGAAAAATTTTCAGAAAATAAGAAAGACGACTGATTAATAAAGAAAAATATTTTCATTTTATAATTGCAAGGTAATATGGAAAGTCCAAAGAATGTTACCGGCCGACAGGTTTTAACAAATAACAATTCTGAAGATAATATTTTTAAAATTGTATTTCTGATCACAAAATGAATTGAATAATGTAACATAGTTTTATAAAATATTTGTATTAAATCCAAGTTTGGTCAATGGAAATTTTGGCAGACCTGAAGGAGACTACCACCACCTTTAAATTTGTTGTTTTTCATTTTTTTTTTTTGCTTTTTCTTTCAGGCCAATATTATCGATTACACCTTAAACTTTCTGATTGACAAAAAAAAATTTGGAAAAATTTCAATATTTAAACAAGTTTTGGGGGGCTCAGTTCTCTTAAAACGTTATAGTAAATCAATCCTCCATTTTGGAACCACTCGCCGGTACAACAATACCACCACCACCTGTAAATTTGTTGATTATCAATTTTTTTTACTTTTTTCAGTGCAATCTTATCAATTACACCCTAAACTTTCCAATTGACAAAAATTTTTTGAAAAATTTCGATATTTAAACAATTTTAGAGGGGGCTCAGTTTCTCAGTTTAAACAGAGAGCAAGAGCTTGTAAAAAAAAGAAACAAAAAACAAACAAAGCGACCCCAACGCGAGTGATTCCAAAATGGAGGATCGATTTACTATAACGTTGTATGAGAAAATGAGCCCCCACCCACCAAATTGTTTAAATATTGAAATTATTCCAAATATTTTTTGATAATCGGAATCTTTATGTAATAATTGATAAGACTGCGTTAAAAAAAGTAAAAAACAAGAAAAAAAAATGAAAAACAACAAATTTAAAGGTGGTTGTAGTCTCGTTCAGGCCCGCCAAAATTTATATATAAAAATCAAGTTAGGTCAATGGAAATAAGTGAATTTGTGCCTTTTATCCTTTTTATTTTCTCATATAGAATGTTCATTTGGATGGGATCACTTTCTCTGGACCAAAGTCCAGAGCATATTTTTATTTTTTTAATCTCTTGGGTTATATTTTACATTAAAGCAACAAAGAGAAAGAGATTAGTCTGAAAATATATGGAATAATGAAAATAATCACAGAAGTTCAGAAAATGACAAAAATAAAGACTGAATAATATATGAAAATATATTTTATAATTGCAGGCAATATGGAAAAAAAGTAATCAGTCGATATGATTTAAAAGCAACAAATTTAAAGATAATACTTTTAAAATTGCATTGAATAATGAAACATATAGTTTATATACTTTTAAAATTAAATTCAAGTTGAACTAACTTGAATTTAATTCTAAAAGTTTATACTCGGTCAATCTGAAAAGTAATGGGACATCCGTTTTTTTTTTCAATATGAAAGGCACAGTGAGTTCAGGGCCAAACGATCAATCAGCAAGCCTACAAACAGATCTTGTGGCATTTGCTTTGCTCAGCGTGTGGGAAAAGACAAATTGTGGCTGCTTCTAAACAACACTGCACACTAAATAATGTAAAAAAATATCCCTTAACAGCAATGACTACAAACATGGAAACAATGTACTGGCCTTGTTCGGGAATCTAAACTTATTGATAAATGGCCACTTGTGTGTGTATTGAGATTGATGGAGTGATGGTTAAGAAAGAAACGTGACGACAACCATATCAACATTGCTGATTTGAATGCTACGACAAAGGGTGTAAACGTCACGTTGAAATGGGATCTAAAGGAGATCGAGATCTGATCTGATTTGGTTAATGTCTGCAATCAGGTCAGTCAGTTTTCAAACCAAGGCTAAAGAGGCCAATCTACATGGGGCTGCAAGGTGGGTGGTGGTGTGTATGGTTGATTAATCTAAATCTAAACTTATTTATAAATGGAACTTTGTGTGTGTGTGTGTGTGTGTGTGTGTGTGTGTGTGTCCGTTACCTATTGACTCCGAAACAGCTGAACCGATTTTCTTGAAAATTTACACAGTTGTACTATAAGTGTCTGTAAGTGTTCTTGGCTAGGTTTTGTGTCGAGGTACCCCCAACAAATATCAAAAATCGATAATCGAAAAATCGGGTTATAGAAGAAGTGGTCCGATTTTAATTAAATTTGATACACTCATAGACAAAGACATAAGAAATGATATTCAGAAGTTTCGAGGTTGCAGTTCTTACAATAGTGCAGAAAATTTGATATCGATACCAGGAAATCAAAATTTGACTTCCATCCAGTCATTTTTCTTTCAGTCTACGCTTTTGCTTTAGCTGGAAACAACTATTGCTTTTTAGTCTTTCGTGCCAATGTCCAAAGAGTCTGAGCTCCAGGACCATGGATTAGTTTTAAAGCTTTCATTACACCCGAGCAACGACGGGCTATACTGCTAGTTAAGAATAAGTCTACCTTTCAAGAACTTTTAGAATGTTTACAATAGGACAGCTAAAATTCTTGAAAATGGTTAATGGATTAGCTGAAAGTGCTCAGAATGAAGAACCATTTGGACAATTTCTGCACTAAGTCCCAAAAAAAACTCTTGTTTGCATACAAGAAAAAATTTAAAAGAAGTACTTAGTCATTTTCAACAAAACATATGTAGTGTGGTATATACTTATAAGACCAGCTAAATTTTCAACTTTTGAAGTCAACATGTGTTGTTTTCATTAGAGCTGTTTAGAATATACTAGCAATAAGTACGTGGCATTGCACAGGATGGGAAGAGTAAGAATTCCCATTTTTATACAGCCCACATCTGCAAACATTAAATATGTGAGATAACTTTTGTATTTTTAAAGAGTAATTCGCCATGTAAAAGTTACTGTGCTGAACTTATCTTTAAAAAAAGAAATACTTGAAAATAAGAAATTAAAACAAAGATTAAACTGAAGAGCAACACACAATTTCTTTTTCCTTGTTGAGTAGAAGGATAAATTTTCAAGGGGTGTGTAAGTTTTGAAATAAACTGAATGAAAAATGTGGAAGTGTTATGTTAACAGAAATCAGTGAGGATACACAGACTGACGCACATCTTCAGTGTTATTTATAGAGATTACTGTTTTGATAAATATTTTTCTATAGTGTCAGCTTGTTTTAATGCACCTTAATTTGTTTTCTTTGAAAATGCTAAAAGAGAAATGTAAAACCACATTATAAAATACAGAAAACAATGATAATGATGTATTGTCTAGGTTTAAGCTTTACTACAAGATTGAAAAATGTACAAAAACAATTCAAGAAAAGCCAAGACCTCTGACATTGTCAAAACCTTTCTCTCAGAAATTCTTTTGCATAGTGATTTCAACAGGAAGCCAAGCCACCATCTGGAGACCAAAGGTACTTGGCCAACATGTTGACATCTGTTTCCTCCATCTTCCTTTTGCTTCCTGCCAAATATGTTTCCTCCTCTCCACTCGAAAATAAAATAAAAAACCTGAAGAAATTTATCCATTTCTGATTGATTTTGTTAGTGCAGCATAGGAGCCCTTACTGAGAAATGACCTAAGAATAACCAGAATCCAGAGCTAACATGCAACACAAAAGCCTTATGGTGTTGTAATACTTATATTTCCGCATAAATATGTTCTACAAATTGGTGACCTCTTCAATCGGTGATACGTAAAGGGGAGTGCCTATTCAATTCTATTTCACTGTGTCCTACTTTTTTACTGGTATAATGAAACACTTCACTGAATTTGTACAGAGGTTTGCATCAAAAGTAAAAGAACATATTAGCAACTAGTAGTATAGCACGGCGTTGCTCGGGTGTAATTAAAGCTTTAAAACTAATCCATGGTCCTGGAGCTCAGTCTCTTTGGACGTTGGCACAAAAGACTAAAAAGCAATAGTTGTTTCCAGTTAAAGCGAAACCGTAGACTGAAAGAAAAATGAATGGATACAAGTCAAATTTTGATTTCCTGGTATCAATATCAAATAAGTTTTTTCGTCATAAACTGAATCTTGAAGGCTAAATAAGTCCTCTGAGTAAATGGTATCATGGCTGAAACTAAGAACTACAATTATACCTACTTAGAGCCAAACCCGAAGCAAAAACTAAAATAAAAGGGCTGAAAAAATAGACATACAGGCAGATGAACAGACACACACACAAACATCGTCTATATATATATATATATATATATATATATAAGACGATGTTTGTGTGTGTGTCTGTTCATATAATTATATATAATTATCAATTATATATATATATATATATATCCCATGTCGAAATGTACATCCGACACCTTTGAATTTTGAAATTTTCTCTAATATATATATATATATATAATTGATTTTCTGCACTATTATAAGAACTGCAACCTTGAAACTTCTGAATATCATTTCTTTTGTCTTTGTCTATGAGTGTATCAAATTTGATTAAAATGGACCACTTCTTCTATAACCCAATTTTTTCAATTATCAACATTTATCGGGGATACCTCGACACAAAACCTAGTTAATAACATTTGCAGATGGTTATAGTACAACTGTGTAAATTTTCAAGAAAATCGGTTCAGCCGTTTTGGAGTCTATAGGTAACGGACACACACACACACACACACACACACACAAAGTTCCATTTATAAATAAGTTTAGATTCAACAATGATGCTCAAATACCTCATTGGGATAATAACATGAGAAAGAAAATTTGGTGGGGTTATGCCATGAAAAGGAGAGAAAGAGCAATATTTTCTGCCTGTTGAGACATCAGAAGACCAAAAGCTGATGATGACCTTACAAAAAACAATGCTATAAGAAAATATGAGTAGAAAGCAACTTGGCTTTATTTTTGCTTTTGCAGTGTTCACATCCAGCTGACATGTTTTGATGCAAAGTGATTCAGAAAGACATCCTGTTTGAAACCAAGTATAGCTAAGATAACGTCAAAAGTACATTCATGTCTCATTGGAGATTATTCCATTTTAAGGTCATGCCATTTAGACTGGTTAATGTACCCACTTATTTCATTGATGAGGAATTGATGCCCAAAATTTTAGCAGAGAGAGGATTTGGTTGGTTGGTTCATTTAACCAGCATATCAACCTTCATTAGGTCATTTAATGCTGAAAAACATTTTGATTTGTTTTATTTAGTTTATTTTATATTCAAAAAGTTTTGTTGGTAACATTTTTTTTTATTCAAAAAAGTTTTGTTGGTAACGTTTTTTTCATTCAAAAAAGTTTTGTTGGTAACGTTTTTTTTATTCAAAAAAAGTTTTGTTGAATACTTTTATAGCATTTTGACCCCAGTTTGGGGGTCAACTATTTACCCATAGCTGGGAACCCTAACAGGTGCTACCACTCTGCAATTAAGAGGTGGTTCCATGCTCCTCACAGCCTCCCAATTAGAGGCCTTGCTGCTGAATGCAGTTTACCGTCATGCACAGGACCAACAGAAAGAGGAAAAGTATATCTTGGCATATTTAGATTATATTTTATTATTTTCTGATTTAGCTGACCAGCATTTTCTTTAGATGGTTTATCAGTTTAGATGGTTTTTAGCAGTTTATGGAAGTACGAATTAAAGCTAAAACCATCGAAGTGTCATTTTCTTTTTGAAGACCAAGACACAATGGTGGGATTTTAAAAATCAGTAAAATGAGTGTACAGCTAGATCAAGATAAAGTAAGGACTACACACTTTGTGGCAACACTCACAACTGGCAAATAGGTCTTTGTTCTTTTTTGGGTTTTTTTTTGTATACTAGCATTATAGCCCGGCATTGCTCGGGTGTAATGAAAGCTTTAAAATTAATCCATGGTCCTGGAGCTCAGACTCAGTCTGAAGAATATTTGTGTGAAGTTTGGTGAGAATCGGATAAAATTGTGGATTTGTATAAAGGACATACAGACAGATAAACAGACACACACACAAACATCTTGCCTTTTATATATATATATTATCAATTTTCTGCACTATTGTAAGAACTGCAACCTTGAAACTCCTGATTATCGTTTCTTTTGTCTTTGTCTATGAGTGTATCAAAATATTGATTAAAATCGGACCACTCCTTCTATAACCCGATGATCGATATTTATCGGGGATACCTTGACACAAAACCAAGCTAAGAACACTCACAGATGCTTATAGTACAACTGTGTAAATTTTCAAGAAAATTGGTTCAGCTGTTTCAGAGTCTATAGGTAACGGACACACACACACACACACACACACACACACACAGAGACAAAGTTACATTTATAGATAAGTTTAAGATATTCCTGCTACTGAAGATTTATTCCTAAATTCTTTAGCTTAACAGAACCATTAAGTAGGAAACATGCCAGGTATCATTTGACTTCTTGAAAAATATGCAATCAGGACTAGATATCATACAAAAGCAAGGTCCAACTAATAAGCTTGGTAATTAAGGCCCATGTAATATACCTTAGGGCAGCAAATATAGCAAAATAGATTATTTATAGTGATAACAAGCCACGACAAAAGCTGTCCCAGTGCTCTCTGATGAATCAGAGGGCAACTCAAGTCATGAAAGAAACAAGTATCTGGGATATGACGATTAGGAAGATGAATCAGATATTCAAAAAACGGAATGTCATATTGTGATGTGTCAAGGTTGCAAATGGTGTAGAAGTCATGGAAGTATGTGGGACTAAAATAGAGCAAACTTTTGATAGGTATCAGAGTGATGACATGATGGACAATAGTTCTAATATTGACGATTATAGGTATAGGTGTAGAGGAAACAGTCAGAATAGACAATTCCAATAAACATGGACAAATGATAGTAGTGGCTCCATTTCAGCTGACCCTTCACCACTGTAACATTTAAGGAGAAAGAAAAGGTCGAGCTCACGTGCAAATTTAGTAAATGTCAGAACAGAGCGACTAGTAGAATTAGGACCTTAAAATGTAAGAGTCAGATGCTCAGATTTGAACAATTTTATTTTGCAATCTTGCAATAAATTCTTTTGTATACTGGGTTTTCAGCAGGAAGCTGAGCCACCGCACAGAAAAGCTGCAAAGTTGGCCAACTTGATGACCGGTTGATATATACTTTCTCTCTTTCGCTTCCTCCAAGAATTCATACGTATTAGTTCCTTCCTTCACCAGAAGATAAAATGGAGTTAAAAAGAAACCTAAACAAAACAATTATGTCATTGACTGAGATTGTTGATGCAGTGTAGGGATCTCTACTGAGGAACAGACAACTGGAATCCAGAGATGACATATGATAAAGTTCCAATAAGAAAATGCACCAATCCATCAGATAAGCAATGGTTTCAAAATTATAACATTGATGCTACAAGTTGACTAGAACATTCTCCTGACCTCAATCCAACGGAAAAGCTGTTAGCTATCCTTGATTGTACGAAAATGTGTATTATTCAATCCAAGAATTTAAAGTCTATATAGGTTGAGTAGATAATGATCAATTGATATCATCAGGGTTGTGTTTAAAAATAAAGATTTTTTTTTAACATTCTGTAACTGGCTTTATAATTTGGCAGCAGCTGTTATTGGCCTTTTTGAAAAGAAAATCTACGAAAAAGTACTTCTCAAAACAGTTACTTCCAGAAAATTTTCTCACAGAAGCTATTTATAAAAAAAATCAGCAAAATTTGATCACTATAAGTTGAAAGTTCAGCTGTCTTAAAAATATGCACCACAATGTTTGCATATATATATATATATGGTTAAATAAAATAAAGACAAGAGGAAAACTGTACTTAAATCGCCTACACATTTCGTCCTGTGATGGACTTTATCAAGGCAAAAAGACGAAATGAGCTTTATTCTAAATTACGTATCTATAAACAAACAGTGTTGGCAATTATAAAAACGCTCACAAATCATTTAAAAAGATTAAGAGAATATTTTAGTTTTAGAATTCCTTCATGTGTAGTACAAAGTCACGAGATGTTAAAATGAAAAGAATTCAACAGTTTTCTTTTAACTTTTTATTATATATGTTAGTCTGTTTTAGTATAATTTCCATAAGTAAAGGCGAGATTGGGAAAAATCCGGGGCGCAAATTTTTATAGTTGCCAACACTGTTTATAGATACGTAATTTAGAATAAAGCTCATTTTGTCTTTTTCCCTTGATAAAGTCCATCACAGGACAAAACGTGTAGACGATTTAAATACAGTTTTCCTCGTCTTTATTTTATTTAACCATCCTGTCCTTAATCTCAGATCATAACTGAGTACATTTTCACACACACACACACATATATATATATATATATATATATATATATATATTCCACACATATACATTTAAAAAGTATCTATTGCTTTAATACTTGTGACACATACCTGACCAATAATAATTAACCCCAAACTTTGCAATTTTTTTCATTTTTCTCTCAATCTCTGAAAAAACTTTAATAAAAGTGAAACATTTTGGATTGAGATAAGTTACCTACTGTATTCTTTTACTTTATCATCTTGTCGAATTCTGATCCATATATTCAACACACACAATTTTATATATATATATATATATATATATATATATATATATATATATATATATCTGAGGAATTAATGTATTTTTCTCATGACTATCAAGATTATATTTTTGTGGATATGTGTGCTTTTAAACAGCAGAATTGATGTCTACCAGGCAGCACAGTGATTTTCTTCTATGAAAGAAGGACACAGGTTCAAACCTTGCCAAAGGACGCATTATTTTTTTTACACATCAGTAATGCTGATGAAAAAGATATCTACTCAAATACATGTAGCTCACTAAAACTAAAATATAACATCAATAGTAATGAGGAATATATATATATATATATATATATATATATATATATATATATATATACTGTAATAGTTGTTACAATGTTTTTAAAAATTCATAGTATCACTACACAAAAATTTTCGCGTTTCGAAGCCAGCCCATTATGTGGTCTGCTTCATCTTCAGGTTGATTTTTTTGAAATGAGAATTATCTAGTTGAAAAGCCTGTTTATTTGTGTTGGATTTGGTTTTTTTTTTTTTTTGGGTGTTAGAGGGGTTGGTCTGTATTTTGATTTCTGTTGACCTTTTTAAGGTCTTAGGGTTAAGTGTTTGTTTGTGGCTGAGTTCAGGATAGCTTAATCTATTTATCTTGTGTGGGTTTAGGAGGCTGGTGCCTTGCATGTTGTTATTTAGTTTAGGGTTTGGTAGGTGTTGTTTTGTTTTGGGGTTGGTTTCTTCTTACTTTAATTTTTGTTATTTTGTATTGGGGTGTGTGCTTTTTTGTTTTTTTTATTTTTTTGTTTTTTATCATGTCAATATTTTTATTTATTTATCTACTATTCTGCTGAAGCTGCACTATTTTTTGTTGGTATTGTATAGGGTTTGTTTTCTTTTTCTGTTTATTTATAGGGTTGGTTGTGTGTATTTTTTGTTTTTTGGGTGGTTTCGTGGGTGGGGTGTTTTTTTGTTTACTTAAATTTTAGTGAGAAATATTTGCGATGTTTGCATATTACTGCTATATATATATATATATATATATATATATATACACACACACAGACACACATAAGTGCAGGCATGAACACACACACTATGAAAATAAAAATAAACCTTAGACCAATGAAAAGTTCATATATAAAAGAAAAAAAAATATATAAACAGTCAATTGCTGATTACTGCTGACGAGTGGATAGAATGATTGCTGGAGGGTCTGTCACAACTCTGAATTCAGGATGTTAAAGGTAACATCATTTAACTAAGTGACAAACTTTATATTTGTATTAATTCTATATATCAAGGTGCAGATCCATATATCCCATGATTCATTAGAATTGTAGGGGCACTACATATACTGCAGCTGCAGTAAAAGTGGTGTCTCTCTGGGCATGACACCTGACAGCGTCCAACCCTCTCCGGGCGGGTTTGAATTCAGAGTTTCCTTCTAGACAGGTTGCCACCCAAGACTATAGAATCCAGTCTGTCCTGCTATTTTACCGATAGCTTGGGGAGAAAGATGGATTCATACCTTTCCCAAGGGTATTAGTACATAAGTGAATGTAATGAATCCGACTGGAATTCAAAAACGTCTCTGATTCCTCAATCAGAGCTGCTATTTATTACTCCACCCTGCCTCTATAATTTTATATATACATATATAAAAAAGAAAGAGAGAGATAGAGAGAAAATAAAATTAAAATGCTTATTTTCTGAATTTCACTGAGAGAATTCTGCATATAAGGGAAAGATTTAATTTATTTACAGATATCATATTTGTGAGTATGTATTTTTATTACTTCAGGCATTATTTGGTAAATTTCTGATTTGTTCCCCGAAGGCCTTTACCCCTTCAAATCTTTCCAAAACATCCTTATTTCTGTGCAGATGTAAATGCTGAACTCAAACCGATAATTGTTTATTGACGAAACCTACTTTTTTCAAGTTAACAACCAGAAAAATATCGAACTTCTTGTTGCTGTTTATCTCACCCTGTAACCAAGCTTCAAAAATGTTATTCACTGCAGAATGACTTTACAGGTAGTTTGCTGATTTTTCGGCCTTTTTACTTCCTTTTTGCAATTACTATGCAGAAATTGAGTTCCGAAACCAAACAAATTGCAGAGTAATTGCTCAAAGGAAGTAAATAGGCTGAAATAAGTATCCTATGACTCAAGTCATTCAGCAGTGAATCAGTTATAAAAACGATGGTAAGGGGTGAGATATAGTCTGATTTTTTTCTGGTCAATAACATGAAGAAAGGTAGGTTTCTTCAATAAATAATTATCGATTTGAGTTCAGCATATACATTTGCATGGAATTAAGGATGTTTTGGAAAGATCTGATGGGGTAAAGGCCTTCGGGGAACAAATAAAAAATTTACCCATTATTTTTAGCGAATGCCTGTATTTGAGATTTGAGTAGACACTCCATTTTATTTTAAATAATATTTATTTCAAGAACATATTAAACTTGTTAAAGAAAATGTGCTCTCTGGCAGGATCTGAACCTAACCAAACAAAATACTATTTAAAATCAACGAACAGTCTGCTCAAATATGGGTATCCACTAAAAATAACATTTGAAGTATTAAAAATATGCTAGATTAAAAAATAAAAACAAATAATTATTTAGAAATATATAAGTAAATTATTTCATGAATTTATAAAGAATTCTTAGCTAAACTCAAAATGGTACTGAACAAGAGAAAATGAAAGGCATCCATTCTCTTCCAAATGATGAAGGTCATTAGTACACAGTTTCCAGCAAGTTTAGGTTCGATTTAAGGGCACAGAATGATTCCAGCAGGTTTTCTTTTTCATTGTATTAAAAAGATGTTACTCCAGTCATTTTTCTGATTTGTTCAAAAGACAGCCAGAAAACCAAAGACCAAGGTGCCTGAAAAATAAAATAAACATAAATCTGTTTAAAATTAATGATAGAAAGACTAAATGAATTCAACTAAATAATTAAATAAGATTAATAAATTCAATAAATATAACTGATATGCTGCAACTTTTACTCATTTCGAAGGGGGGCAAAATATTAAAATTAAAAATTTTTTACTTACACAGGAAAACTTGAAGCATTCTTAATAGGAAAAATCTTTTCATTTTGATCAATTATCTTCATCTTTCTATTATTTTTTGTCACATTTAAAAAACACACTCATTCACTGTCTATATATCTATATACATATATATATATATATATATATATATATATATAAAGTAAAATAAATTTTCAAAATTCAAAAATGTTGAATGAACATTTCGACATAAAATCCCTAAGAGAGAATTTACGTCTCCTCAGCAATGTCCATCTTTCAAAATGGAAATAAAAAATAAATAAAAAATAAGAATAAAAAGAGAGAGAAAAAAAAGGTAGAAAAAACGGGGGGAAAAAATAAATAAAAATTATAAATAAAAAAAGACGAACATTGAAGTCAACACCCAGAGGTGACAGTCTGTTAAATGCTAAACACAATCAGCAGGCCAATACCTTAAATATATATATGTGTGTGTGTGTGTGTGTGTGTAAAGTTGTGATGATGCTAAGCACCAAGATTGCTGTTTTTTCATATGAAGATAAAAAAGAAAAAACCCTGAGGAGTGAGGACATTACATTGGCACTTTCATGAAACTTCAAAGTTGGCATAACTCTGCCCAGTTAAGTGACAAACTACTCCATATTAATCATTTATAGAGGTGGATGATGAAGTCAACACCAAGTGGTGTCATGTCCACTTTTATATTTACATATGCTCTATCCCTGATATTGATCACTTTAACCCATAAATATCCCCTAGCCCCATTGCTTCCAGCAGAGCAGAAGCCATCGACAACCCCTCGCCATCACACTGCTCAGGTAAATGTCTTGATTTGTTGTCCTCAATGCTTTTGTAACCCTGCCTTTTTTACAAATAGCAGTGTTAACCCTATGAGAACCCCTCTATTCTCCAGGTGAGGTGGGAAGAGATGGATTAATACTTTCCCCAAGAATATTAGTACATAAGTGAATACAACAAACTCAACTGGAATTTGAACTCGGCTCTCTGATTTTGTGGTGACCTTGTCATCAAGTTGTTGAGGTCTGTTGAGCCCAGAAATAAGGGCACAAAGACGGAATAGTGCTAAATATATTACAAAGACAGTAGAACAAACATATACCAATAAACGATTATTAGTGCTATCTCACTAACCTGCATCCTCTCTCTCATGCTCCTTTCTACGCCCACTCTACTGTCATCAGTATTCACATCCTTCTCTTACCCACTACCTGACACTCTTGCTCATAACTTTCCTCCTATGTAACCCCCTGCAAAACAGAGTCAGTAAAATGCCTTGTTTATGGCGATATGATTATTAAAAAAAAAAAAATGTTAACACCTTAAATTGAATGAAGAGGGGTGGGATAGAAGATTTACTCTTATTCAAGACAGTATTACAGTTCTGCCAGTAGTCATGAGAACCAGACTTGTTAGAGACAATACGATGCCTCATTTTATCAGCAGCCTTTTTGAGGACATGTTTACAATTATTACAAACAGACAGAAGGAGGCAACTATTGTGATCAGAACTATCATGTCAGGTACAGCTGAAAAAAGTGACTCTTGAGGGTTATAGCAGCTGAACAGGCAGGTGGGAACCAAGAAGAAATTGTGCTTTACCTCGTATTTGCAAGAAGATACAAAAGCATCGATGCTGGCTCTAACCAAAGAAGAAAGCTCCATGGCACAATTCTCACTAGGAAGGTTAAGTCCAAGGAGTGTCACAAAATTAATCCAAATTAGAATTCTGGTAACAGAAAGAAATCTTATAATAGACTACTCAGAAGAAAAATCAACAGATGTTACAGTATGATCTGACTTGCTGAGAGGGCAGAGTTGCGATGTTCGACATAAATCAGGGGAGGAGACAATGAACAATTCAAGTAAAGTCCTTACTTCCATTTTGAACAAGTCATGCTCTGCAGCTCTGTACTTTGGGCAACACCAATCATGTGGTTGTGTCTGTAGATATATCTTTCCACTCTCCTATCAGTCACAAAATCCTATTAACAGAATATCTTTCTGTTAGCAACACAATGATTGGGAATCATTTCATGACTTCCTTCATGATGCTTATTGGAATGATATTTTTAATTATCCTGTTTGTAAATTTGCTACTGAGGTCTCTTCTTTTTGGGGTGAAAGCTGACATCGAAGGTTTCGTTCCAGTGTGGAAATACAAACTGAAATCCTGATCTTCTTCTCGATTCTAATCTTCCTGGTTAGCAGCTATAATGCACAACAATCACTTCTGGCTATACAAAAGCAACAGATTCGATTGTAACAGACATCCCTTTTTCATTGTTCACAATGAGTGCTAACATGTCCCCAAAGAATTACTATTTGCTGATAGAACAAGACCCACAATTCTGGCTCTAGAGATTACTGGCAAGAGTGTACTGAACTATAGCAAATCCTCAGTTCCTTCTCTCTTCAGTCAATCTGAAGTATTGATATCTGCTGAGATAGAGTGATTTGCTTGGAAATTCTTTTCCAACTCCAACCTTGATGCACATGGAATACCTCTGTGTTATGGTTAAACACACCTATTCCTCAGATAATGGACTCTCCCTCCTATATTAATTAGGGTTAACAGGAAGTTAACTCGAGATGTTCTTGGGAAGTTCATAGGAGTTCTTAGAAGTTCTTGAGAGTTCTACTGGAGTTCAGTAGAACTACAAGGCAGTTGATATTAGTCGGCAATTAGCCGAATACTAAGGAGTCAGCTTACAGTGAAAGATTACCAAGTTTCTAACATTTTGGGTGTGTTAAGTCAATTAGCAACCAACATAGCACGATTATAACTTCCAGTGTGAAAACTACTCCAGAACACTCTGCCAGATTTTTTTCTCTAGAATAGTGGCTGTCCTGAGTGATATGTGCATGACCCCATCACTGTTTTCTGGCATAATTTTTAAATTAGATTCAAACAAGGTGATGAGACCCCTGCTGTCATCTTAAAGAAATGTGGTCTTGAGATGGCTCCGGTACTCCCCAAACTTTACAACAACTACTTCCTAGCTTGTCCTCCTCTGTAGTTCCTGTTTAAGAACTCTGGGGAACCCTCTGACCCCTAAAATTATCACTCTACTAGTCACTTACCTCTTTCCAACAAGTTATTCTAGGTTCTAATCAATGTTGAATTGGTTAAACATTTTACTTTACATAGCCTCCTTTCTAACAAGCAATACGACTTCTGTTTTGCCAGATCTACCACCAATGTATTAACAGCCATCAAGCTCTAGATAAGAATGGCAAAGCTCAGGCTGTAGATCTAGATATCTCAAAGGTGTTTGACAGTGTTTTGGATGTTGGCCTTCTATGCATGCTCAAGAGCTACAGTTTGTCATTCAGCTGAGTCGTGTTATTTCAGTCATGCCAACTTTTGAGCTTTGTGAGTTTTTTTTTCAGTAGAAAAATCAAAAAACCCTGAAGAGTGAAGATATTACAATAATGCCTTCTCATTATTTCAAAGTCTGCATTTATAACTTCAAAGTGATGTTTCTGTTGATTTAACAGCACATGTACATGAAGGGGAGAGGGAATACAAAAAGTGTAAACATTAAGTTATGTAAAATATTTTAACAAACTTTTATTAATGCATTAAAAGCAGACATATTAAAATGATATTCATAAAACAAAAAATGACGTATAAAAAAGAAGGGTAACAAAAAAAAAAATAGAAATAAAAACGTAAATTGTTAGTACTGAAAAATAAAGATTGAAAACAGTCTCAGGATGAAAATTCTGCTTAATCCAATCATTTCTAACAAATCATGTAATGAAGGTTGTGCTGAATGAGTTCCAGATCTTTTCATATTTGAACCTACATTGTTTCTGATCTTAATCAGTGATCTCCCCAGTATCATCCGTTCCCAACTATGTATTTTTGCAGATAACACAACCATTTATTCCTGTCTTAGTAGCAAATCTGACAAAGTAAAATTAGCAACTATTCTTGAAACGGACCTCCAATCAGTGGTTAACTGAGGCAAGAAATGGCTTGTAAATTTTAATACTTTCAAAACAAAACTGCTTTCATTTAATCATCTTAATGGCTGATGCTAACCTTTAGGAGAGCAACACTCTATACCTTCTTGGCCTTATGTTTTCCACTGAAATGAAATTGAGCAACTATGCCAAATCAGTTGCTTGATCTTTGTTTCAGAAAATCTATATTGTCAGAATCCATCTTGCACATTTGTAAATTTACCATTTGTTCATGCATTGAACACTGTTGTCATATGGGTCTGGTGCTCCTAAATACATCTCAAGATTCTTGACAGAATCCAAAGAAGGTTCTATAACGTAATTGATCTTGAACAGTCATCTTGATTTCTGTCACTTTCTCACCAACTTGACAGATTTTCATGTTAACTGCTCTGATGGACTTTTTTTCTCTGGTGTCCAAACTGTATGAGTTCAAGCAGGCTACTAGGTTTCACCATTTTATTGCTGAACTAGCAAGATCCAACCACAATGTCTACTCTAAAAGTTTCTTTTCTCACACTTCCCACCAGTGGAAATCATGTTTGACTTCTTGCTTTGTTGAAAACTACAATCTTCAAAATTTAAAGCATGCTACTAGGTTTCACCATTTTTATTGCTGAACTAGCAAGATCAAACACTCTGTCTACTCTAAAAGTTTCTTTTCTCACACTTCCAACCAGTGAAAATCATGTCCGATTTCTTGCTTTGCTGATAATTACAATCTCCAAAGTTTAAATACAAAATCAATCGCCATCTGTTTTCTTGAATAGGTCTTTTATTATCCTTTTTCCACACTAAAATCTTCTGAATTTCTTTTATTCCCTTTAATCACAATGTGCCCTGGTAACATTATCGCTTTGCTTAGAGTGAAATTTATGAAAGAAAAATTAAAATAAAAAGAAACATGTTGACCAAAATTATTAGGGTAAAAAGTGGGGACCACCACTATTTGGCTGAGAGACTGAGCAATATATAAACTAAAAGTCTGAATCCTGGCAGCAATTGTACACTACGACCTTCTTCAGGTGACTGGAATTTTGAACCGAAACCTTTGATTACTGAGGTAGATTGTTCTCATTCCATGAGTCCTGCTACTTCTGGATCTCTTCGTTCTAATTAAGTCAACTTTGCAAGTTTTTGTTTGCCACTACTCACAACTCTTTGGGTCAAGTTACTTGATCCAACCAACGCTTATATCCAATTTTAGTAGTGTGTCTTTGAATTTTTGGGACTTAAAAACCTAATAACTTAGTAACCATTTTTAACCAGAGCTCATATTACAATCTTGGTGTTTGTAATTGATTTTCTGTAGCACTTCGTATTACTGGTTCCCATATTGTATTCGTTTCTATGCTTGGCCAGCTGTGTAGATTTTTGTGGCCCAGCATATGTGCTGATTGCTTAAATTTTTGTACTTTCCAGTGATGTTCTATATTATTTCAACTTCATCCCACAGGGGATGGTCAGCTGTGCCTCAATTTTTCTATTTCCCCTTGTGTTATGGCCTATCGGTGTTCTTGTAGCCTTATCTTCAGGGTGGGTAGCAGCCTGTTTCTCCTTTATATTTCTTACTGCAGCTGCCTGGGATGGCATACACATAGTCATTAGTTATGTTCTCCTCTATTGGATGTCTTACTCAGGAGAGGTATCTGCAAAGTGTTGAACCACATTTGAAGGTAGTTCTGATGTTATACTGACCACAGATCTTTTGTATTCTTTCCAATAATCCCTTCACATAGGGTAGGCAGGTCGAGGCTGTTTTCTGAGTGATGTCATCCTTCCATCTGTATTTCTAGGAGCTGTTTTCATGTACCCAGAGTTGTTGTAGGGTACTGCTTATACTAACTATTTCTTGTTCATATGTCTCTGGGTCACCACTTATGACTTTTGCTCGATGTTGCAGGCAGCGGACAAACCTTTTCTTTACGCTTCCCACTATTCATACAGTGTAAAGAAAGGGATTGCTTGCTTCTTACAACATGGAGAAAACGTTCAATATGAACATTTTAGAGTGTTTGGATGTCAATCTGAGGTCAGTGCAGAGGATTTAGAAAAAGTTGGATGAGTTTGATGGTGATGAGGAAGGTGTTTAGATGGTGACATTATGCCTTCATTCATCTACTTACAGGGCCCACATGCTGCCCAGGGTCAAGAGAGTGGCTGTTGAAAGACCCTATGTCTGGCAACAGGACTCTGCACCATGCCACACAAGCAAGAGAACCCAGTTATGGCTGTTCAGACAATTTCTACAACCATATCGTCCCTTAACTCCCCAGACTGCAACCCTTGATTATGTGTGGTGCGCAGTTGAGCAAAAAACCTACAAAACTCCTTGTAACACCAAAAATGAACTGGAAAGTAAGGATTATGGCAACATTCACCAATTTATACAAGACGGCCATCCAGAAGAGATTGCATTTTATTGAATAAATTTACTCTTTAGTATTTCAAGATATTTTTGTGTAATTTTGGTAAATATATCTGTTAAAATGAGATGTCAGTGTTATTTTCATTTTTGTGTTATTTAGACAATTCCTCCATTGTGCACTGTATATAAGACATAACCAGTATATATCTCATTCTGGTTATGTCTTTCTTTACTCAGTTTGTGAATATCTATCTATAGCTAATAAAAATATTTCCATTTTTGTCTACTTTGCTCATTTTTTGCTAAATTTACACTTCATTGAACACAGACAAGTTCAAAATTATTCAATATTGTTAAATTAGACAAAAAAGTTTAAACAAGGGGAGGTGCAAGATATGTAACAAAGGAGTCTTCAAATTCTGTTAGCTCATGAGGCCTTTTAAAGCCTAAATCCAACAATAAAATAATCAAAAACCAATTAAAGCTATGATCATCCTTGATATGGTATCATAATGAGGAACAATACTTACCATTCTAGCCCAAGTTGGGAAAAAACCTTTGTATAAAGAAAAAGCACCTTCAGCCTTCACAGTCTTTATTAAGCAGTCCAAAGAAGAATTGTAAAGGACACCCCTAGAAATAAATATATATAAAAAGGCGGTTAATTAAATATTTTCACATATTATTTATTTTGTATTCTTAAAAAAGGTGGGGGGTTAATATTAAACATTAAATATGAACACATAATATTTTCACATATGTATTTTTTATTCTTAAAAAGATGGGGGGTTAATATTAAACATTAAATATGAACACATAATATTTTCACATATGTATTTTGTATTCTTAAAAAAGGTGGGGGGTTAATATTAAACATTAAATATGAACACATAATATTTTCACATATGTATTTTGTATTCTTAAAAAAGGTGGGGGGTTAATATTAAACATTAAATATGAACACATAATATTTTCACATATGTATTTTGTATTCTTAAAAAGGTGGGGGGTTAATATTAAACATTAAATATGAACACATAATATTTTCACATATGTATTTTTTATTCTTAAAAAAGGTGGGGGGTTAATATTAAACATTAAATATGAACACATAATATTTTCACATATGTATTTTGTATTCTTAAAAAAGGTGGGGGGTTAATATTAAACATTAAATATGAACACATAATATTTTCACATATGTATTTTGTATTCTTAAAAAAGGTGGGGGGTTAATATTAAACATTAAATATGAACACAT
Source organism: Ascarosepion bandense (assembly GCA_037127315.1). Lineage (NCBI taxonomy): Eukaryota > Metazoa > Mollusca > Cephalopoda > Sepiida > Sepiidae > Ascarosepion > Ascarosepion bandense. Next base: position 9,324,276 of record JBBBDQ010000927.1, read on the forward strand.
AATATTTTCACATATGTATTTTGTATTCTTAAAAAAGGTGGGGGGTTAATATTAAACATTAAATATGAACACATAATATTTTCACATATGTATTTTGTATTCTTAAAAAAGGTGGGGGGTTAATATTAAACATTAAATATGAACACATAATATTTTCACATATGTATTTTGTATTCTTAAAAAAGGTGGGGGGTTAATATTAAACATTAAATATGAACACATAATATTTTCACATATGTATTTTTTATTCTTAAAAAAGGTGGGGGGTTAATATTAAACATTAAATATGAACACATAATATTTTCACATATGTATTTTTTATTCTTAAAAAGGTGGGGGGTTAATATTAAACATTAAATATGAACACATAATATTTTCACATATGTATTTTTTATTCTTAAAAAAGGTGGGGGGTTAATATTAAACATTAAATATGAACACATAATATTTTCACATATGTATTTTGTATTCTTAAAAAAGGTGGGGGGTTAATATTAAACATTAAATATGAACACACAATATTTTCACATATGTATTTTTTATTCTTAAAAAAGGTGGGGGGTTAATATTAAACATTAAATATGAACACACAATATTTTCACATATGTATTTTTTATTCTTAAAAAAGGTGGGGGGTTAATATTAAACATTAAATATGAACACATAATATTTTCACATATGTATTTTTTATTCTTAAAAAAGGTGGGGGGTTAATATTAAACATTAAATATGAACACATAATATTTTCACATATGTATTTTTTATTCTTAAAAAAGGTGGGGGGTTAATATTAAACATTAAATATGAACACATAATATTTTCACATATGTATTTTGTATTCTTAAAAAAGGTGGGGGGTTAATATTAAACATTAAATATGAACACATAATATTTTCACATATGTATTTTTTATTCTTAAAAAAGATGAGGGGTTAATATTAAACATTAAATATGAACACATAATATTTTCACATATGTATTTTTTATTCTTAAAAAAGGTGGGGGGTTAATATTAAACATTAAATATGAACACATAATATTTTCACATATGTATTTTGTATTCTTAAAAAAGGTGGGGGGGTTAATATTGAACATTAAATATGAACACATAATATTTTCACATATTATGTATTTTTTATTCTTAAAAAGTGGGGGTTAATATTAAACATTAAATATGAATGCATAATATTTTCACTTGTTATGTATCTTTATTCTTAAAAAGAAAAAGCAGAATATATGTCTAAATCTGTGTGAATGGGTAATGGATATCAACTCATAATGAAAAATCAGAGTGCTGAGTTCAAACTCCAGTTGGGTTTGTTACATTCTCTGACACACAAATACTGTTGGGATATGAATCTGTCTCCTCCCTACAGCGATGAAATAATTTCTATGACACTTAAAAAATAAAAAAATCATTGTTATTCCCTGAAAAATTATGAAAGCAGTATTCACTTTAAATAAACCAGAACATGTTGATAGGCCAATAAAATACAAATTGATCATTCATTTTAAGCTTACAACAAAAATAGAGTGATCCAAAAATTAGTTTAGGAACAAGTTTTTTGTTTGTTTGTTTTTTTAAAGCTATAACAGACAACTGTGACAAGCATGTGCAGGTTTTTTTATAGTTAACAATGTCTACATAACTAAATATTAAGTTATGAAACTGATTTGTATAATTATTTTCCCCTACCTAATATTATGATGAATTTTAATAAGTTAACTATTGGGAAATTTTACAATAAAATGTCTGCAAAAAATTCATTATTGCATCATTAAATATTTGAGCTTAACAACTTTAACAAAATACTGAAATATTCAATCATGAATATAAATGGTGGTTATTATTTTAAGAAGTAAGGGGGTACAAATGAAAAGATTTGAAATTGACAACTTTTTATATTGCAGTGAAACAGCCATTAAATACTTCTACCTTCCTTTCATTCATTCATTCATTCATTCATTCATTCATTCATTCATTTTTTCACTGAATTCAAGTGGTGTTTTTCCCCCTCTTTCTACATGATCAAAATGGAATAGTCAATTATTTACAGGTTTAACAGTTGTGAAATCTAATCATAGCCATTTATTTCTAGTAAATGACAATTACTTATTTTTTCTCAAAATGGGCCAGCACAGCCAGACTATAATAATGCAGCAGTGAAATTGTTAGGTGTCAGGAAAATGTCAGAAAATTTCTTCATGCTTAAATCCAATTTGAAATGATTCGTTTTGTGCTCAATCATGACTTGCATGAATATCAATGTCGCACCTATCTCTATCAAAATTGCAAATATTTGTACCCACTTTCCATTCTTATGAGGCTGGTTCATAACTCTTGTTTTTACAACATCTGCAGGTGTGCTCATAATGGCAGCTACAATTCCGGACATTATGCTGAAAGAGGAAGAGAAATTTGTTTTTTAAATTGCCGGACATCAAATCATTAGTAATGTGTGTAGTCATTTGAATCTGTCTTGGATTGGTCAAAAAATATGTCAAATGATGAATATTACATACTACACAAGACAACTGTTTAAAAAATAATATAAGTAAAACATTTTTATAATAATTTGCCTGAAGATGGTCAAAAAACCTGAAATGTGTAGCAAAATGCACAAAATAAAATATGAGAAAATCACACAACCAAAAACGTTTGTAGGTTTTTTTTCTCTCTTTTTCAAACACACTTTTCTCCTGCTGGGACAACAAAAAATTTAACATTAATCTAGGGTTGTATATTTTTTAGTTGCTTTTATTATTATTTAAAAATATTTTAAAGTAGTTAACTTAAATTGAAATTTTAGTTAACTTAAATTACTTAAATAGTTGCTTTGCATATTAAAAAAATATTATAAAATATATTAAAATGTATTATATATAAAAAAACGTTTGTGGCTTTTTTTTCTCTTTTTCAAACATACACTTTTCTCTCACTGGAACAACAAAAAACTTAACATAAATCTGAGGTTGTATATTTTTTTAGTTGCTTTGCATATTTCCTATCCTCAATTTTTGATATGATGAGTTAGGACTGATAGACTGATTGATCTGTTTTTAATCTTTATTTTTCAGTGAACAATTTATTTTTACTTTTTTGTTACCCTTCTTTTTTGTTATGCATTATATGTTGCTTCTTGTTTTATGAATGTTATTTTAACACGTCTGCTTTTAATGCATTAATAGAATTTTGTTAAAATATTTTACATAACTTAATGTTTACACTTTTTGTATTCTCTCTCCCCTTCATGTGCATGTGTAGTTAAATCAACAGAAACATCACTTTGAAGTTATAAATGCTGACTTTGAAATTCTGAGAAGGCATTATTGTCATATCTTCACTCTTCAGGGTTTTTTGATTTTTCTACTGAAAAAAAAAAACCTTCACAAAACTAAAAAGTTGGCATGACTGAAATAACACTCCTCAGCTAAGTGATAGACTTCTCCACACTAAGTTTTTTTAATGCTCTGGTCCTATTTTAATATTGAGCACTTTATAACAAAAAAAAACAAAAAAAAAACTGTTTACCTAAAATGCCTTCCTACTAGTAAAGCACTTTATATATATATATATATATATAAAGTGTTAAATTGTAATGATGCTTAGTGCTAATATTGCTAGTTTTTTTTTTTTTGTTTTTTTTTCAGTGCTTTACTAGTAGAAAGGCATTTTAGGTAAACAGTTTTTTTTTGTTATAAAGTGTGTGTGTGTGTGTATATATATATATATATATATATATACACACACACACACACACACACACACACACTACTGGGCATAATTATTAAGCCACCCCAGTTTTTTAAAAGAAATGATGTATTTCCTACTATTTTTAGTATTTATTGACAAGTGGATAATTCTAAATAAAAACAGAATGGTTCTTTCTTAATACTGCACAATAACATGTGCATCAAATGAACTGTTCTGGTGTCCAGTTTTTGCGATCCATTTCTCATACTTGTCACTACTTCTTATTGGCTGGTCGATGCAATGTCTTCCTGGCTGCCTTGTTAAATTTTGCAAAGTAATAATAACAAAAGAACCAAGCTGTTGATGGCTTCACTGAGTTCCTCTATTGTCAGCTCAGTGTCGAGCACTTTCATGACAGATAAGCACTCAATGGCAGCAAGGGCTGCAGTCATCACAACATTCTGTTGAGAGTAGAGGTTGGAACAGTGTCCCACCCATCTTTCCATCTTTTGGCTGTGATGACTACCCTAGTGGCAGACTTGAGGGTAGATGTCTTGTTATGCACTAGTCCCATTGCTGTCTTGATGCCATCATACCTCTGATCTTCCCTGTGATTGCTGCTGTCTGAATTTTTTCACTGAGATCTGTCCAGTACTCACTGGCACAGTATCTTGCAGTTTGCTGAGCTTTGCTCCTGACAGCTCAGAGGATCTGTATGTTTCTCTCAGTGGGAGACCACTTGTACTCTCCTAGAGTGTGTGCTTGTCTTTAATCACAGAAGTCATCTCAGTGGACTTTGACTCAAACTAGTTATGTGACTTTGAGGTCTTTTTCCCAAAGGTGACCAAGGCAGTGTATGGTATCCCGTAAAGTAGCCCACTTGTCTGTGGCAGTGTCACCGATTTGTGAAGTTTTCAGTTCACTCTGAAATCTCTCAGAAACTGCTCCACAAGGTTTAGTTGTCTAATCTTGTTGACATCAATGCGAGGATTCCCTTGCTTCTTGCCATGATGTAACCTCTATTGCTGGAGCCTGATCTTGCAGCACGCTAGGGAGTGGTCTGTCACAGTCCACGCTGTGATAAGATTGAGTGTAAAGAATGTTCTTAATGGCCATTCTTCTGACAAGGATTAAATGAAACTGGGGCCAGTGCCCTGAACGTGGGTGTCACCAAGAGATCTTGTGCTGGGACTTGGTCTTGAAGAAGTTGGTTATACACAGATTGTGGAACATGCATAGCTCGAGTAGTCTCTGGCCATTGCTGTTCATTTTGCTGACACCAAACTGTCCAAGGCATGAAGGCCACAATCAGTACCCACTCTGGCATTGAAGTCGCCCAGGAGAACAAGCTCTTCCTTGTTTGGGATGCTGCTGCTGCTGATGGCTGCAAGCCTGTTGTAGAACTTGTTCTTTGAATCCGATGCGGCAGTGTGTTGAGACATACACGCTGATGAGAGCAACAGGATCTGCTGTGGTGTTGAGGCGGAGAGTGAGAAATCACTCAGAACTGTTATTACCTGGTTCAACCATATTCAGGAGGGTGTTCCTAACTGCAAAGCCCACACCATGTTGGCGAGGTTCGTTCGAGCTCTTTCCCTGCCAGAAGAACGTGTAGTCCCTCTCCTTCAATGATCCAGAGTCTACCAGATGTTTTTCCTGCAGTGTAACAATATCCAAATGAAGTCTCTTAAGCTCATCATTGATAACTGCAGTTTTTCTGGAGTCATTGATATCCTGGAGGACGACTCCTGATTTTACCTCAAGGTTTACTCCTGAAGCCTTTTCCATGACTGGATATGGCCGCAAGGCAGCGGAGGTTTGAAATAGGGGTTTTCCTTCCCCTTGGTGAACTGCCTTCCCAGGCTGATAAGCTCCACCTGCCCGAAGCTACTGGTTATGAGGTGCCAGTGACCTGCCTTTCACCCCTTTGCTTGTCTGTCAAAGTAGTTTTGTGACGAGCACACCAGGGGCTGAACTTAGTTGTCAGTGGTTATTTGAACAAGCATGCTATGGAAGCATTTTATAGATAGTGGGAGCTTATCCCTACTATCACACCTGGCTATGACAACCTTGTATATTCAGTTATTTTTTTTACTTTTTTTTTTTTTAATCATATCACTTCAAGCAAGGCGGTAACGCCACTGATGCGCAGGGGGCTACATAGAAGTGAAAAGATTGGAAAAGAGAAAACGGGAAACCACATCCTAAACAGGGAACAAAGGATGAGCCTCTTCACCTGTTCAAAAGATGTGGGTGGAGTGTGAACTGGGCGATAGTTTAGTTTATCTACTCCAATTGAGGAAAAAAAAAAAAGAAAAGAGTAAGAAAATTGGAAAAAAGAAAGCCGGAAAAAGCTAATCAAGAATAGCATTGTTGAAAATTTAAAGTAAAATTCATAATTTTCCTAAGAAAGAATGTAGTAGAAATTGTATCGTATTGTTTTTTCTATCGTATTGAATAAAACCATTAAAGCTTAGAAATTCTACATTAAAAATTAAGCATTAGACATATGAACACATCTTTTCTAAGAGCAAAAAATCTGTCTTCTTTTATATTTAAAAAAAACAAAACAAAAAACAAACGTTAAATCATAAAAAAGTAAATAAGTTACCAATCATTTGTGTTAAATTGAAATTCAGCCTATATAATGCATTTAAATATCAAATAATAAAGTGCCAATAAATAACAAATAAATATATAAATTACATTTATATAGTTAATGTCAACAGATACGGTAAGTATAAGAATGATGAGAATATTAAATAGATAATATATATAATTTGTAATATCCAATTATATTAAACTCTATACATAAATAATAGAATCTATATATATAAAAGGCAAGATGTTTGTGTGTGTGTCTGTCTGTATGTTCTTTATACAAATCCACAATTTTTTATTCGATTCTCACCAAACTTCACACAAATATTCTTTAGGCTTCCGGTCAGGTCATGGGTTACTTATTTTTTCCAATCCCCCCCCCCCCCACAGATATTAGAAATCGATACCCAGATATCTGATCAAAATTTTTCTCCAATTTTATTCCCAATGGGTACGATAAGTTTTCATGGACTTATTTAGGTTAGTTTATCCTTGGATGACTTTTTTCACTCCGATATTGGAAATCGATACCCCAATATCCTATCGAGTCTGGTAATTGTAGTTCTTAGTCTTGGCCATGAAACCATTTACTCAGAGGACTTATTTAGCTTTCAAAATGTAATTTGCGATGAAAAACTTATTTGACATTGATACCGGAAATCAAAATTTGACTTACATCCATTCATTTTAGTAAGTTCTACGGTTTCAAGATCAACCTTTCAACAACCTACATTTTTCATGCCAAAAGAGTCTGAGTTCCTGGACCATGGATTAGTTTTAAAGCTTTCATTACACCCGATCAATGCCAGGTTATACTGTTAGTTATACATAAGAGTCACTTTCCTTTAAGATTTTCTTTAAAGCCATTTTTTCATTCAAGGAGAGAATGGCAACACATCCGTTTACTTTGGTGGCCAGTGTTCATATAATATATGGGAGGGAAAAACTATGACAAAGTGCAAAATGTTTTTATGTGGCACATTTTGTCTTTTAACCCGTTGTTGCATATTTGTTACAATTGTAACCAACTATGCAACAACGGGTTAAGATATCGGAGTAAAGTGATGTTTACATTGATTCAAGTAGACATGCACACAAAGGAAAAAGGATACTAAAAATTTTAAAACTTTTTTTTTTTAATTTATTCTGGGTAAATAGTCAAGCTGATTTTATTTAGTTTCTTTTTGGTCATATTTTCATCTATTTTGTTATTAAGTATCCCACATTGTGATATTTAGAAGATCTGCCAAGAAAGGTGGAAGTAAGAGAAACAGACATAAAATTAGTGCAGATGATCTAACAATTAAAGTACTTTCTATACACTATTGCCTTTGTCAATTTATTTTTTTTTAAATTAGATTAGCATTTAATATATATATATATATATATATATATGCATATCATCATTACGTGAGTGTTCTTAAAAAAATAACGGTAAACGGTAAAATCAGTTATTGCAAATCGCCTGCAAATACCACTCATGGTAGAATCCTAGGTCACGTAATAACTCGTTTACAAATGGAAAATATTCAGAAGTTCTACAATATAATTGTATTGAACACTTTTTAATACAAATGTGCACTGCTCTAATTTTATTATGACCAAAAACTAAGTAATTAAACAATCAAAATATATATATATATATATATATATACACACACAATTATGATCAAACTTATTATGGTTGGCAACAACTGCATTTAAAGTGAGGTTTTGAAAAAGCTCCCTTTTATGATCTTTTATTTAAATTCCTTGAGATTTCTTTTATACGTTCCTTAAACATCACAAAAACTTTTTCCACTTTTTCCACTTAAAACTATTCTTGATATCTAAAAAATGTAAAAATTATTTTCTCAAATATGTGTGTGTGTGCGTGTGTGGGGGAAATGCATTAGAATAATTTAATTTTAGTGCTTCTGTCAAGACAGACAGCTCATTAAGGAAAATCCTAAAATCGTCAAAAAAAGTGAGAAAACCCTGCGGAAAACTTATCTCAAAAAAGAATTAAATCCTATACCTATTTAAATTCTAAAATACGAAAGTACTTCAAGTTACCTTGAAAGAAAATGTGTGATTGCATTGTCTTGTAAAGATGTGTGCTTCATGATAAGGTGTTTTGAAGTATCATATGTAGCCAAATCTACAAGAACAGAAAAAAATATTATACAATATCCATGGCTAGCAAACAAATGTGGTTCCCATCAAAGTGAGATGTAAAAGATTTTACAAGCAAATCAAATATTTCAAACAAAATGATACTGATTTCATCATAAGAAGAAAAAGATACAAAGACTTTAATAATGTAAATGTGCCATCAAAAATGAAGGTAATTGTTAGAAAGTTTTAATAGTGAAATGCAATGGAACAAAAGTCTTGAAACAATGTGTTGAAATTCAATCAAGTGAAGATGAAGAATTTACAACTAAGAGGCCAATGAATTGTTTTCATTTATCTGTTCCATTCGTATTTTTTTGACATTCAATACTATCTATGATTTATTTATTACTTCTGGTATTATAAACATTGAATTTTGCTCAATATCTTTTCATGTTGAAAATTTTATGAGGTTAATAACAGCTAAATGGCAACATCTCTGGTAGAAACAAATTAGCAACAGGGTGACAAAGACTATTTCAAGAAAGAAGATGATCACTTAATAGACAAAAGGCATCCGAATGTCTGACATGAAAGGCTTGAACAAATAAGATTGCAGTCTAGGAGTAAAGGAACTGATCTAAATCTAAACTTATTTATAAATGGAACTTTGTATCTGTCCGTTACCTATAGACTCCGAAACGGCTGAACCGATTTTCTTAAGAATTTACACAGCTGTTATAAGCGTCTGCGAGTGTTCTTTGCTAGGTTTTGTGTCAAGGTACCCCTGATAAATATCAAAAATTGATAATCGAAAAAATCGGGTTATGGAAGAAGTGGTTCGATTTTAATCAAATTTGATACACTCATAGACAAAGACATAAGAAATGATATTCAGAAGTTTCAAGGCTGCAGTTCTTACAATAGTGCAGAAAATTTGATATCGATACCAGGAAATCAAAATTTGACTTACATCCATTCATTTTTCTTTCAGTCTACGGTTTCACTTTAACTGGAAACAACTATTGCTTTTTAGTCTTTCGTGCCAACATCCAAAGAGTCTGAGCTCCAGGACCATGGATTAATTTTAAAGCTTTCATTACACCTGAGCAACGCCGGGCTATACTGCTAGTTAATTAAAAGATTTATTTTGCTCAGGAACTAATTTTGTCTAAATGCAAATATTTTATTTGTATAGATTATTAAAACGAATAGCGGAAGTAATCACTCAAAAATTAACTAACTTAAGTTGATTTACCTCACTTTCCACTACAGTGGGAACAAGAAACAGAAATACACATTGATAATTATTATATGGTTTATAATTTTTGTTCTTTCCAACAGACAACAAAGGTTGGAAGGGAGAAGGGGAAGAATGAGAAGATACAGGCAAAGGCTGGGACAAGAGCAGAGGAATGAGATTGTGGATAATTATAGGTATCAACACCTGTGAAATTTTTGTGAATCCAGTAAGTTACATGTGGTTCTCTAAAAGTTTTATTTTATAAAGAGAAAAAAAAGAAAAAAAGGTAATAATTACCTCCCATATTTATAAAGAGAAAAAAAAGAAAAAAAAAGGTAATAATTACCTCCCATATTTATAAAGAGAAAAAAAAGAAAAAAAAAGGTAATAATTACCTCCCATATTTATAAAGAGAAAAAAAGAAAAAAAAGGTAATAATTACCTCCCATATTTATAAAGAGAAAAAAAAAAGAAAAAAAAGGTAATAATTACCTCCCATATTTATAAAGAGAAAAAAAAAGGTAATAATTACCTCCCATATTTATAAAGAGAAAAAAAAGAAAAAAAAGGTAATAATTACCTCCCATATTTATAAAGAGAAAAAAAGAAAAAAAAAGGTAATAATTACCTCCCATATTTATAAAGAGAAAAAAAGAAAAAAAAAGGTAATAATTACCTCCCATATTTATAAAGAGAAAAAAAAAGAAAAAAAAGGTAATAATTACCTCCCATATTTATAAAGAGAAAAAAAAAGGTAATAATTACCTCCCATATTTATAAAGAGAAAAAAAAGAAAAAAAAAGGTAATAATTACCTCCCATATTTATAAAGAGAAAAAAAAAAGAAAAAAAAAGGTAATAATTACCTCCCATATTTATAAAGAGAAAAAAAGAAAAAAAAAGGTAGTAATTACCTCCCATATTTATAAAGAGAAAAAAAAAGAAAAAAAAAGGTAATAATTACCTCCCATATTTATAAAGAGAAAAAAAAAGTTAATAATTACCTCCCATATTTAAACAGAGAAAAAAAAAAGTTAATAATTACCTCCCATATTTATAAAGAGAAAAAGAAGAAAAAAAAAAGGTAATAATTACCTCCCATATTTATAAAGAGAAAAAAAAAGGTAATAATTACCTCCCATATTTATAAAGAGAAAAAAAAGAAAAAAAAGGTAATAATTACCTCCCATATTTATAAAGAGAAAAAAAAAGAAAAAAAAAGGTAATAATTACCTCCCATATTTATAAAGAGAAAAAAAAGAAAAAAAAAGGTAGTAATTACCTCCCATATTTATAAAGAGAAAAAAAAAGTTAATAATTACCTCCCATATTTAAAAAGAGAAAAAAAAAGTTAATAATTACCTCCCATATTTATAAAGAGAAAAAAAAAGAAAAAAAAAGGGTAATAATTACCTCCCATATTCACTAAAGCAGCACGTTGCACATTTGGCACCCAACCACTCCACAATCCTCTGACACCACCATCAGCAGCTATTTTCTGGAATGCATGTGTGGTACTCTTTATTCTGCAATGAAATCTCGTATTCTTTAACCATTGATCCAGAAAGGTACCATTCTTAGAATATGGCATGGTAGTTATTCACAAAGCACATCTTAGTTTAGGCCACTCAGTGAGAATCAAAATATATTCAGTAGTCAAGGAGACCAGCATGCTAAGAATAATAATAATGTCTTTTTTGTATTATTTATATAGCAATTCTGTTCACAAAATCAAAGAACCCAATATGATTGGCGGTTCAATTAAAATAATGACATTGTGTTGTAAGCGTTGGAAAGGGAGATGAAAAATTCATAGTATCACATTTTTTAAACTTGAAAAAATATTTTTCTTTCCTTCCAAATAAGAATTGGATTGCCAGTCAATCTTTGACATCAATCAAGGTGTCATAATAGAGTGTAGATAATGCAATAAATATTGGCATTAAAAATAGATTCAGCAAGGAGAGTTCAAATTATGGCCGAGTCTGTTCACTTCACATTTATACCTCAGAACAAGGCACTGATATTGCTCTTTTCTCTTCACCTGAGGGTTAAACGGCAAAGTAGACAGGACTCTCTAGCCTTGAGCAACAATGTAAAGTAGAATTAGTGAGCAGGGTTCAAATTATGGCCCAATCTGTTGTGTTTACCACACTTATTCCCTCAATAAAAAGCATAGATCCATCTTTTTCCATCTAAGGGTTAAATGGTAGGGTAAACTTGGCTCTCTAGCCTTGAGTAAGAATAGAATGTATAAACAGCAAGTAGAAGTCAATCTGTTGTGTTCACTTGACACACACACTCAAGAAATGCATGGATCTGTCTCTTCTCCCAGGTAAAGTTTAAACGGCAGGATAGAATGGGCTCTCAAGGCTAGAAAACCCGGTGGTTGCTACTGAAGATTAAGCAATCAGTGTAAGATTGAATTACAAACTGTGAAGAAGGCTATGGAAAACCACTCCACCGAGTTCCCCACCTAAAAAAAAAAAAGAAAAAATAGAACCAGACATAATGAATTTATTCTACAGTGTGAAATTCTAAAACAAGAGACATTTTTTTTTAACAATATTTATACCTTGGTGGCTTTCCAGCAAGACGACGTTTTCCATCCATCTGCATTTGTACCTTAACAAGATCAGTTGGACTTGCAAGAAACTGGCTAATCATACCTGAAACCATTCCACAGCAACCAGCTTTCCTGGAGAAAATACCAAAATCAAAATATAGAACAGAACATGATTTATGGTACGCGTTTGGAAAAATAAATTTACAAAATTAATCAGTCTGTCATTTTTTTAATCATCTCACCCCAGGCAAGGTGATAATGCCACTAGGACATGGGATTACAAAGAATGAAAAGACTTTAGTGAGGAAAAGAACAATAAAGGAACAGGATTCAGGAAGACAGAAGATGGCGACTGGCATTGCAGCTAAACTTTTGAAGATTGTAGATGGCAGGGAAGCAAGAAATTGCAGTTCCATAGGTGAGAAAAATTGTTCCTGAATTGTTGTTGGCTTTTTGGCACAGACTTTACTTTTGAGATGACTCCAAAGAAAGAAATATAAAATCATCAAGTCACATGACGATGGTGGCCAACTGATATCACTGTTTTGAGAGATGATCTAACCTAAGAACTTTTCAGTCAATAAAGCCATTGTTGCATTAGTTTTGTGGCATGTGGTGCCATCCTGTTGGAACCACAAATCATCGATATCCATAGGATTCAATTCAAGCCATAATTGCCATCACAGAAATAACATGATCCAATATTGAAATCAATAAAATTTCACCAATGACACTGTTTTATTTACTACTAACTTCAATCTGTCTTAATGAAACACCATATATATATATATATATATATATATATATATAGTCATCCGCAGACAGATCTGTTTCGCTGTATCACAGCTCATCAGTACGGTTAGACTCCGATCGCTTCCTAACCCAGGATTGAAACCCAACCGAATCGGCATCAGTCGGCGATTCTACCTCTGGGCCATTACACATGCCCAATAGCTAGAGTGCTCTAATTCATTATTGAATGAGCGGTGCGTATATGCCAGAGTAGCTACTGTTTTCAAAGTCTCCCACTGTTCCAGAGTGCTCAATCAGGGTGTGAGAGCATAAATACTATATATATATATATATATATATATATATATATATATATATATAGGATTAATAGAGATAGGATTAATAAATAGAATTTTCTAAGTAATAAATTTAGCACATATTTTTCATTAATGTGATTCCTCAAATTTATGCCAGTAATCAAAAACAAATACATATATATCTTACTAAAGTAAGCAAGGTGTCTACACAAATATGGTTATCAACTAAAAATAACATTTAAAGTGATAAAAATTAATACAAATATAAATTTGTTGTTGATGTTATTTTCAGCACCCAGATTTGAGAATTTTGTCGATGAACCTCTTCATCATCGTTTGTTCTACAAGTCAAGAGGGTATCAACAATTGTCTGCTGATTTTCTCATTTTTAGTATTTTTCTATTAGGTTAAAAAAAATAATTTATGTGCTTTTTATTAATGTTAAATTAAATTTTTCTTGCATGTGTGTGTGTGTGTGTGTGCATGCCTGTGTATCTGCATATGTGTAGAATGTTGTGGTTATTTCTCCTTTTTGGAGTAGATAGACTAAACTATCGCCCGGTTCACACTCCACCCACGTCTATTGAACAGGTGAAGAGGCTCATCCCTTGTTCCGTGTTCAGGATGTGGTTTCCGGCTTTCTCTTTTCCAATCTTTTCACTCTTATCTTTTTTTTCAATTGGAGTAGATAGACTAAACTATCACCCGGTTCACACTCCACCCACGTCTATTGAACGGGTGAAGAGGCTCATCCCGTGTTCCCTGTTTAGGATGTGGTTTCCGGTTTTCCCTTTTCCAATCTTTTCACTCTTTTCTTTTTTTTCAATTGGAGTAGATAGACTAAACTATTGCCCGGTTCACACTCCAACCATGTCTATTGAACAGGTGAAGAGGCTCATCCCTTGTTCCCTGTTTAGGATGTGGTTTCCGGCTATTTTCCATTCTTTTTACCCTTACGTAATCACCTGCACATCAGTGGCGTTACCGCCTTGCTTGGGGTGATATGATTTAAAAAAAAAAAAAAAAAAAAAGAAAGAAATTTCCTTGTTCCCTTATACTCTCACACTATTCCTTTTTGTTCTTTTTTTCTTTCTGTTATATCCTGGGGGGAGGGGATAAACAGAGAAAGAACAGTGCAAGAAATAATTCTTAACACTGAGGGTATATGAATAGAGATTTATTATACCTCAGTACAATAAACCACATACACGGACACCAACGAACAGTTAACAAGAATAACAATCAAGAAGAAAATGTCTCTGTATAGGACGTATGTGTCCGTCTAGTGAAGAATGCTTCCGTCTAATGACGTATAGCTCTCGTATAATCACAATCACTCTCATATAGTCACAGTCTGTAGTTCGTTTTAGTCCCGGTCTTTTATAAGGTAGGACATGATATTTCACTACAACACTTTCTTTCAAAAAGTATATATATATATATATATATATATATATATATATATTAAAAAGTGGAAAAAGTTTACATGTATCAGACTAAATTTGTCCAGTGAAGTCCTAAAGTATGAAACGTATCACAAGAAAACATTTTACACATTGCCATATATTTTTTCACAAAAATTGTTCTTGATATATAAAAATTTACACATTGCCCAATTATATATAATGACTATCTGCTCATTTAAAAGTTTTCATGTCTACATTCACTTAATATCCATGAAAGAAAAACTGTAAAAACCTTAAAAAAACTGAGTAAAATTTTTCTTGTGCATTACATTCAATGAGGTGTGTGTGTGTGTATGTATGTAACTAAATTTGACTATGTTTCTTGTTATTTCTTTAATTCTTTATAAAAATTGAATTCCCTTACCAAACTGGAAATGTTCCATCTGGATTCTTAAGGAAGACATTTTCTCTAAGAATTTCATAGACACTCATTCGACATCCTGTATAGACTGTAGAAAAAACAAGACAATAGAACTTTAAAAAAAAAAAAAATGGGAAAAAAAATGTTCATTTATATATATATATATATAGAGAGAGAGAGAGAGAGAGAGAGAGAGATGACAGACAATGTATTATCATTAAGTTTTTTTATGTAATTTTTCATGTGTATTTTTTTTTCTTTTCGGAACTTAAATTACATAAGAGTTGATAATCTCGGATGATATTGCAAAGTGATATTATGTAACACTGACCAATTAAAACAAGAAAATTAAATTAATTATCCATTATAAAAAATTAAAAACTGCCAACCTCATTATGAATAATAATAATTCACCTACAAAATCTAAACTGCAGAGAACCAGTATTGTTTACAAATTTACATCTCCTTTAAGAACCATATTCCTCAACTAACCAAATCCGCAAACAATTACATTGGCTATACCACCACAAAATTGACAAGATTGACCTTACACCACAGTTCTATTCAATCTCAAGACTATATGCATAAACTTTCCACATGTTTATTTATAAGTAAAACAAAATTAATTCATGATAATGGCTATAAGTATAGCTAGAAAGAGCTCACAAATACAAAAAAGCTTTGGACAATTCTTATATAACCTAAGTTCCGAAAAGAAAAAAATTACAGGAACACATGAAAAATTATATAAAAATAATATGATAATACCTTGTCTGTCATTTTCAATGAAACCTGTCTAAAAGAGAGATTGTTTCCCAAATACACAAATATATATATATATATATATATATATATATTTATTACAATAACTATTTTACTTATTGGCTATTGTGGCATGTGGGGGCTTCCTTATGTTGCTCAATTCAGCAGTAGCAACAATGGAAGTAATCAGCAGGGAATAACCAGGAGTCTGAGAACCCTTAAAAATGCTGACTGACCACTATTCAGACTCTTTTTCACTCTTCCTTTTCAGTGGTCACTACTTTCAAAGCCTAGCTTGAAGGGCTACAGCCTTTGCTGCAGAAGACATGTGGCTTGTCTTGGCAGCTTAACCCAAGATTTCTTGTTCCTTGTTGGAACAAGTGGAGAAATCTCTCTCTACAAAACATCTACTTAAGGGAAGAACTTTGTTAACCAGGAAACCAAACTTTTTTCTTTTTTTTTGCAAAATACCACTATTTTGTACTGATTTTTAAACCACAAATAAAAGCTGTTAAACAACCTTGGGTTTGTTTAATCCATTGTAAACACTGCTGAGCACACAAACACACACACATCCATGAAAAATTTCTACAATATACATTACTGTGCAAAAGTATTAGGACAAGAACTATTTTATCTTTTATGACAGAAAATAAACAATTTAATTACAGTAATTTTATTTGATTTACTCAACAAATGCTTTAACAAGAAAAAATACTTGTTACAAAATAAATTTAATATTCAGTATAATAGCCTTTTGCTTTGATCATAGCCTTCATTCTGTCAGGCATTGACATCACAAGTTTCTTCAATGTATCTAATGATATCTCCTGCCAAGCAGCTTGTATTTGTTCCCAAAGTGTGTCTTACGAAGTAACATTAGCTTTATCAGTTTTTTATCCAAAATATCTCATCGATGTTCAACAGAGTAGTTCTAAAATAACTAGTTTAATAGAAAATAGAAAAAAATTAAATATAACTTCTTTTTAATACATTTATTTTACACTTAGTTTTATTTATTAGAAATTTACTTGGCTTTTCACCCTGTATTTGAATTTCAGTGAGGTTTTTAGGAAAATCAACCCTGTCCTAATACTTTTGCACACTACTGGTAGTTTGCAAAAGTGTTAGGACAGGGAGATTTGAAACTTTATTTTGATGACTCATAAAAGATAAAATAGTTTTTGTCCTAATACTTTTGCACAGTACTGCACACACACACACACATATATATATATATATATATATGCGCATATGTGTGTGGCTTGAGATACAAAAAAAATTTGCTACAAATACAGAAAAGATTAGATTGTTATGCGAAATTCATGAAAAAATTTAATTTTATTCATCACTATTAATGTGCCATCTCTTGATACTAAGCACTATAATCATTAAGACTGATTGCCTTAAAAACATTCTTCTTCTATGTGCTCTGTCCCTTCAGGACGTAGGCGATTATGACTTTCCATGTTTCCCTATCCCTGGTGGCTCTGAGCATGCCTTCTCCTGTTACATCCATGCAATCCTTGTTCCGTCATCCACCTGATTAGGTCCTTCAAATATGTTATCCGTTGCTTTCTCCTGTCTCTTTTTCCTTCTATCTGGCCTGTTAGTATCAGATTCTCCAAGCCTTCCTTCCTCATTGCGTGTCCCAGGAACTTCAGCTGTCTCTTTCCTGATGCTCAGTATTAATTTCCTTTTTGTTTCCATCATTTACAAGACCTCATCATTGCTCACATGCTTGATTCATGACATTCACAGCATCCTTCTGTAGAACCACATTTCAGTTGCTTCAAGTTTTTCCTTCATCTTTGATGATATTGTCCAGCATTCACTGCCATATTGAAGGACAGACAGCACATAGCAATCCAGTACTCTCTTCCTTGTTTCTCGTGAAATTGTCCTGTTTCTTAATATTTTACTCAACTTCTCAAATGCTTCTTTCACCATGCCAATTGGCCTTCAGGATCTCTGTGTCGCGCTTTCCGTCTTCTGTTATAACGCTTCCCAGGTATTTAGCAAAATACAATCTTTGCTATTGCTTAATTTCTACATAAGTGAATCATAAAAATCCGAAGCCCAATGATGCAAAAGAAAAAAACTGACCTTTATTTACATAATTCACACTATCATACTCATCTTTGTTGCCATTTGTACGACGTTTCAGCCGTTGTACGCTCTGGCCTTTTTCAGGTGCTAGGAATTTCAAACAATCACCTTGCTCAAAGTCTCTTTAGGTAGTCATGAGTTATCTCCCTCTAACCCTGTAAGTTACTTGTTCACCACTGCTGAAACTTGGTATTGAACTCACAACTCTTTGGGTCAAGTCACAGGAACTCACCAATGTCTCTATACACTTGACCATGTGTCCTTAAGGAGATGATATAGCCCAGTGATTGTCATAAAGGGTTCTGTTCAAAATTCCTAGCACCTGAAGAAGGCTGGAGCATACAAAGGCTGAAATGTTGTACAAATGGCAACAAAGATGGGGACAATAGTCCAAATAATGTAAATACTACCTCATCTCAGAAATATAGACAAATACTAAAATTATCCTTACATCACAAATATTCATATTTCAGAATCTTTCTTTGTCAATGTGTTTCACCCTTGTACATATACAGGCTGGTTTGAAAGTAGGTAGGCAGTTAGTATTATTTTTGTGTATCAATTATATTATTACAATAGTGTTTTTTGTTTCTAACAAGACGAGGCCCCTCTACATTATTCAAAAGCAGACCATGAGTATCTTGATGAAACATTTCATGCGAAATGGATTGGCCAAAAAGGTTCAATTGATTCGCAAGCATATTCACCTGATTTGATACCAACGGATTTTTTCTTTTAGCAAGTACTCAAGGACAAAGTTTATCACTGAAAACCAAAAAGTCTTAGTGATTTGAAAAATTATTTAGGAGATGCATTTCAAGAAATTAATACCCAAAGAAACTTGTACAAAAATGTTTGTAAACTTCAAAGCTGTGTTAATTGTGATGGACAACAGTTTGGGCACCTGCATTGATAAAATTTAAGCACTCTTGTATTATTGCACATAATAAAATCTAATTATCAAATTGTACTAGCAAATGTAATTGTAATGTAATATCAAAAATGTTATCATTTACTGTCCACCTGCCTTTGGATCACCTTGTACATGCGTGGATTTACATCTGTCTATTGAAAGACAATTTCATCATACAAACAAAATGTATATTTTCAAAGGTCTTTGAATAATCATAATTATTTTAAAGAATTTTAAATTTACAATTAAATGAAAAATGGAAGTAACTTGTTTTCAATTAAAATGATTTTAGCGTGTCGTTAAAAAAAAGTAACTGAAATGCAATAAAGCTTACCAATATGTCTAATAACGGCTGGTGTCACTCCTTGCCAAAGTTTCTGAACACCTTCTTCTTTAACTAAAAGAAACAAAAAATGTGAAGAAGTTAACCTGATGATGAGTTAAAAAAAACAAAAAATAAAAAAAACAAAGCAGCTCAAAAGTTTCTTTATTGCATAACCATTTTATAAACACAGCTATATTTCGGCTCAAACACATTCAATTTTTTTCTATTAAGTATCTTTGTTTTATGTTCCCCCACCTTTTTTTCACTTCCCTTCCCAATTTTCTTTCCTATTTCTTTTCTTCATATGAATTTCCAATGCATGAAAATCTTTTTGAATTTTTTCATAATAAAAACAGTTGCTGATGAAATACATTTTGCCGAAATGATCATCTGACATATGTAATTTTCAAATTTTTATTTATCATAACTCCCACTACCAAAGAGGAATTACTACTAAATGTTTCCCCTAGCCCTAGCCCTACCTTAATAAAACCAATACTTTCCAACCCCTTCCTTCACCTAAGCTAACCTCTGGGTTTAGAATTTTTCCTCATTCTTTGTTTATAAGGGGTTGAAGAATGCATGTCTTAAATGACATGTTAAAAAATTGAAAATGTTGATATGGTTTTTTCTCCACTAAGTTTTATCTGAATTTACAGATAAATAAATATATATATATAATTAGGTAGTACTGAATTATAATGGTGCTTAGTACAATAATTGCTAATTTTTCAGTATCAATTAACTACCTGAATCATTTAAAAAAGCAATTAATCACCTGCACTATTAAAGAAATAAATCTTACACCAACCAAGCACACTAAAAAGTCATACCAAAACGTGCCACATTAAAAAGTCATACCAATAAAAAGCAATTAAAAAACACTAACTTCCTACACTGTTTAAAAAAAATAAAAAATTCAGTAAGCAAAAAAAAAAAAAATCACTTGCATAGAAAGATATCAAATTTTCCCAAAATTCATATAAATATGAAAAAACATTGGGAAACAGCAGAACAATAAGCAGGGTACTTGATGAGTGATAACATCACAATAATGCTCTCATGAAACAAGACTGCTCTGTTAAGTGAAAAACCTCTCCATATGAATTTTCTCTCTCTCTCTCTCTATATATATATATATATATATACTAGCAGTATAGCCTGGCATGGTTCGGATGTAATGAAAGCTTTAAAACTAATCCATGGTCCTGGAGCTCACACTCTTTGTACGTTGACACGAAAGACTAAAAAGCAATAGTTGTTTCCAGTTAAAGCAAAACCGTAGACTGAAAGAAAAATGAATGGATGTAAATCAAATTTTGATTTCCTGTTATCGATATCAAATAAGTTTTTTCGTCGTAAACTGAATTTTGAAGGCTAAATAAGTCCACTGAGTAAATGGTATCATGGCTGAGACTAAGAACTACAATTATACCTACTTAGAGCCAAACCCAAAGCAAAAACTAAAATAAAAGGGCTGAAAAAAATACAGGCATACAGGCAAATAAACAGACACACACAAACATCTTGCCTTTTATATATATATATATATATATATATATACACTAGCAGTATAGCCTGGCGTTGCTCGGGCGTAATGAAAGCTTTAAAACTAATTCATGGTCCTGGAGCTCAGACTCAGCCTAAAGAATATTTGTGTGAATTTTGGTGAGAATCAGATAAAAATTGTGGATTTGTATAAAGAACATACAGACAGATAAACAGATACACACACACACACACAAACATCATGCCTTTTATATATATATATATATATATATATATATTATCAATTTTCTGCACTATTGTAAGAACTGAAACCTTGAAATTTCTGAATATCGTTTCTTATGTCTTTGTCTATGTGTGTATTAAATTTGATTAAAATCGGATTAAAAATTATTAATTATGATTAAAATCGGACCACACCTTCTATAACCCGATTTTTTCAATTATCGATTTTTGATATTTATCGGGGGTACCTCGACACAAAACCTAGCTAAGAACACTCGCAGACGCTTATAGTACAACTGTGTAAATTTTCAAGAAAATTGGTTCAGCTGTTTCGGAATCTATAGGTAACGAACACCCACACACACAAAGTTTAATTTATAAGTAAGTTTAGATTTAGATTAGATATATATATATATTATTATTATTATTATTATTTCATCTGTAAACGAGTTATTATGCAACTATGGTTTCTACTTTCCCGTGTCTTCTGTTTTTTTGTAGAGTTAAACGTTGCCTTATACAGACATACACATTGTGTGTGCGTGTGTTTTGACATATGTATCATAAGTACATGGTTACTATCAATGCTAATTCCTATCTCTACACTGTCTATATCAATGCCCTATCTCCAATATTGAGCTTGTAATTATAGCAAATTTTTAGGATGTGCATTGTGGTCCAGTGGATATCGACTTGAAACGAGAAGTTGGGGAGCCGAGTTCAAATTCCAGTTTATTTTGTTGCAATCATATATGCGCAAATACCCTTGGGAAAAGGTATTAATCCGTCTCTTCCTTCCAGTTATGGGTCAAATAACAGGACAGATTGGATTCTCTAGCCTTGGTTGGCAACCAGTCTACCACAGAAAGCAATGGCAACCTACTGCGGGATAATCTTCTGCCCAATCAGTCATGTCTCTTTCGAGACATGATCGCCCAAGTGTGTATCACGTATGGCACTTAACTGACTGACTGACTGATATGACAAAGTGAAAAAAAATTAGTAATCCTGTAACCCATTTGGGTCATAGTTCACCAAGGGGACAGTGGTGTATCTTGGGCAAGATGGCCTGATAAAGCTCAAACCTAAAAATGATCGTGGACAAATACTGAAGTTTTCAAAATCTCATAAAGAATGATAAGATTTGAACTCTAAATAAAGATGCTTGTTGCAGTTTTAAAAACAGACATATTGAAAACAAAGCAAGGAAGAGTAAAGGAAAATTATTTATCATTTAGAAAAAATAAATAACCACTACATATTTTTCCCTGTTATTCAATCAGGGAAATCTTTTGAGCTATGAAAAGCAAGGAATAACAAGTGGTTAGTTTCTTTTTATTTCTATTTTTTTAAATACTTTTTGATTTACCATTTCATGGTGAATATTTTTTTCTTTGCTCTTCCTTTGTTTTAATATAAAGTAGGTGAAAATAAAAAACAAAACAAAAAACTCCCCATTGAAAATTATTTTTTCTTGATATTGTACGTAGATGGTTGAATGTTTCTTAAATTGGCCTTGTGTCAAACATAACCAAACTCCTTACAACTTATAGGCTTATTCAGAGGGTCATCAAAATTATCATAATTGTCAGAAGGTTGGATGTTGGAATGTGGAAGAATAAAATATTTCATTTGCACGTTAAAGTAGAATTTTATTAACAGAACAGAATAACATGAAGTTGTAGGAGTTGAATGTTCAATAAGAAAATGTACGTAGTCAAATGTTCCAAGAGAAATAGTAGTAAGGAATTAAGTGTCCTGAATTCTAGTTGTAAGTAGCTAATGTGTTTAATAAAGTCTATATTCCTCTCTCTTTTTTTATGGTCAGTGAGAAAGTGAAAAAGAAGGTAATACTATAAAAGAAATTGTACTTATCGGAAGTTAGATTTTAGGAGTCAGTTGAAGTATCTTCTCATTGTTGTCACATTGTCTTCTTTGTTGACTGCGAAAAATGTTTAGGATAGAGAAGAAAAGGTAAAAGAAATTAGCACGAGTCAAGAAGGAGAATGAATATGTCAGGGTTGGCAGATTAAAATTTCTTTAGTCACATCTTGCAGCGTCTCTAATTTCTGCTTCCAACCTTCTGTTTTTATAGCCAAAGACAATTTTAACGGACTTGCTAACTTTTCTCTTGGTTTTTCAAATCGCTTTCTTCCATTGGTTAGAAAATTAATTTAACATCTGATTGCAGTATGTCTTTTTGTCTTTTTCTTTCGGTATGGGGGGGGAGGTAGGTCAATCTTTTTTTTTATTTGGTAAAAATCAGTATTTCACACATAATTGTGAATTTTTGTAAAAATTAAGAAGGAAAGAGAGCTACTTTTAATTCCATATTTACTACAATATCACCACTTTTGCATGAAAAAAGAATATATTGTGATGCATAATGAGGTAGAACATCATTGCTTTTATTTCAGAATAACAAATTGAATCCAGAATAACAAATTGAATGGCACAAGGCAAAATACTGCATGAGTGTGTAGGCTAGCATTCTGTTATGAATATTGCAGTCTGTGGTACAAGTGTAGAGATGGCATCACAGTGTTCAGTAGATACCAAACCCATCAGAAATTGTAATTCCAAGCTGATGATTACAGCATCTGTGGTAGATATCCACAACATCCAGATAGAAAGAAAATGTGCAAAAGGTAGAATTTTAACACTATAGTGTACTTCTTCAACTATACCATTCAAAATAAAACATATTTTATGAAAATCAACCAAGTTATTAACAATTTTAAATATGGAGTTTCTTTTCACCTATTCTGTATATTTGTACGTATTATCTTTTTAATGTACTTCCCATGATTCATTTGTTTTTGCATTTTAAACCATGACAAGTAAAAAAAGAGAAAAAATAGAGACAGTAATTGAAAGAGACATACCAATGCCAACAACGGTCTTGATCATTCCTCTGTATGGCTGGTGTGAAGAAGGTCCCAACTTTGTTGCTTGTTCTCCTTGGATTTGAAGTCTGGTTTTAGTCAAGTCCAACGGATATGTAACTTCAAAAACAGCCACAAAAATAAAATAAAATAAATATAAAGAACTTAACTTATTCTTTGTTTTAGTTTTTAAACTTCTAACTGAAATACGATAGTAAGTCAGAAATTGTCCACACTTTCACTATCTCTATATAAGAGTGCGGATAATTTTTAATTTTCTCTCACAGTCATAAGGTCTTATGAACAGGAAAGCCTCTGGATTTAATAATTTTTTTTTTTATAATCATATCACCCCAAGCAAGGCATTTTATTGCCACTGTTTTGCAGGAGGTTACATAGGAGGAGGGGGTTAGTTATGAGAAAGAGTGACAAGTTATAGGGGGTGTTAGGAAGTGGGTAAGAGAAGAGTGGATGGAAAAAGGAGCATGAGGGAGAGGTCGCAAGTTAGTGAAATAGAAGATGACTATTGACTTTACATTTAAATTCTTGGAGATTGTAGCTGTCAGTGAAGCAAGTAAACGGAAGGGAATTCCACAGGTAGGAAGTGCGAGAAAAGAAGCTGCTGGAGTAGAATTTGCATTTACATTTTATTGGTTCCACAGTAAAAGGGTGGGACCTAGTTGATAATCTTGTGGCTCGAGTAAACTCATATATAGGGGACACCAGTGAGCTAAGTTCATTGGAGCAGAAGCCGTCAAAGTATTTGTGGAAGAGACACAGGGAAGCCACATTGCGCCGGTGAGAAAGTGCATTGTATCTGAGCTGCCAAGTCAGGATCGATCACATTACAGATTCTCTGTTGGATTTTGTCAAGGACACCTAGGTGGATAGCAGGAGCACCTAAGCAGATATGTAATTAGTAACTTTCAAGTCTTCTTTCATTTAATAAACTACTACTACGCTAGGATATTGAAATTATTTAACCCATCAGTCCATGATATCTAATATTTTAAAGAATGGGATATCTAAAATGACAATTAGCCAAAAAGAACTAAACTTTAAAAAAAAACTCATTCAGTAATTGGTTAATTGCATTATTACCATCATTACTGAATATATGATAAAAACAGTTATGATTCTATGGGGTAGGACCAGAAGGGACCAAGGCCCCTGAAGAATTTTGGTTGGCTCCTCAGTTGGTCCCCAACTTTTATAAGCTTCAAAAATTTACAAAACTGACCACTCTCTGATTTTGATAAGATTTGATCTTCAACACTTTTCCCTCTGCATTTTCTTTTGCAGTTAGGATCATGTAGAAATGATATTATTTAAATTATTTCCTTATTTCAAAGTAGCTTCTTGATCATATGGCCGGACTTTGCCGAAAACATAAAATAATTTTTTAACTGATTTTTGTACAGCTCTGATTCCCCCAGCATTTTGATTGATTTTGTTGCATTTATTTTTTTTTTCTCACATTTAATTTTTGTGCTTCAAAAAATTTTGTAGAAGAAAAAAATCAGAGCAGTATTGACATTAGTATTAACACTTTGATTTTGTTTTGAATTGAACCTCTCTTGTGTTCTAACAGCTTGTGAGTGGAAAAGAGGCCAAGAATAGATTAGAACTCCACTACTATGAATGAAAAGTTATTCCATTTAATTTAGTGAAGTAACATACTTATACTCAAACTCATTCCTAAGTTGTGTATACGATAGGGGGTGTAGTATGAAAATGAAGACGCTGCTTGAGTTTGGCCCTCTCCTCCTCAGAAAAATCTTGGCCCCTAAGTGCCTCCACCCACACACACTTTCAGAATTACACAATCACCACTGGATAAAAGCCGCTCTGGCCCAACACGAGCTAGTAAATTAGTTTAAGAAAAGGGCAAATATTCTTCAACTTTTAAGCAATTCTTCAAAATCTAAACGGTTTCAGTCAAACTTTTTATCTATAGTGTATATATTATATTATAATAATATTACATATTTCTGTATATAAAGCAATCTCTAGATAAGATGAGGCAAAATAATATAGCAAATTTTCATGAATTTATCCTATACCTACAGCATAAAACAGATGCTTATTGATTATATAAAGACTGTGTTATTGGAAATGTTACTTACTCTATCATTAGAAATTAAAAATTAAACGAAATACCAAAACAGATTCTATATTGTTTTTCCTATACAAAACCCTTAAAAAGGGAAATCATTGTTTTGTTTTCATTTCATCACAAGATCTCTTGCAAATACTGATTCTTCTTCTTTTCCTATCTCTAAACAGTTACAAACAGCCTGGTGTACTAATGGTCATTTACTTATACTTCATCTAACCACCCTCTATCTGTTATTAAACATGTACCCTCATCAACAGAATACAGAATTAGTAAAAATTCAGCAAATGAAGAAGTATTTAATAAGCATAGCAATTTTTATAATACTGCCTTAAAAAGTAGTGGATATAAAAACCCAAATATTAAATATGTAAATGAGAAAAGTAAACCTTGAAGATAAAATAGGAATAGAAATATTATCTGGTACACACCCACTTTCAACCAAATGACAAGTAGTAAATTGGGGAAAAAATTCCTCGTTAATTAGGAAACACTTTCCAGAAAAAAATCCACTAAGTAAGATCTTTAATAAAAACACTATTAAATTAAGTTACAGCTGTATGAACAACCTAGAAAAAATCATTAAAAAAAATCACAATAATAATATTTTTAAAAAGTTTAACAAAATTAATAAAAACAACCGGATAACAGAAAATAACAATTTAAACAAGAAAAAATGTAATTGTAGAAACAATATAGATTTCCCGTTAGAAAACAAATGCTTAAAGGAATCAATTGTCTATCAATGCAAAATATCTTCAAAGGAAAACCCAAATAATAAAAAAAATTATATAGGGAGTACTAAAAATACACTTAAATGGCGAATTTACCAGCATACCTCTTCATTTAATAATAACAAATACAAAAATAGAACATTCCTATCAAAATATCATTGGTATTTAAAAGAAACAAACAAAATAAAAAAAAACACCCACAATAAAATGGAAAATTCTAAAAGAAACTAAAACCTGGAAGTCCTTAAATGAACCATGTTCATTATGTTTATACAAAAAACTATTTATTATTAAATCACTTAAGAATAAAAATCTATTAAACAAATGCAATGAGATAAGTGTCATATGTAGACATTGCAAAATGTTCACAATAGAAAATGGGTAGAATTTAAATGAAACACTATGCATATAACCAACAAATGCTTAACTTAATTAAATTACTGACGAACAATCAAAACAAAGTAAATTAAAGCACAAAATTATGGATATAAAAATTTTTTTAAAAAAAAGCTTTACAACAAATAAATAGATAATAGAAAGATGGTATAAGGATAGCAGGAAGTAAATCAGAACAAAGAAAAAACAAAACTGTTATTTATAAATCAAAGATTTCAAGAAAATGACAACTAAGAGACCAAAAATGATAAGAAAGTGAAAAGGACAACCTTGGTACTAAATGGGCATATCACATCACATAAAACTAAAGGGAAAAAAACAAAGGAGAAAAGTAAGATAAGGGAAAAAGGAAAAAGGAGGTAAAAAGAGAAAAAGTTAGTATGTATTCTTTGGGGCCAAATCTCAAAATGAATCTTCGCTCTGATTAGTTAAAAGAAACACACATATAAATTTTATAACTTCCCACATACATACACAGCAAATCAAAGGTTTTTTTTTATTTAAATGTAAAACATCTGTACAACCAACATCAAACATTGCCTGATGAAGAGAAGAGATCTCGAAATATAGAAATTTCCATGTCGCAATGTACAATTAATTCATAACTATATAATTATATTAAACTCTATAATAGTTATTATATTGAGCACTATTCATAATAAAATAAATGCTGTGCACTTAAAATAATAAAACCTTGAGTCCTCTTCACCTGGAATTATATATACATACATGGAAATTCAGATAATATTTAGAGAAGGAAATAGCTATTTCACCATGTCAGTTCAAGACATGTATTGTCAATCTTCATTTAATCAAAGAATGGAGAAAAATTTGTACGCAGGAAGCAGAGTATAGTAAAGGAAGGGGTGGAGAATGTTGGTTGCTATAGAGTTAAGACAAGAGTATCTTTGTAGTAAATTCTCTTTTGGTAGTGGAAGGCATGTGGCTTGACCATTTCTTGACCATTTCTTGACCATTTCTTAGTGGTAGGAAAAGGTTACTGATTCACCAAATTTTAAAATCTATTTTATGTAAAGAACAAATTGTGAATAAATGGAAAAAGGAGATAATTATTGAAATTTAAATTTATTCCAGTGACAACACATACTAATGATTTCTTTACATTTATTCAGAAATACATTCTGATATTGAAATTTCAAAATCTTAATTTTTTCTGTTAAACATAGATTGCACCTATCACCTAAGCTATTAGGAGTACATGCCGTGCCTCCATTTCTTAGATATTCTGCTATTCTGCTCTGTATATTAGTTTATTAATAGTAAAATGACCAACAATACATTTTATCTGTAGATGAGGCCATAAAATGTTTAGATTTCAGCATTAAAATAACCCATATACGATACTAAACAAAAGAAAGCAACCAACATGAATATATGCTCTACGAAAATTAAAATTGGCAAAACGGGTTCAAATTTCACCTGTTGATGTCTGTTTTAATTGCACCTTAATAATCTTTATATAAGCATAAATCTTCATGAATCTACATTCTATCCCACTATAAGATGCCCATAGAAGAAGTATTTCATCACTGCCATGCCAGAATAGTTGATGCAAAAAAATGAACAATGGATCATTTAGTCAAGTGATTCTCAAAGTGAGCAATACTGTCTTGGTTGGTTGGTTGGTTCATTTAACCAGCATATCAACCTTCATTAGGTCATTTAATGCTGAAAATCATTTTTGATTTATTTTATTTGTTTTATTGTTTTTGTTTGTTTATCAAGATTCATTTTGATTTGTTCTTAAGGGCAGGGACCCCAAGTCCTACCCATGTTATTTAACCCATAACTGGAGGGAAGGGACAAATCAATACCTTTCCCAAGGGTACCAGTGCTTAAGTGAATGCAGAATATTCAACTGGAATTTAAACTCAGCTCACCGATTTTGCTTTCTGAGCTGATATCCACTGCACCACAACGCACATCTGTCACTATATGCTTACAGCACCTGGTATTCCCAAGCGGTCACCCATCTAAGTGCTGACCAGGCTCAACGTTGCTTAACTTCAGTGATCGCGCGAGAACCGGTGTATTCAACGTGATAGGCCATAAGCCCCACCTGGGAGGTGGTGGAACGATCCATGGGCACTGCAGGTTGCATTGGCATATCTGAACCATAACATGCATGATATACCCATTATACCTGAAGTGTCTCCCATTTTATCTAACAATTATTAAGGGGAATATTAAGATACTTATATTAAGATAATTAGAAAATCTGGCAAACTTAGACATTTATAATGAACCCATCGCTCTCATAAGCCCTCGACAACCCCTAAGCCATCGACAAGGGGCTGTCAATGCTTCTGTAACTTGTCTTTTTTTTACAGGTAAAGGTGATCACCCTACACAAAGGCAAGGTAGACTGGTTGCCAACCAATAGAACCCAATCTGTTCTACTATTTAACCCATAGCTGGAGGGAGAATATGTTTCCCAAGGGTATTTGTACATAAGTGAATGCAACAAATTCAACTGAAATTCAAGCTTGGCTCACTGATTTCTCATTCAGAGCCAATATCCACTGCACCACAATGCAGGCCTTTATGACTGCATTAAAAAAAAAAACTTTTAAAAGGATGGTTTTTTCCTTGACACTGCTATTATTTTAACTACCTTCACTCCTCGGAAATGTTTATTATTTTTAAAAAGCGAGAATTAGAATTGTAATAGAACCTAAACATATGACAAAAGTGAATTTATAGATTTTTTATTTTTGAGAATTTAAACACTATTAGATTGATTGGACAAAAATAACTTTATATTTACATCATTCTAAAAATGAAGAAAATAAGAATAAATGCAATGTAATATTTATCATTTACCAATTGATAAAGAAAAAAATATAAAAATAAAAACAACTTTTTATTCATAAATTGATAAACATTTGCTAAGATATATAAATATATGAACCAACTATTATCCTTATTATTCCCCATTTTATACAATTCAAATCAATTGGGAATTAAAAATGTTTTGCCAACTATTCCAATATAAATAAAGAATCTAATAAATAAATAGTGTTTATTATTTTTGTTGTAAATTCTCAAGAACAAAAAAAAAATGAATAAATTCTTTTTCATATGTTTAGGTTTTATTA
The DNA here is from genome assembly GCA_037127315.1 of Ascarosepion bandense. NCBI lineage: Eukaryota > Metazoa > Mollusca > Cephalopoda > Sepiida > Sepiidae > Ascarosepion > Ascarosepion bandense. The sequence continues at coordinate 9,354,439 of JBBBDQ010000927.1, forward strand.
AAATTTCAATCGTCACTTTTTAAAACAATAAACATTGCCGAGGAGAGAAGGTAGTTAAAATAATAGCAGTGTCTAGGGGGGAAAAAATGTCCTTTTAACACTCTGTTTATTTTTTGGGCATGAAGGTCCAAGCTTTCTAAAAATACAATCAAATATTGACTATACAGGAGGTGGGGGAGGCAATAGGGATTTGTTCCAGTACACAAGTGGGTGGCAACCCAAAACAGTTTGGTAAGTACTGTTTTTAGACTGAAGTCAATTCCCAGATTGGAGGGTTCTCATGTTGGGATCAACAGCCAAACTGTCTATGACCAGGACGAGCCTTTAAATTGGAGGATATCAACTGTGGTTTGTCCTGAAGAGGGCTGAACTCTGCTGGGGTTTATTTGTTCAAGACAAGCTATGCATGAATGAATACCCTTCGGCTTTCAACTCATATGTCTAGGGAACGGGTCAGGTGCCCAGCTGCTAAGCAACCCTATGATGATATCCAGTCATGGGATTGATGATAGAAGTACAATCAGATATTGTTTCATGGCCTTCCACTTCCCAAATTGTGTAAGTAGCTTTCAGGTCCAAATGAAAATAAATAAAACCTTAAAATCATCAACATCTCAATACTTGTATTCACCATTGTAATATTTGAAACAAAAGCTACAGTTGAATGGTGCTGATAATGACCAGTCATGCCTAACCCTACAGTCATCATCTTATGATGTCTTTGTTGGGGGGGGGGGGTCATTGTTGTTTTTGCAGCAGCACGTGAAGGAAACAATGATGACGACGATAATAATAAGAATAACAATAAAAGCTTTTTAAAGGAAATAATAATAATAAATAATAATAATTATAATAAAAGCATGTATGAGGAAATAAAAGTTTTTAAGGAAATAATAATTAAAGAAGCATGTTAAGGAAATAAATTTTTTAACAAAATAATAATAATAATAATAATAATAATAATAATAATAATAAAAGCCTGTTAAGGAAATAAGTTTTTTAAGGAAATAATAATACTACTAATAATAATAATAATAAAAGCCTGTTAAGGAAATAAGTTTTTTAAGGAAATAATCATTATAATAAAATGATGTTAATGAATTAATAATAAAATTTTTTTAAAGAAAATAATTAGAAAAGCATGTTCAGGAAATAATAACAATAAACGTTAAGGTAATAATAATAAAAGCATATTAATAAAATAATCATAATGAAAATATAGAGGAATCATATGATTTGAAGTAAATTTCTGTGAAAACAAGAATATTTTTTAAATACAATCATTACAACCTTCACTTTCATGTTTCACAATTTTCTTAGTTCACTTTGGAGTCCATTACCATCATCATCATTGTCATTATGAGGTTGTCATCATCATCCTCATTATTATTATTAGATAGATTAGATTTTTATGACTTATCAATTCTGTGCAAAAGAAATGCACTGTCAAAAAGGTTTACAATCTGTGACTGCCAATACCATTAAAGAAAAGCTGGAGCAGACACATTCTGTTGTTTATAGCAGAAAACAGTTGATAGAGTTTGAGTTTTGTTTAACCGCATATCAACTTCTGTGGATTATTTAATGCCAAAAAGGTAGGGTCTTAAGGTATTTTTTTTTTAATGTTCGGTTTTAGTGAGAAGGTTGATTTAGTCAAATTTTAATGAAAATTTTTTGTTTTTGTTCTTTTTTATTTAAGAAAACTGAAAATGTCTTTTAGTTTTGTATTCAAAAATGTTTTGCTGAGAATAATTTTTTCCTTCAAAAATTTGTTATGGTAATAATTTTTTATTCAAAAATGATTTGTTGGTAAAATTTTTCCTTCAAAAATGTATGTATATTCTTATATAAAAAGAGTATTTTTATGTATATATTTCTATAAAAGTGTATTTTTATACTTTCATAGTATTTTGACCCCAGTTTGGAGGGTTAACTATTTGCCCATAGCTGGGACCCTAACAGGTGCTACCACTCTGGATCAGGGTGGACCTAAGAACAACAGCAGTTAAGAGGTGGTTCCATGTTCTTCACAACCTTGCTACTGAATGCAGTTTACTGTCATGCCCAGGACAAAATGGTTGATGGAAGAGCCTGGATGTGCTACCAATGGGTCTGATAGGAAAAAAAAACAGATGTGCTAGCTACAGATGCATAAAGTCAGTAACAGTGAACAAGAGAGAGAAAATCCAATGTGGTTGAAGATTAGATTCTTAAATACTTAGACTTGTGGGTTGTTTAAAATCCAAACACATTTCAGATTGTAGAAGGTTGCTTATAGTACCTGGTGCTCCCAAGTGGTCACCCATCTGAGTACAGACCAGGTTCAACGATGCTTAACTTTGGTGTTTGAATGAGAACTGTCATTTTCACATGATTGGACTGTAGGCTAACTGAGAAAATGGCATGCCAACAAAGTGAACAAATATACAAAGCCCGGTAGACCCATAATGATACCTAGTCTGATAAGGGTATATGAGGCACATGCACACAGCCAAACATGTACAATATTGTGAAAAGTTTTGATAAAAGCAACATGTAACCTTGCAGGTGGGTCCCAGTGAGAAATATCTTGAAGTCAGATAACCCAATACTCAAAATTGCCTCAATCCACTTAGGCAGTTTCCAATCAAGGGTGTTCCTAAGTACTTTGATGTAACTCCCAAGTCACCTTGACTGCCTTATCCTTCAAACTTTAAAAACAAAAATAAAATCTCTGAACACACCATCATCACTCCTGCTCATGAAGAGAGATATACAGAGTATCAACCCTGAGGGGACATATCACACTGGTTAGGGTCAGGCAACAGACAAACAAATCTGTGGTACTGGATGGGATATTTACTGTAAGCCATCTTAGTTTGCCAAAACAAAATGAGTCCATGTTAACAGCTCCAATCAATAGAAATCTAAAGCCATGAAAGTTGTGTCTAGTATAGCATCAGGATATCAAAAGCAAGAGCAGTTTGGGACTGTCTCCAACTCGTACTGCTTTGGACAACTGACAATGGCCATATCTCATCTCCTATCGACAGTTTAAATAGATAGCATACAAGATATTTGAAGTAGTGCTGCCACCTGACCACTTCCATTAATACCAGGTATCCCCAACACATCTTACAATTTTGAAAGATTCTTGGAAATAGTCCAGAATATGCCAACTGTTACGTATTAAGTGTAACAAAAGAAGAAAAAAATGATTGATCAAAACTCAGAGTTAAATCATAGAAATATTTAATTTAAAAACAGATTAAATAAAATTATTTACAAATATACAATTTTTGCATTCAAATAGAAAACAGAGTTTACTACTGGCAGAGTGACAGGTAAGTGTTACGAAGGGGAAGGAAGGTGTCAAATATCTTTACCCAGCTTTCTCTTTTCCAATCTTCTCACTTTGTTTTTTTTTTTTTCAATTGGAGTAGATAAATCTATCTATCGCCCGGTTCACACTCCACCCACGTCTATTGAACAGGTTAAGAGGCTCATCCCTTGTTCCCTGTTTAGGGTGTGGTTTCCGGCTTTATCTTTTCCAATCTTTTCACTATTACGTAGCCCCCTGCACATCAGTGGCGTTACCGTCTTGCTCGGGTGATACGATTTTTAAAAAAAAAGTTAAGATAGCGAAGAAGTTTAAGTGCTATACTTTTAGGAAATCCTCAAATGTGGAATAATTATTAGTTTGGTCAATGAAAGAGTTAAAAATATCTATTTACCCATATAGTTCCATGAGGTTCTCTTTCAGGTTTTAGTTGGTCGGCAACTTTTCTTAGACATTCTTTCGACTGGATATAAATCCTTGAATCAAAGCCGGAGTTGATAATGTCAGCAAATCCTTTTAACAACTAACTACTCTCTTCCCAAAACTTATTTTTATAGGGGCTAACACCTAGTTTGCATATTTCTAGAACATTTCGAATTCTCTCAATTTAACTGTAATTTACTCAAACATTCTAGCATCTTCCAAACGTTCTATTTCTAATTTATGACTACTTCATGAATTAAAACTTTTTTGTAATAACAAGTAGGACTCAATAGAATCCCTTACTATAACTTTTTAGACATTATTAATATTATCTAAACTTATATAATAAATGGAACTTTGTGTGTGTCCGTTATCTATAGACGCCGAAATGGCTGAACTGATTTTCTTGAAAATTTACACAGTTGTACTATAAGCATCTGCGAGTGTTCTTAGTTAGGTTTTGTGTTGATGTACCCCCGATAAATATCGAAAATCGATAATCGAAAAAATCGCATTATAGAAGGAGTGGTCCGATTTTAATCAAATTTGATACGCTTATAGACAAAGACATAAGAAATGATATTCAGAAGTTTCAATGTTGCAGTTTTTACAATAGTACAGAAAATCGATAATATATATATATAAAAGGCAAGATGTTTGTGTGTGTGTCTGTTTATCTGCCTGTATGTCTATTTTTCAGCCCTTTTATTTTAGTCGTTGCTTCAGGTTTGGCTCTAAGTAGGTATAATTGTAGTTCTTAGTCTCAGCCATGATACCATTTACTCAGAGGACTTATTTAGCCTTCAAAATTCAGTTTACGACGAAAAAAACTTATTTGATATCGATACCAGGAAATCAAAATTTGACTTACATCCATTCATTTTTCTTTCAGTCTACGGTTTCGCTTTAACTGGAAACAACTATTGCTTTTTAGTCTTTCGTGCCAACGTCCAAACAGTCTGAGCGCCAGGACCATGAATTAGTTTTAAAGCTTTCATTACACCCAAGCAACGCCGGGCTATACTGCTAGTTTTTTTTTATATAAATGCATCCTCATAACACCAACCATAAAAAGACTAATTTCTTCTTTTCGTTATTATTATTTATCCAAGCATGGTTGTAATAATTACTTCACATTTTTCCTTAAAAACTGCATTAAAGATTAAGATAAAAGTTTTCTTTTCTATTATTTTTTTAATAATTTCTTTCCAAGCAAGGCAATAAAGCCACCAAGATTCATTAGGTTACTGAGTGTTAGAGGATATGAAAAAAGAATAAACAAAAAACACAATTCAGGAGAGAGAACAATAAAAGAATAACAATTAAAAAAACAGTAGAAAATAACTGATATTGCATTTAAGTTTTTGAAGATCAGTGTTGACAGAGAAGCAAGAAGTCAGAAGATAGATCCACAAGTGAGAAGTATGATAGAGGAAACTAATAGCATAGTATTTATGGTTACATCTAGCCGTTTCAACTCTTAAAGTGAGGAGACATTACTGCCAATCTAGTAAGAAAGTCTAAGTACCGTAACGGAAAGTTCATCAGAACAATTAAAACGATAAACACTGAAAATAACCAGCTTTAACTTTTAATTTACAGAAAATAGTCTTATAATGATAGCTGCTAACAATGATAATTTTCCGCAGTTAGTCTTTAATAGTAATTCTGATCAGTTCAATAAGGTTAAAATGGCTGTTGATTTCAAAAGTGATTTAAAATCTGCTGTTAACTGGGGGTAAGAAAAGGCTTGTTAATTTCCCCCTCAAAAAATAAAACTGCTTTCTATTAATCACCTGAGAGACACCTTTCTGCCTTCCTATCAGCATGGCTGATGCTGACCACCAGGAGAGTGACTCACTGCGCCTTCTCAAACTATCATTTTCCACTGACCTAAAGTGGAAAGATTATATTGAATCAATTAATAGGTCTGTTGGTAGGAAAGCTGGTTCTCTGTGTTATGCTAGACAATTTTTCTCTCTGGAATTTATCTTACATATTTATGAATCTACCATTCATCTAGGCTTCGAATATTGCTGTCACATCTGGTCTGATGCTACTGCTGGATAATTAGAGATTCTTGATAAAATCCAATGAATAATCTGCAATGTTATTGGTCCTGACCTGGCATCCCAGCTTCAGTCAGTTCCCCACTGCAGTAATGTAATTTCTCTGTACTTTTACTATAAATACTTTTATGGTGATTGTTCTGATGAACTTTATTCTACGGTTTGTAGATTTTACAAATTTACGAAACTCAGTACTAGATTGTACTAGGATGTGTATTGTGGTGCAGTGGATATTGACTTGGAACGAGAAATTGGGAAGCCAAGTTTGAATTCCAGTGGAATTCATTTCATTCATTTACAGATTGGGTTCTATATTCTTGGTTGGCAACCAGTTTACTGCAGAAAGTAATGGCTACCTAGCCGAGTTCAAATTTAAGTTGACTCCCTTGCATTCACTTACACATAAATACCCTTGGGAAAGGTATTAATCCATCTCTTACCTCCAGTCATGGGTTAAATAATAGGACAAATTGAGTTGTATAGTCTTGGCTGGGACCCAGTTTACCGCAGAAAGCAATGGCAACCTACTGCGGTATAATCTTCTGACTAGTCAGTCATGTCTCTTTCGAGACATGATCACTAAAAGCATGTAAGAGGTATGGCACTTAACTGACTGCGGGAGAATCTTCTGCTCAGTCAGTCATGTCTCTTTTGAGATGATCACCCAAGTGTGTATCATGTATGGCATAGATAGGCAACAAGGTCTCATCATTTTACAGTTGAATTGGCTAGATGTAACTAATTTCTTTGCTAACAGTTTATTTTCTTTCTCCGGGCTTCTTGCTTTCCAGCCAAATTTGATCTTCAAAAAAATGTAAATGCAATGTTAGTTGTTATCTACTGTCTTCTTCATTCCTCTTCTTTAATTGTTTTTGTTTCTTAATAAAGATTTCTTTTTCTTTCAAACTCAGTAACCCTTTGTCTTTATTGACTTGGTTAGGGTGAAAAAAAGAAAGATAAAAATAAATATTACTATTTTCTTTAGCTCTATTCTTTGTTTATGAGGGTATCATCAAAACTTCAAATGAAATGGCTTAAAATCTAATCTAAACTTATTTATAAATGGAACTGTGTATGTGTGTGTGTGTGTCCGTTACCTATAGACTCCAAAATGGCTGAACCTATTTTCTTGAAAATTTACACAGTTGTACTATAAGTGTCTGTGAGTGTTCTTAGCTAGGTTTTGTGTTGAGGTAAATATCGAAAATCGATAATCGAAAAAATCGGGTTATAGAAGAAATGGTCCGATTTTAATCAAATTTGATACACTCATAGACATAGACATAAGAAATGATATTCAGAAGTTTCAAGGTTGCAGTTCTTACAATAGTTTAGAAAATCGATAAGATGTTTGTGTGTGTCTGTTTATCTGTCTGTATGCCCTTTAAATCCACAATTTTTATCCGATTCTCACCAAACCTCACAAATATTCTTTAGGTTTCTGGTCAGGTGACTTATTTTTTCCAATTTCTCTCCGATATTGGAACTCGATATCAAGATCAGGATTTCAGCCCTTTTATCTTGGTTCTTGCTGCAGAATCTGCTCTAACTTGGTAAAATTATAGTTTTTAAACTTAAACATTAGTAGATCTTCTCAGACGACTCATTTTCCCCCGATATCGGAAATCGATACCTACGGTTTCGCTTTAACTGGAAACAACTATTGCTTTTTTAGTCTTTCGTGGCAACGTCCAAAGAGCCTGAGCTCCAGGACTATGGGTTAGTTTTTAAAGTTTTAAAGCTTTCATTACACCCGAGCAACGCCGGGTTACACTGCTAGTATAAATAACTAGAACGTAAAAAAGTATCTACAAGTACGTTCTTCTGAGAAAAGGCTTGAGAATGCATTTACTGCCATAATTCTGATACTAAAAAAAAATAAATTTTTAATATATTGACAATTTATGATTTTAAGTGAATTTTAAGATTTTTGATTATTTATATTTGTAAAAAACATTTTTTCAACTCTGTTGTTAACGTTTTATTTTACTTTTTTTACACTACAACAGGTTGACAATCAACATTCGTTTTTAAAATTGAATAATAAAATAATAATTATGTTCATTTTTTGTAGGGGGGGGAATATTATTATAATCGTTAAAGTAAAATTAAATCACTGATTTCAAAACTAGCTTCACAGACAAAAAAACTAGAAAGTAGTTTTATACATGTCAGAACTTTCTTTATTCAAGTAATCTGTCTTTTTAGTGACATACATAATTTATTACATAATCAGAAATGTTAGTGTGCCTTATTTTTATCCACATGACAAAGATCTTGTAAGAAGCACGTGAGACAGGACAACTAATTTTTGACTGAGAAATAAATAACCTTTTGCTTAATTGAAATAAGTTTTTTTATCTCTTTATTTTGTGTTTTTTACTTTTTTAGTTACTAACAACGTCTTTCACATACTCAGTGTCAGGTTGGTGAGGTTCGTTAGAACAAATTTGCAAAATTAGGCTACAAAAAAAGTGAACTTTAGAAGTTTAAAAAAAAAAAGAAAAAGTAATTCTCTTTTTTTAAAGATTTTTTTAAAAAATCTAAAAAAAAATCCGGGGATTCAGATATTTTTTTTTAATTGTTGGTATTGTCACTTTTTTGTTTTCTAATTTAAATTTAATAACAGAGCAACCAAAATAATAAACAATGTATTTAATTTAACTGAAAAGGTCATTTTTTTTAAAAAAATTATCCTATTATTTTTCTTTTTTGTCTCTAAAAAAAAAATTCAACCATCAATCTCTTTTTAGTTTATCAAAGCAAAGATTAAAAAAGAAACCATTTCTGAAGAAATAAAAAAATACAAAAAAAACCCTTGCATTCCGACTAAAAAAATAAAACCTAACAAACACGTTGGGAAGATAAGGAAATATATTGTAAACAAGCCAGGGAGCATTCATATATATATTTTTTTTACATCTGAAAAGGGTTAGAACATATTAAATAAATTATACATAAAAAAAAAATCTATACAAACCTGTTTCGGCCACGACAGCTGCCGTTGAGGATAACAAATATTTAAAGAAGAACGAATTTTTTTTACTGTGAACACCATGGCTAGACACCATAACCAACACTTAATTTCTGTAGTACTAGAAAGTGACAATCACTCAGGGAGCATATCGTAATTGGGAAGGGAAAATAGAAGTGGTAACGGCAGAGTTTAATTAATTAAACGTACTATTTAATAGTTACAACTATTATTTTTCGAGTACTTTTCCCTACTGTCACTTTACGCTTTAAGTAAAAGTAAAACTTACTTTAAAAAAAGTTTTACACTACACAGTGAATTGGGTAATTTTTTATCATCCTATCAAAAACACATTATTATTTTCCAGGCTAAAAAAAAAACCTGTCGTATCGATCAATTTAAGAGTACATTCGTCTTGCTTGAAAGTAAAAAAATAAGGTTATCAAAAATATAAGTGTTTCGTAGGAAAAACAAATCCATGTGCCTATGGCCGAGCATCAAAAAAATAGTTTTAATTGCTAAAATAATGTTCTTCATTTGTAAAAAGAAAAGAATTTTAGTTTTTAGTTTACAATGTAAAATTTAAAGTTAAAACTAACATTCTTTTTTAATTTCTTTTGAATAAATAAATTAAATAAGACACCAATCAATTGACCTCTTCTTTCTACAGCCGCATAATGCTAAAAAAGCAAAAAAATCTGATCAAATAATTAGTATTCTGTACATTTTTTTTTTTTTTTTTTTACTTAGTCAACAATACTTAAGTTAACATTAACAATGTTCCGTTAACAACATTATTACTGTGATAAATTTTTAGCACACACAAAAAACTTTCCTCTCATGATGAATCTTTTTAATTCGGCAATTATAGAATTAGTACCGCGGGCGGAGGATGGAGGTCAAACGGCTCTGGAGTTACTAATTTTCTTGCTTTTCTTTTCTTTCAGCAAACACACACACACACACGCGCGCACGCACACACGCACGCACGCACGCACCTTTAGTAGTCAGAAACTAATCACGAACAATTTGCCTGGCCACTTGATTAATATTAAGAAAAAGTAAAAATGTGTCGAGTGTTCAGAAGACGAGGGTCAGAGAGTGCGACGGTCCCATTCTTCCATATCAGGAGGTCATCCAATCAATTTAATTTTTTAAATTTGAAACTGTCTCTGTTAAATTCGTTGTACAAGCGCCATAAGGTCCCAAAGCTGATGCATATATACAGATCAACCATACGTCCGTGCATGGAGTACTGCTACCATATATGGTCAGGTGCCCCCGCTGTTCATCTCCGTGTTCTTGACAGGCTCCAAAGGAGAATCAGCAATGTGATAGGTACCGACTTGGCGGCTCGACTACAGCCACTTCCCCACCGACGAGAAGTGGCTTCCCTTTGGCTGTTCTATAAATACTTCCATAGCTTCTGTTCCAACGAGCTTGAGTCACTGGTGCCTCCGCAAGTCTCACCCATTCACAGTTAAATCAACCAAATGTAGACGACAATTCTATTCCTGCAACTTCTTCCCTCGCACTTCCCGCCTGTGGAACTCGCTCCCATATTCTTGCTTTCCTGACGGCTACACAACCTCCAGAAATTTAAATGCAATGTCAATACTCATCTATTAACCACTGGACTCTACCTCTCTCCCCACCCCCGTATATCTTTCCCTTTCTTTCCACCTATGTATCTGTCATCGCACCTGCATTCTCAGCTCTCTATTGCTCCTTTCTAACTAGTTTGAACTCCTCACTCTTTTCTAATTAATCTTTTTACAGTTATGTAGCTACCCGCTCATCAGTGGCATTTCTGCCTTGCTTGGGGTGAAATGATTAAAAAAAAAATCTTTTTCTTGTGTGGATATTATTTCAACACGTCTTCCGCTTGGGTTTGTTGGTATTCGTTGAATTTCCGGCAACTGAAGCGAAGCTCCAAACACGCACGTGTGTAAGGGCTGAGAGCGAGTAAAAAAGGAAAGAGAACAGCAAAGAGACCGTATTCATGCATTTGTTGTTTTTATATCTTCTTAACGTCTACACGTTTTTGTTTTGATTTTGGCGGGGTCGTTAGCGATGAGTTGGCTTCCGCATGACGTCAGCTGATCAAGTAAGATATGTCCAGGTTATAGAAAAGGATATATGTGTAAAGAGAAATAGAGAGAGAGAAAGTGTGTGAGTTTCTCTGTCATTCTATTCGTAAAGAGGAAAGGATATATTACAATACGCTTACTACTCTACACCACAAATCATTCGCTCTGAATAAAAGAAGCAATCAGATACAGTTTAATGGTCTATACTGTACTGGCTGACCGTCCATAGACTTATAGCACTTCCTCTTACTGTCCTTCTATTTAAACTTATTATTTACAAGAGACTTCCCCACTGAGCCTGGATGTGGTACAAGACCGATTTTTAATGAGGGAATTTCGGGCTCGTAAGCTCGGGCAAAATGTAGACCCTGCATAAAGTATATTCGGGCTCCTGTGTTTTTTTGGGTTTTTTTTGTTCAGTCAAGACTCTACCCATCCGCACAGCCTCGTCCGGGTACTCTTACAACTGAAGACGTATCATACAATAAAAATAAAACAAGTCCCTTTTTTCCCACTAGAAGACAAATTACTATTTTAATTTTTACAACGCTAAAACTAATGTCTCTTGGAATATAGAACTGTAATGGTCGTTGACTATGCTTGGGAATGGCCTTATGCCAATGAGACAACGAACAAAGAATTAAAAAAAAGTTCGTTTGTATTAATAAATGTAGAATATATTTAACGAGAGAAATTGAACATATTAGTTTGCCGATTTAAAATATGTTTTGAAAGTCTGTATAAAATTTCGATTCCTAGTAAAAGTCATCCTTTTCTATGTGCCCTGTCCCTTTTCAGGACGTAGGCGATTATGGCTTTCCGCATTTCTCTATCCGTTGTCTCTCTTAATACCCCTTCTCCTGTTATCTATCTCAATCCCCTCTTATCAATCCATCAAGTACGTCATACGTTGCTTTCCCTTGTCTCGCTTCCCCTCTATCTGTCTCGTGAGCATCAGGTTCTCCAAACCCTCCTTCCTCATTGCATGTAGATAGACTAAACTATCGCCCGGTTCACACTCCACCCACGTCTATTGAACGGGTGAAGAGGCTCATCCCTTGTTTCCTGTTTAGGATGTGGTTTCCGGCTTTCTCTTTTCCAATCTTTTACTCATTTCCATTCTTTTCCTCTTTTTCTTTTTTTTTTCAATTGGAGTATATAGACTAAACTATCGCCCGGTTCACACTCCACCTACGTCTATTGAACGGGTGAAGAGGCTCATCCCTTGTTTCCTGTTTAGCATGTGGTTTTCGGCTTTCTCTTTTCCAATCTTTTCACTCTTACGTAGCCCCCTTCACATCAGTGGCGTTACTGCCTTGCTCGGGGTGATATGATTAAAAAAAAATAAAATCAAAAAGAACAAATCCTATATCAGCCATCAACCAGCTGAAAAAACACAGAATAAATTGCACACCCGCAAAATCGGATTCAAACGACTACAACATTTGGGAAAAAGCCCAAAGTAAAATTGTACACCCGCAATAGTGGATTCAAACGACATTGGAAAAACCCAACTAAGAAAAATTGACAAGTCAGTGCGAAAAGCAAATTCTGAATCTTCATTGGATTAAAAACAGCAAATTCATATATGACGCATTTTCACACTTAGCTGTAAAAAGCTTCGCTGTAGCTGGCATCATGAGAAGCTTGATTATTTAAACCACGGCGCTAACCTGTCAAAACCAGTCCGTCAGATAGAACAGTAGCTGACAACATCTCACCATGTAAAAAAGAAACTTCAAGCTGACTCGCCTTCACTGCCAATTTTTCTTTTTCACTCCACGCCAACCCGGACATAGGGCACGCCACAGTTTCATTCGACCTCTTCTTCCAACATCCTTTTCTTCATTTTCACACCACGCCGCTAAAGAGTACAACAGCAACAACCAAATGTACGTGTTAAATACTACTTCTTTATTTGTTTTACTCTCTCTCTCTCTCTCTCTCTCTCTCTCTCTCTCTCTCTCTCTCTCAATCTGTTGCCGACCTAACGAAAAGAGGAAGGGACAAAGACTTTACATTCCGCTGCTACACAACCATAAACTTACATTTTATAATATCAAACGCATAAACTAATGCAGTGGGACCATTTTAAAAACTTTACATTTCAGTTTGCAAATCAATTGCATACATATTTTCTCAATTAAAATTTATATCTTCTTTTTCTCACAAACATGTAATAGCATTAACAGCGGACAGAATTTCACTGGATTGTCGGCTATATTTTGAAGTGGCCTTGTACCAGGCATATCCGGCACCCCCTACAGGTCTCAGGTTAGGACCCAGAAGGAAATATGTATACAACAGAAACCTAAAGAAAATAATAATAATAATAATAATAATAATAATAATAATAATAATAATAATAATAATAATAACATCTATTTTAACAAAACAGACATATTTATTCTTAGAAAGAAATGACATGATACCGCTTGAACAAAAAGGGTGCAAACGTGGCTGTTATGGTTGTAAAGACCAATTGCTGATTAACAAAATGATCCTGGAAAACTGCTACAGTACAAAGAAAAATCTTAGTACAGCCTGGATAGACTATCGAAAGGCATTCGATAGTGTGCCACATGAGTGGATTTTAAAGACTTTAAATATATACAAGATATCGCCCGTCATCATCAATTTCATCAAACAGTGCATGTCTATATGGAAAACAACCCTTTACCTCAATCATATAAATGGAACCTATAAGTCTGATGAAATAAACATCAAAAGAGGTATATTTCAAGGTGATTCTTTATCTCCCTTACTATTCTGCATATCATTAATAGCACTAACCAGTCAACTTAATAAGACAGAATGTGGTTATAAAATAGGACAAAAGAAAATAAGCCATCTATTTTACATGGATGACTTAAAGTTATATGCTAAGAATGATAATGAACTGGAAGGTCTTCTGCAAACTGTAAAATGCTTCAGCGAAGACATTGGAATGAAATTTAATTTGAATAAATGTGCTAAAGCTAGAATTTTACGTGGATCAATACAAGAAACATCCTCAATTAGCTTAGACCCTGCTGTAACAATAAAAGAATTGAAACCAGAAGAAGCTTATAAATACCTAGGTGTAAATGAGAGCGAAAACATTCACCATAAAAAAATGAAAGAAATAGTGCGTAAAGAGTACTATAGAAGGCTACGAATGATATTAAAACCTGAATTGAATTCTCAGAACAGAGTTATGGCCATTAATAGCCTTGCAATTCCAGTTGTCCAATATAGCTTCAACATCTTGAACTGGACTCTAAACGACATCAGGCGAATGGATTCTAAAACAAGAAAGCTTCTTTCTAAGCATAAGATGCATCATCCAAAGGCTGATGTAGACCGTCTATACATACCCCGTAAAGAAGGTGGAAGAGGTCTTATTCAGTTGGAATTGTCATACAAGACAACAACTATTGGCTTACTAACATACATAGAAACAACAAAGGATTGGATGATACAATTAGTAAGGCAACATGAAGAAAGAAAGAAAAAATATTCAATAATAAAAGAAGGCAGTAAATTCAAACAAGATCTACAGTTAGTAGATTCTGTAGAAAAGCAGAACGGAAGCCAAGAGCCGACTATTACGGCAAAGAATATGAAAATGAAAGCCAAAGATAAAGCTCTTGAACAGATGAAACAGCGCTGGCAAGACAAACCTCTGCATGGCCAATATCCAGTAAGAGCCAATAAATCCAATGTTGACAAAGTTAATACTCATCGATGGTTACGTGCATCTGGATTAAAGTCCGAAACTGAAGGCTTTATTCTTGCAGCACAAGACCAAAGTCTTTTCACGAGAAACTTTCAGGCAAATATTATGCATAATAATATGGATCCAAAATGCAGGTTTTGTGATAAACACCAAGAAACAATAGACCACCTAATCTCAGGCTGTTCTGTGCTTGCCCCAAATGAATATAAAAATCGCCACGATAGAGTTGGGCAATATTTACATTAAGCAATATGCAAACATTATGGAAAAGCTGTAGGCAAACACTGGTATGAACATCACCCAGCACCGGTTACAGAAATAGAAGATGTAACCATTCTATGGGATTACACCATCTACACAGACAGAAAAATTGAAGCAAACAGGCCAGACATTATTGTTAAAAACCAGAAAGAGAAAACTTGTCTATTAATTGATATGGCTTGTCCAGCGGATTGTAACATAGCAATCAAGGAATTTGAAAAACTGTCAAAATATAAAGACCTGGAAATTGAAATAGAAAAAATGTGGAAATTGAAAACAAGAGTTGTGCCAGTGATAATAGGTGCACTTGGAATGATAAAAAATGGAACAAAACAACACATTGAAAGAATCCCTGGAAACCCCAGCTTAAGAGATATACAAAAAATTGTCTTATTAAGTACAGCCCACACACTAAGGAAAACTTTATCTATGTAATGCTGGAGATGATAGGGAAGATAGAAAAACATGAAATGGAGCCATAACAACACGCCACTACCTGCCTTAGGTCTCCCCGCAGACTTGGTTGGTAGTGAGACCAAAGCAGAAATCGAAATATGATGAAAAATGACATAATAATAATAAAAACTGAAATTAATGAAATTACAAGAATTGTAACAAGAAGAGACGAATCAACAAAATATGAAAAGGAACCAGAATCAGAATCAGAAATAAAAAGTAATAACATCAAACAAGTCACAGGTCATAATGTAGAAACCGTGAAACACACAAATCACTGCAAAGATAATACTGTAAGTTTAAAAGTGCTGGAAAGGTGTGATCTGAGTCAGTTAAAAGACGAAAATAAAACGAGTTCAGAACACATCGAACATAATTATTTGACGGAAAATAAGAACAGTATACAGGAAGCCAAGGAAGAAATAAAGAACTATCTAAGTCAAATACAAAATATTACAATGGAGGAACGAGAACAGCTCCCAAAACTACAACCAACAAAACATAACCTCCGAACTATTAAACTCTACAATGCAGCACTGAAATTAATATTGGATGAAGAGGCTCATACAAATCTCAACGAAGCAATATATGCATCAGCAATAGCAGCAACAAAAAAATTGAATATCAAAATAAAAACAAGGCAGTCTCGCAGACATGAAGATCCACCTTGGAAAAGAAAAATAGAAAAAGAAATCGAACAACTTAGAAGTGAACTATCAGTACTGGATGAACTGAGTAGAGGAATAAATGTAAGAACTAGGAAAAGCAGAAGAGTCGAAAGAAAATACAACATTAGAAATGAAAATGAAGTCCTATCAACTAAAGAAAAAATAAAGCAAAAAATACAACTGAAGGCTCAAAGAATAAGACGCTATGAGAAAAGGGCAAGATTTTATAGACAAAACAAGATTTTTCAAACAGATACAAGAGATTTTACAGGGAAATAGGTAAAAAAAGAATTGAAGTGACAGTGCCCCCCCCCCCCCCCGAATGGAAGAAGTTACACAGTTCTGGGAAAAGATATGGGCTTGCCCTAAAGAACATAGCAAGGAAGTACATTGGATTGCACAAGAGATAGAACGAATGAAAAATAAACCAGAACAGACATGGGCTGGAATTACAGAAGAGGATGTTAAATTTGCACTAAAAAAAGCACACAATTGGAAATTCCCAGGTATAGATAAAATTTATAACTTTTGGCTATATTATTTAAATACAGCACATAAAAAACTAGCCAAAGAACTTCAAGAAATGGTTGACGATCCCACTAAAATTCCTGCATAGATGACCAAAGGAATTACATTTCTTCTACCCAAGAATGGTGACACAAACAACCGGAAAAACTACAGACTAATTACATGTCTTCCGACAACATATAAACTATTAACATCTATTTTAACAAAACAGACATATTTATTCTTAGAAAGAAATGACATAATACCGCTTGAACAAAAAGGGTGCAAACGTGGCTGTTATGGATGTCTTTCTAAGATGGATGTAATTAACAAAATGATTCTGGAAAACTGCTACAGTACAAAGAAAAATCTTAGTACAGCCTGGATAGATTACAGAAAGGCATTTGATAGTGTGCCACATCCCTGGATTTTAAAGACTTTAAATATATACAAGATATCGCCCGTCATCATCAATTTCATCAAACAGTGCATGTCGATATGGAAAACAACCCTTTACCTCAATCATATAAATGGAACCTATAAGAGGTATATTTCAAGGTGATTCTTTATCTCCCTTACTATTCTGCATATCATTAATAGCACTAACCAGTCAACTTAATAAGACAGAATGTGGTTATAAAATAGGACAAAAGAAAATAAGCCATCTATTTTACATGGATGACTTAAAGTTATATGCTAAGAATGATAATGAGCTGGAAGGTCTTCTGCAAACTGTAAAATGCTTCAGCGAAGACATTGGAATGAAATTCAATTTGAATAAATGTGCTAAAGCTACAGTTTTACGTGGATCAATACAAGAAACATCCTCAATTAGCTTAGACCCTGCTGTAACAATAAAAGAATTGAAACCAGAAGAAGCTTATAAATACCTAGGTGTAAATGAGAGCGAAAACATTCACCATAAAAAAATGAAAGAAATAGTGCGTAAAGAGTACTATAGAAGGCTACGAATGATATTAAAACCTGAATTGAATTCTCAGAACAGAGTTATGGCCATTAATAGCCTTGCAATTCCAGTTGTCCAATATAGCTTCAACATCTTAAACTGGACTCTAAACGACATCAGGCGAATGGATTCTAAAACAAGAAAGCTTCTTTCTAAGCATAAGATGCATCATCCAAAGGCTGATGTAGATCGTCTATACATACCCCGTAAAGAAGGTGTAAGAGGTCTTATTCATCTGGAATTGTCATACAAGACAACAACTATTGGCTTACTAACATACATAGAAACAACAAAGGATTGGATGATACAATTAGTAAGGCAACATGAAGAAAGGAAGAAAAAATATTCAATAATAAAAGAAGGCAGTAAATTCAAACAAGATTTACATTTAGTAGATTCTGTAGAAAAGCAAAACAGAAGCCAAGAACCAACTATTGCGGCAAAAAATATGAAAATGAAAGCCAAAGATAAAGCTCTTGAACAGATGAAACAGCGCTGGCAAGACAAACCTCTGCATGGCCAATATCCAGAACGTGCCAATAAATCCAATGTTGACAAAGTTAATACTCTTCGATGGTTACGTGCATCTGGATTAAAGTCTGAAACTGAAGGCTTTATTCTTGCAGCACAAGACCAAAGTCTTTTTACTAGAAACTTTCAGGTAAATATTATGCATAATAATATGGATCCAAAATGCAGGTTTTGTGATAAACACCAAGAAACAATAGACCACCTAATCTCAGGCTGTTCTGTGCTTGCTCCAAATGAATATAAAAATCGCCACGATAGAGTTGGGCAATATTTACATTGGGCAATGTGCAAACATTATGGAAAATCTGTAAACAAACACTGGTATGAACATCACCCAGCACCGGTTACAGAAATAGAAGATGTAACCATTCTATGGGATTACACCATCTACACAGACAGAAAAATTGAAGCAAAAAGGCCAGACATTATTGTTAAAAACCAGAAGGAGAAAACTTGTCTATTAATTGATATGGCTTGTCCAGCGGATTGTAACATAGCAATCAAAGAATTTGAAAAACTGTCAAAATATAAAGACCTGGAAATTGAAATAGAAAAAATGTGGAAATTGAAAACAAGAGTCGTGCCAGTGATAATAGGTGCACTTGGAATGATAAAAAATGGAACAAAACAACACATTGAAAGAATCCCTGGAAACCCCAGCTTAAGAGATATACAAAAAATTGTCTTATTAAGTACAGCCCACACACTAAGGAAAACGTTATCTATGTAATGCTGGGGATGATAGGGAAGATAGAAAAACATGAAATGGAGTCATAACAACACGCCACGACCTGCCTTAGGCCTCCCCGCAGACT
Organism: Ascarosepion bandense; assembly: GCA_037127315.1. Classification (NCBI taxonomy): domain Eukaryota; kingdom Metazoa; phylum Mollusca; class Cephalopoda; order Sepiida; family Sepiidae; genus Ascarosepion; species Ascarosepion bandense. Next base: position 9,373,237 of record JBBBDQ010000927.1, read on the forward strand.
TGGTTGGTAGTGAGACCAAAGCAGAAATCGAAATATGATGAAAAAATGACACAATAATAATAATAATAATAATAATAATAATAATAATAATAATAATAATAATAATAATACTTTATACTCATATATAAAGGCCTGGAAATTGAAATAGAAAAAAATAATATGAAAATTGAAAACAAGAACAGTATCAGTGATAGTAGATGCACTTGGAATGATAAAAAGAAAAGGAGCAAATCATTGAAAGAATCCCTGAAACACCAGTTTAAGAGATGTACAAAAATTGTCTTGATAAGTAAAGCCCACGTACTAAAAAGACTTTGCCCATGGAACGCTAGTTATGTTATGGGAGGCAGAAAAACAAATGAAGTGTAGTTATAACAACACACAGACTTGGTAGGTAGTGTAACCATAGTAGAAGTCGAATTATAATGAAAATGATATGATAATAATAGTAATAATAATAATTCTGCTTGTTCCTTCGTCACTTTGCTTGCGCATCCGTTATGCCATGTCACTACCACAGATAAACAATGGACCATCCCTGATTGATTGCGGGGATAGACGATAGAAAAAATATATCAAAGGAAAAGTTTAGCTTTAGGAAAAGAAAGAAATATGAAATAGAGGAAGCAATAACACTCTCATTGAACAGTGTTTAACGTCACCTTCGGCGAATTGGAAAATCATGTTAGTTTTAAATCTTTTTGTTTCTACCTTCTTACTTTTTTACATAATAGACAATCGCCCTATCCCCCATTAGCATGGAACAGGTTAGCCTCCCTGAGAGTAAAACACTACGCCTCATTGGCTTCATTCTTTCAGCGGACTTCAAGTGGAATGACTTTGCCGAATCCATTGCTAAATCCGCTGCTAAGAAGGTCAGTTCACTGTGGAGGGCCAGGAAACTTTTCCTGTCTGAGTCCATCCTGCACTGATATAAATCTACCATCCGCCTGTGCATTGAATACTGCTGCCACATATGGTCAGGTGCCTCTGGTTCACTGTGGAGGGCCAGGAAGCTTTTTCCGTCTGAGTCCATCCTGCACATATATAAATCTACCATCCGCCCGTGCATTGAATACTGCTGCCACATCTGATCGGGTGCCCCTGCTATTCACCTAGGGGTTTTTGACAAATTCCAACGGAGAATCTATAATGTGATCGATACCGACTTGGCAACTGGGCTGCAGTCGCTGTCTCACGGGCATGACGTGGCTTCCCTGTGACTCTTCTATAAATACTTTCACGGCTTCTGCTCCAATGAACTTAGATCACTGGTGCCTCCTAGGTATGAATTTACACGAGCTACTAGATTAGCAACTAGGTCCCACCCTTTTACAGTGAAAACGATAAAATGTAACTGCAATTTCTACTCTAACAGCTTCTTTTCACGCACTGTGGAATTTCCTTCCATATACTTGCTTCCCCGACAGCTACAGTCTCCAGGAATTTAAATGTAAGGTCAATAGACATCTTCTATCTCACTAACTGGCATCTATTCTCTTAAGCTGTTTTTTCATCTACTCCACCCACATCCTCGGTATTCTCATCCGTCTATCACCCTCTTCCTGACATTTCCTATAGCTAACCCCTCTTTCTCCTCACTTTCCCCTATGTAACCCCCTGCGCAATAGTGGCAGTAGAATGCCTTGCTAGGGGTGAGATGATTAAAAGAAAAAAAAACTACGCATTCATATTTATGATTTTTATTGCAAATTTGTTAAAGTTTTATTTTCAAATATCTAACGATGCCATAGGGGAATTTACACAGTCATTTTTGTCGTAGAACTGGCAAGGAGCTTATTTAATCATTAATTTAAAAATTAAGTTTCATCAGAAAATTAAGATAGGAAAACCGTAAAATTTTCACGGACATTGCTAGTAATAATAAAGACAAATATCATTTGCGTAAGGGTTCAGATTTGATCAGGTGAGTGGAGACCAACTTGTGAGGGGTGTGCAAGGCCCCAAGGAAATTTGGTAGCAGCTTATAAAGAAAATTAAATGTAGAGGGGTCTGTCTTTATAGTACAAAATTAGGTGGAGTGTGAGGAATCTTGAGCGCGCTTCATGATTATCAAGATTAAATATGAAGAAAGAACTAATTTAGAATGTTAATTAGTTTTGAGAAATGAGGTGGGTCATGTCGGTTTTAAGGAACCTGAATATTAATGAAAAAGTAAAAAAACAGATTAACCAGATTAACATTCCAACCAGATTAACATTCCAGTCTTTGAAAAAGAAGGAAAACAATAAAACAGAAGCTTACTGCTGTCAACATCCTTACTTCTATCCTCACTTTTCGGTCTCGATAGACTTCAAAAGCAAAGCCGCGGCCTTGTGGATGATGAGTCTTTTTTCAAGTGTGACATTATTTTCTGTTACACAAACAAATAATTAACTGATAGATATACCGAAAGAGGAAAACGTACATATTTTTAGCTGGAAAGCGAAAATTCGAAAGACATATAGAATTTCCCACGAACGGACAGAAACTCGGAATGCCATGTGGTTTTTGGGGATGACAGTTGATTGATGATCTATGAATTCCCGAGAGCTTGTCAGAAGACTGGACGGGTAAGATTCAGTATGGCTTTCTTATAGTCAGAATCGGGCTGTCTGTAAAAAAAACAAACACTTTCGACGAAAGAGAAAAAGAAAATAAATTGATTTGTGATCATAAACAGATCACCTTCTGGCGGTTAACAGACGAGATTGTAATGGCGATCAGGATTGTCAACAGTGGCGATTCCGGTCTGGGGGTGCCACAAGGAACCAATGCTCTCCAGAATTTCGGTTGCCCTTTTTTTATAAGCTTCAAAAATTTATGAAACTGATCAGTCTCTGATTTTTATACAGATCACTCTCTGGCGGTTAAGAGACGAGATTGTATGGTGATCAGGATTGTCAGCAGTGGTGATTCATGGGTGGGTGGGGTTCTCATAAGACACTAAGGCTCTCCAGAATTTCGTTTGTTCCCCTCCACGCACTTTTATAAGCTTCAAAAATTTATGAAACTGATTTTGATAAGATTTGATTTTCAGCACTTTTCTTTCTTCAGTACGTATTGACGTTAGTACTAACCTTTTGATTTTGTTTTGAAATTTAACTCTCTTGTGTTTCAACAGCTTGAGAGTGGAAACGAGGGAAAGAATAGATTAGAACTCTGAACTATGAATGAAAAGTTATTCTGTTTATTTTAGTGAAGTAACATACTAATACTGAAACTCATTCCTAAGTTGTGTATACGATAGGTGGGGTAGTATGAAAATGAAGACGCTTCTTGAGTTTGTCCACTTCCTTCTCTGAAAAATCTCGGCTCCAAAATGACCCCCACCAACCCACCCACTTTCAGAGTTCCACAATTGCCACTGCTTTCTAATAGGATTTCTTTGTTATGAAAAAGGAATTAATGAATCTAATGAAAATCCGAGTAAAAGATAAAAAAGCGTCTGGCACTTGCTTGATTTGAAAAGAAGTTTTTCCTTGTGTGGGAGAAATATTATGAAAAGAAAATTTAGCAACCCTAACAAAAAGGCATGTTTGATTGATCACAAGGTCAATTTGGTCGTTTACCGCTGAAATTTGCTGTGTCGAGTGGTCCGTTGACAGAGTGACATGTCACATTGAATAATAACAAAGAAAATTTTCTTTGCGGAATAAAAACTGAATTTTTATATAGGTGTTTTTCTCGGTAGAATTCTTGGTTAAATTCTATCATTTCTTCATGCAAACAAATACAATTCCAACTCGTGACAACCATCAGACACGTCTTCTAATTTGGTTTTAGTTTGTCCAGATAATTTAGTTGGAAATTACAAGAAGTGTTTGAGATTTTCTTCCTTTGAATTTTCGTTGTGTACTAAGAAATAAATAGTTATTATTATTATAACCTAAAAAAGGAAAAGGAACCGAAGTTTTCGTTGACGCACGTGTTGACTGCTTTACCGTGTTGACTGCCTGTCCGATAGTGAGAATGCTAAAATCTAATCAAAAAGCTCTGTAAAGTCATGGAGAAGGGTCAAACAGCTATGGTTTCAGTGTCATGGAGAAAAAGCATGTTATTAAATATGTGAATAAATTTTCATTGTGTTTTAAGAAAGCAAAAATTCAATTTTTTGCTTTCTTAATACACATAAGAAACAACAGCAATTCACATGGAAACTTTTAGGAGCCATTGTTGCCAACGTTATAAAGGGACAGAGCATTAAAAGGAAAAGACATATAATGTATTCCACATTTATTCATAATTGGCACAATTAAAAAACATTTAATTACAATATTGCTTTAGCAATTACTCTCTCTCTCTCTCTCTCTCTCTCTCTCTCTCTCTCTCTCTCTCTCTCTCTCTCTCTCTCGATCTCTTTCATATCGCCGAAGTGGTAACTGTTTTTTTTTTCAAATTTTCCTCTCTAGAGCATTCAATCGTAATCTATCACTGCTCATCAGTGTGGCTAGACATTCACTTGCCTCCGGCCGGAGTCAAAACTCGACCGATGGTGTCAGTCGGAGTCGCTAACCCCTAAGCCATAGAATGAGAGAAGGGAAATTTTACCGTGTTATATATAAGTAACGTATACACACACGAGTCACCGAAAGAAATCAATTAATTGCTGAAGATGTTGTAACTGTTTTTTCAAAATTTCCTCTCTAGATGATTGATAAGGTGCAATTTCTCCGCAAATATTCTTCCTAAAGATGGTGTTTCAATAAAAACACCTAGTTTCCAGTCTTCTAAACTGGCTGGTGTTAGTAAGGGCATTCAGCTGTAAAATTCGCTCTAATATTTCATGATGGTTCAGTTACTGGACCATCAAGAAACCCCACCCAACACATGTTAGCATGGAAACAGACATTAAACGACGATGATGAATATATATATATATATATATATATATATATATATATATATATATATATACTCGTCATCCACATACAAGCCTCTTTCGCTGTATCACAGCTCATCAGTGTGCTAGACATCCACTTGCCTCCGGCCAGGATCGAAACTCGACCGATATGGTGTCAGTCGCCAACCCCTAAGCCATAGGCACATGGAATCAGGGAAGGGAAATTTTAGCGTGTTATATATAAGTGGTGTATACACACGACAGTCACCGAAAGAATTCAATTCATTGCTGCAGATTTATGCATATATCGCCGAAGTGGTAACTGTTTTTTTTTCAAATTTTCCTCTCTAGATGATTGATAACGCACAACTTCTCCGCAAATATTCTTCTTCAGCTTTTATAGACATTCCGGATGTGCGTAGTGGTGCAGTGGATATCGGATCAGAACAAGAAAACGGAAAAACGAGGTCGAATTCGTTGCATTCTTTTACACACAAATACCTTCTCCCTCACGCTGTGGGTTAAATAGCAGGGCAGATTAGTTTCTATAGCCTTAGTTGGCAACCAGTTTATCGTAGAAAGTAATGGCAACCTACTGAGGGAAAATCTTGATCCCCAAGCGTGTATCATGTATGGCACTTAACTGACTGACCTTCAGCAGAATATTATAAATTTCTAATAAATGCGAAAAAAGAAACTTGTTTTAAATTCGGCCAAATATTGAACATAAATAAAAGTCCAGTGATATTCGAGTTACCGTAAAAAAAAAATCGCTTTTGCACAGGTTGCGTTTATCAACACAATCTCTAGCAGGTTATCCGTATTGACATTGTAGCGGAAGACTGTATCCTGATAGGTCATCAAATCGCAAAAGTATTTATTTTACCTTTAATTTCAATAGATTACATTTTTCATTAAACAAAAATACTTTGCTGTATTTCAAACCGTATTTAAATTGATTGAAATTATTTTTTTCTGATTATCAGCAAAAGCGATACAATCGTCCTAATTTTGAAGGTACTGAGAAGTAAGAAAAACATTTTTTGCATGAAAAAATTCCTTTGATTTTTCCTATTTTAATAATAATACAAATATTTCGATGATAAAACTGTTAGGGGTGTGGTGCGAAATGCTAGGGTGGCACAAGTATCAGTACGATTGGTGTGTTAAACGTAGAAGGTTTACGATGGAAATTTTTAAGGAATGAGAAAGAAGCGTGAAAGATTTATGGCGTAGATTCTTAAATAATGAGACTCAGAGGTTCTAAAAAACATAACCTTTGGGCACGATAAAGCATAACAAGAAGGAAATAAATACAATTGTTCCAACATAGGGCGAAATAGTCAGTCAGTTAAGTGCCATACGTGATACACGCTTGGGCGATCATGTCTCGAAAGAGACATGACTGACTGGGCAGAAGATTATCCCGAAGTAGGTTGCCATTGCTTTCTGCGGTAGACTGGTTGCCGACCAAGGCTATAGAACCCAGTCTGTCCTGCTATGTAACCCATAACTGGAAGGAAGAGACGGATTAATACCTTTCCCAAGGGTATTTGCGCGTAAGTGAATACAATGGATTCAACTGGAATTTGAGCTCGGCTAAATTTAAAGGAGGCAAAGTTTAACACTTTCGTTTTAAACAGAAAAAAAATGAGTGCTGAACAGCCGTGTAATATAAAGTAAATGTTAGACAATCTCCTCACAGATGAAGATGAGGTTTAAGAAGACAGAAATGTCGTTCTATAGAAGGATGCTAAGAATCAGTCAGTCAGTTAAGTGCCATACGTGATACACACTTTGGGCGATCATGTTTCGAAAGAGTCATGATTGACTGGGCAGAAGATTATCCCGCAGTAGGTTGCCATTGCTTTCTGCGGTAGACTGGTTGCCGACCAACGATATAAAACCCAATCTGTCCTATTATTTAACCCATAACTGGAAGGAACAGTCGGATTAATACTTTTCCCAATGGTATTTGTGCGTAAGTGAATGCAAGGAATCCAAGTGGAATTCGAACTCGGCGCCCGATTTGTCGTTCCGAGTCGATATCCACTACACAACGCACATACACGAAATATATGAGCAACGAAGAAATTTTAAAGAAAATGGGAGCGAAAAGGGCAATCATGTTTAGAATCAGAAAAAGACATAATGCAAAAGGAAGGCTTGGAGAATTTGACACTTACAGGACACACTAAAGACACTAGAGGCCATAGGAAACCTAATGAATTTGTATAAACGGATGGCAGAGCTTTTATTGTAAGAAGACATACATAGTGCTACAAGGAACTGGAAGCTGTGAAGAGCCATGTTTACGCATAAAGATGATGTGTATAAGGATTTCAGATATATTTTTTCAAAAGAGTGAAAAATCAATTTGTATATTTCAACATCCCGACTTCAAGGAAAAAGTGTCAAAAAATACGTAAGATTAGATTCGTGGACATTACGAAAAAAATGTGAAAGGAGAATTTTCAATCAATCACTATCGGTTTACCTGTTCGAGTTGTGTCCCTTTGAAGCAGGCAATTACGAGACTTTGCAATAGGTCTTTCTCAGTCAACTAAAAAAATGTTACTATGTCTGCAAAAAATCTAAGCTAAATGACTTCCTTTCTCCCAAAGAGAGGTTAGAGATTAAAAGACTCATCAACCACTAAAACAATGTACCAGTTCCTCTTCCAGTAGACATACATTTTCTTCTTTCATTAGGTTTAAATCTCTAAAATCACTCCACTTTTGTCCAAGACACACATGGCTTAGCGGATGGACTTATTGTTTAAAACTTATTCTCTGGCATTTGTCAGTACAATCCTTGAGCTAGAAAAAGATTTAGTAGAAGAAACGGATAATCGCCACAGCAGTGAAATAAGATTGAGATGTTTTAATATGAAATATTCCTTGACCCGGTGACAAGAAAGTCGGTATGTACAACGGCTGAAACGTTGTGGTCTAGAAACCAAGTAATCAATTGATTCACTCCCATCATTTAAATGAACTAAATATATAAGAAGCTATGAATAGTTTCTTTCAGATTACCACGATAGAGTTGACTTGTTGAAACAACCTGTCCCGCTGTGAAAGACCTTTTGCTGACACAGAATGAATCTCACGTTACGAGCCAGTCAAAGGATGTCATTATTGAGGTATTTAAACAACCACCCAACGTCATAGTGAGATGTCCTTCTATCTTGTCAAGTTGAACTCACAAGCCTTCACCTTCCTGGCTACCACTTGATCTTTCTTGATAATGGCCCAGTTTCAGAGCGTGGCAGTATTTGTGAAAGAAAGAGTATTGTTTTCGAGGTAAGCGACAGGCGTCTCCATTATCCGATTGTACCTGATGGCCTGTTCCATGAACCCTTGTCCATCTCATCAGTTTTGATGGTGCTGTCGTAAGACAACTCTTCCTCCCACCGATGGATTTCTTATCATTTTATTTCTTCTTCAAAAAATTACTTCGTGACCATATACAATCACCGAAATTAAACTTCATAGAGCCTGAAAAATGTCAGGGTAGGTGACTAGGTGGAAAGACTAGGTTCTGTAAGTTTGAATTTGCGGTTATAAAGGATAAGAATACTGAAATGATGAGAGTGGAGTGGACGGAGAAAGGAGCATGAGAGAGAGGATGCCAGTTAGTGAGACAGGAGATGACTAATGACTTTACTTTTAAATTCTTGGATATAGTAGCTGTCGGCGAAGCAAGTAAACGGAAGGTAATTATATAATGAAGGATTGGAAAAAAATTAACCCTCGCGGGGGATACTGAGAACAAAACGGATAGAGAAAGGCAGCAATACACTTATCTGACAAGAGGCGGAAGCCTTCGCAAAAGAAGCAAATCTGTTAAGGGCCACAAGGGATAAGTTGTTGTGGAAGGGTATGATCGTTTATGTTCTGAAGGGACGTAAAATAACTTAATAGGTGTAGATAGGTTTTTCTTATCACCCGGTCCTTACTCCTTACTCTTCTTTTGAGCAGGAGTAGGGGCTCATCCCTTGTTTTCTGTTTAGGAAGGGGTTCATGGTTTCTTTCCTCTCTTCAGGTCTTAATAGTGGTGCTGTCACGGGTTTTTGTGATATGTGTGGATGGTGTCGACGGCTCTTCATATTAAGGGTACCGGGTTGGTAGTTTTCTGGTTGCTACTTCCGACTGGTAATTAGGAGCCCGAACTCGTGCGAAGCGTCTTGAGATCCTGCTCTGATCAACAGTTGTAAAATATAAGGGTTCTTGTAGTGCCATGTCGCGCATGAATGGGTGTCCCTGCAAGTGCCTCCAGTGAACAACGCTGAGTCCAATTACTTTCTTACACTTGTTGCATTTGACATCCGACTGCTCCTACTACTCTAGGACTATCCTTTCCGAAATAACTGTAACTCATGACAACACATAATCAAAGATATAAAACTAAACCAAGCAAACAAAAAAGATCTAATCCCCTCAACATCTTTTTCTGTAATATCCGCAGTGTCCGTACCAACATTTGCTGTACGGAATCGTTTTTCTGCGAAAGGTCCCCAGCTATCTACGAAACCGACCTCAACCCTACAATTTCCTCCTCTGATTTCTCGATTCCTGGACACCTTCCTCTCTTTGGGAATGACTCCAATGTTCACATGCATCACCTGGGTGTTTATGTTAGCGAACATCTCTTTCTGGCTTGAGAGATCTCTCTTGAATCTTCTGTCTACTCCTACATGTGTCTCCGTCTCTCTTTGCTAAACTCAATAAGCTATATCTTCTTTCTACCGCTCCCCTTCTTCTCCTGACTGCTGCATTCTAGATAGTATTTATGACAATATAGACAAGGCTATTTCCTTTCACCCATTTGCTATTGTATTTGTGATCGGTGACTTCAATGCCCATCGTTTCAAGTGGCTGGAGTTCAAACGCTGAACTTCTCATTCTCTCAGTCTCTCACACAAGTGGCTAATTTTCCCACGCGTTTTTCCAGTAATCACAATAGACACGCTTCTCTTCTAGATCCCTTCTTTAAGTCTATCCAAGTTGCATGCCATGTTATGTCGTTCTGCTCTCTTGGCAACTTTGATCATGCTGTTTTGTTAGCAAATGTCTCTTTCTACTCGTTCTTCATCCAAGAACCGCCAACCAGCAGAACATTTACCTGCTATCAACGAGCGGATTGGGACTCTTGATTTCCTTTGTGATGTCGCTTGAAACAACGTTTTTTAATCTCCCTGTTCAAGACTGCGCCTCTGAAGTCTCTTACTTGATGCTTTCATTCCAGCTAGAAAATTTCGATATAAACTTCGTTCATCTCCTTAGTTCTCTCATGATGCTTGCTTGCCATCGCCCACAGGAATAATTTCCGGCTTTACCGGAGCGACACGTCTGAACACAATAGGCGCCATTTTGTCTCTGCTCGTAATAAATGTAAGCGTGTCCTAAATGATGCTAAGCTGTTGTTTGCAAAAGTATAGCATCTCGCAAATTTTGTTCCAAAATTTACTGGCGGCTCTGCAAGAGTGCTTTGATCGAGTGCTTTGCTCGCAAATTCTCTTCCAAATCCACACTTGACTCGTCTGGAGTGCCTATACGTAATTTCTCACCTAGAACTGAGGCTCAACAGAGTAATATGTATGTAACTTAATCTTTGGTCTCTAACATAATTTCTAAACTTGACTCCGATAAGGCAAGTGGAAGTGATGGAATTCTAGCCATCGTTCTAAAGAAATATGCACATGTAATATTTTTATACTCTCACTGTAACCCCCTACGCACCAGTGACATCTCTGCCTTGCTTGTGGTGAAATGATTATAAAAGGAATAATTTCTCGTTTAACCAGAGAGCGAGAATTGGTTTACTGGTATCTAGTTACGTAGTAAAATTCGCCCAAATAAGCTCCATTATACTAACCAATAAGGTCTTTCTGTTGAAGTTTTTGTGTATTTTCCTATTTTTGAATGCGATGTTGTACATAGGGATCAAAATTGTGGTTAGACTGTCAAAAATTTATTCTTTGTCCTATTTTCGTTTCCTTTTCTCGCACTTCTCACTGGTGTAACTCCTTTCCTTTCGGCCATATGCTTTCCAAATATTTTTAATCTTCAAAAATTTTAATGCAATGTCAATCGCTATCTACTGACCCTCTGATTACTATTTTTCCTGCTCATTATTAATGTTTCTGTTCCTAATTCTTCTAAACCCTAGGGACCTTCACCCGTTTTCCATAACTACGTTTTAAATAAATTTTAATAAATAAAAAGGATTTCTTGAAGCGTTCAATTTAGCTTTAATTGAAAGCCAAGAAATTAAATTTACTAATTCCAGTCAACAAAATACTCTGGTGTGTTTCAAACCGAAATTTTATTGGTTAGAATCTAAACTTTTCCAGATTGAAAAAAAAACTTTCAATTTTTTAGCCATTTATGATCGATCTACACATTTTTTAAACGTAAACTAATTCTCGGTTTTAAAAGATCTTGCAAAAATAAAATATTCCTCGCTGACACGTTATTTTATTTAAATTAGCAAATTTAAACTTACCTTAATGTGAATTGAAACAAATATTACGTGCTTACTACCTGAAATGTACTATAAAAGCGTTCCTTAATTTCAGTAGTAGTCCTATTTGTTTTATCATCTCTTATCTAAGTGACGAAAGACAGCTGACAGACAGAAGCCATCAAACCAAAGCTAAGTATGGTAGCCAAAATTGGCATAAATATATGTAGCTTAATCGTAAGCTTCGTTTTTTGGTTTTGAACTATGTAGTAAAATTTAAAATTTAACATAGTATTTTGAGCTATCATCTAATATTTTATAGAATTTTAGTTAGTTTAGCTTTATAGCCTTACATTTAAGTATGTTTAATGAAAAATAAAACTTGAAATAATATAACATTTTCTTTTAAAATAATTTTACAATTTAATAAAAGAGAATCAAATTATATAACATGAGGTAACTCAATAATTTATTAAATGTTATGGCATTTATTAATTTTTATTTTTAATATCTATTTTTCATATTTTTATTAGATATCTCCACAAATTGTGAATTTCACAATTACTTTTTTTTTTAACAAAATTGGGAAACTAGGAATTAAAAATATAAAAGTTGCTTTAAATTTTGAAGGGATGATTTTCAAATCCCGTTGTATGTTGAAACGTAGAGCACAGGAAACACAGAATCGAGATGAAACAATTGTACCCTGCCGAAAATGTTTATGTAGTTTCTTTTTTTCCGCCTCTAAGAAGCCCAACCTTTGAAACACGTGACCTTTTAATGATATCACATACAGCCACCCATAAAAATAAAATACAGGTCATCAGCATGCACACACACACAAAAATGTTTTAATCATTTTAAAAATCTAATGGCTCGATTATTTTCAATTTTCGATTAGTAAATATAGTCTTCCCATATTGACTCAACAACCTAAAGCGAACGATGAAAGGAAGAAATTTTAAAAGATTTTTTAAACTTTATAAATTATTATAATAAAAATACTAAAAATGAAAACAATATCTTGTAAAAATCCATTATTCATCGAATTTTTTTTTCTCTTCAGACTATAATATCCTTAATATATATTGTTTATCAATGCAATTAAAACTTTATTAAAATAAAAAAATGGCATATTTTTATTGCATTTTTGCTTTCACAATTCGGAGCAGAATTTCTGAAAATTGAAAATTATTTTATGAAAAAGGGCTAATGAATCCTGCATTTAATTAATAATTTAAATCTTTTGGACGCTTGTTAATTTCTAAACATTTCAAGAAATTAATTGGATGGGGATAACATATGTAAATAAAAAATAGTTTTACCAAGATTTTCTAAAAATAAAGACTTCAAAAGTGATTTCAGTCATTTGTGAATAAGTCCTGAAAATCTGACCATTATTTGATTTTTGCAAGAATTTCGAAATTAATGTTTTTCACCAGCAAAAGTGAATTGCGTAATATTACGTTTGCCGTAGTAAACTCTTGTAAAAATTGCGTCACTCACAGACGAAAGAAAAACAAAATTTTTTACCAAAATTTCGAACGTGTTAAAAAGAAAACATTTTTTAAAATAATTAATAAAAATATTTGATTTTTCTTCTTAATAATAACAAACATGTTGCCGATAAAACTTTGTTTTTATTTTGTTTGAGGCCTTTTTTCCTCATACTATACTGTTTGTTTTTCAGTGAATTCATGGCGGTACCTATTATAACAAGTTGTGTTTTAGTAGCTTTACTGCCTTGCATGGGGTGGTACTCATCAATTTACAGATGAACTGGCCAGATGTAGCCATCAGTTACTTGCTAACAATTTCTTCTCTCGCAGTTCTCACTTGTGGAACTCCCTACAAGCTCCATGTTTTCTTGCCAATTTTAATCTTCAAACATTTTAATGCAATGTCAATCACTATCTGCTGTTCTCCTGATTATTCTTTTTGTTCCCGCTCCTTAGTAATGTTTCTGTTTCTGTTTCTAATTCTTTCATACGTAGTAATGCCTTGTCTCTTGGTGGCTTTACTGCCTTGCATGGGGTGAAATTGATTTACACAAAAAACGTTACTTTCGATAGTTTCAGTCATTATCAAAAGCTAGAAGTTTTCAGAGTGACAGATAAGATTTTGTTTGGTTAAACGATCGAAAGTAAATTAATTAGAAAGTAAAACCGAAAAAAAAAAATCAACGAAAGTTTCTTTTACAGCCGCATTGACAACGCCCAGTTTTGGATAATGACATAGACAATCAAACGCACGTTAAAAAAAAACAAAAAAAATAAAAAATAAAATATGATCTTTGAACAGTTTACCCATGTACAGAATCTTATAAAAAACTTGGGAAAATACGATGAAAAATGTAATAAACACACCTTGCCGGTTGAATTTAACAAAACTTGTGGAAATCCTGAGATATAATGTATTTGATTAATTGTTACGGTTCTTTAGTGGCACACAAAATATCTCGTAAAACTGCCCCAACCCTACGGACCTTTTCAAAATTTGACATACTCGAGTATTAACATCGTACTACTGTTAATCTCACGCCCAAAATATTCCCACATTAGTTAATAATAATAATAATAATAATAATAATAATAATAATTGAAAACGAAATGTTTCACATGACCGCCCTACTTTTTGAAACTTGTAGGAAGTCATTCGTCTAATTACAGACCAATACTCTAATGTAAAACAAAAATAGATTCCCGCTGAGTGCCCTGTCCTAAATCTGTGGATTTCCACTAGATTGAACTAAATTTAGTTAAAATGATTTATTTGTTTTTTACAGCTTATCGTACGTGCGCTGTGGTGCAGTGGATATCGACTTGGAATGACAAATCGGGGAGCCGAGTTCGAATTTCAGTTGAATTCCTTGCATTCACTTACGCACAAATAAACTTGGGAACGTCTCTTACCTACAGTTATGGGTTAAATAATAGGACAAATCGGCATCTATAGCCTTGGCTGGTAACCAGTCTACCACAGAAAGTAATGGCAATCTACTGCGGGATAGTCTTCTACACAGTCAGTCATGTCTCTTTCGAGACATGATCGCCCAAAGCGTGTATCACGTATGGCACTTAACTGACAGAAACCTTCTGCAAGTTATTTGAAGCCAGAAAAACATTTTAGATTGTAATCATTTGTGGGAGATAATAATGATTTACTGATACACGTTCTACTAATTAACCTATAGAAGGGGAAAGAGTTGGTGAGTTCGTACTTTTCCCTGATGTATTTGCACGTAAGTGAATACAACGAACCTAACGGGAATTGGAACTCGACTCACCGATTTCAAGTTTCTAGCCGATGTCCATTACACCACCAGTACATCTAAATTCATAGAACCTGGTATTTCTAAGTGGTCACCCATCTAGATACTGACCCGGTTCGACGTTTCTTAACTACGGAGATCGTACGAGAACCGGTGTTTCAACGTGATGTGACCGTAAGCCTAACGTAATGCATAAGTCAATAAATCCGTAACCTAATGATAAAAAAGAATATACAGAATATTTATTTTGTGGTATAATCTCCTTCTTTGACATTGCACTTAATGAGACATTATTAACATCATAGATCAAATATCATAATAAAACTTGTAAATCAAAATTCGACTGATGATTACACTATAAGTGTTGTAGAGGAATATCCTGTCTTACTCCGGAATGGGTATGGTTATGGTCCGGTCTATAAAAGCCTGTGACTGGAGTGAACCAAAGAGCGGTCGTCACTAGACGGCTCCATGACACTGTCAGCTCCCTGCTTTCGGGTGGAGGGCGGTCACTGCTTCCGAGCAGAGAGCAATAACCCAGTCGTGTTTCCGCCGAAGGATAGAAGCACGACTGGGTAATAATAGACAGACATTTTTTGGCCGGGCCATATAGCTCGGAAAGCCCAGTTATAAACTGACCATGTGTCATATGTTGCCCTTACTGGGAGGGACAGCTAAATAATGCAGTCGTCATTAGACAACTCTATGACACTGTCAGCTCCCCTGCCTTCGGGTGGAGGGCGCTCTCTGCGTCCGAGCAGAGAGCAATAACCCAGTCGTGGTTCCGCCGAAGGGCAGAAGTACGACTGGGGAATAATAGACAGACATTTTTGGGCCGGGCCATATAGCCCGGAAATCCCAGTCATAAACTGACCATGTGTCACATGTTGCCCTTACTGGGAGGGACAACTAAATAATGTAGTTGTAAGTTGCAAACCTGCCGGTTTTGCTACTATGACACTGTCAGCTCTCTGCTTTCGGGTAGAGGGCGTCCTCTGCTTCCGAGCAGAGAGCAATAACCCAGTCGTGGATCCGCCGAAGGGTAGAAGCACGACTGGGCAAAAATACACTGACATTTTTTGGCCGGGCAATATAGCCCGAAAATCAAAGTCATAACCTGACCATGTGTCACATGTTGCCCTTACTGAAAGGGACAGCTAAATAATGCAGTCGTCACTAGACGGCTCTATGACACTGTCAGCTGTCTGCCTTCGGGTGGAGGGGCAAAAAATAAACAGACATTTTTTGGCCGGGGCATATGGCCCGGAAATCCCAGTTATAAACTGACCATGTGTCATATGTTGCCCTTACTTGGTGGGACAGCTAAATAATGCAGTCGTCACTAGACGGCTCTATGACACTCTCAGTTCTCTGCCTTCGGGTGGAGGGCGCTCTCTGCTTCTGAGCAGAGAGCAATAACCCAATCGTGTTTCTGCCGAAGGATAGAAGCACGACTGGGGAATAATAGACAGACATTTTTTGGCCGCTAGTTGCGAGGGAGAGATTATGGAGGACGAAGTCTTCGCGGCTTTGAAGAGAGTCGGCAGTGGCACATCATCAGGTTTGGATGGTTTTCCCTATGAATTGTACCTGAGGCTGTCGCACATTTTTGTCCCTATCTTAACGGTGGCGTTCAACAACTGGTTCCGTCAGGGTTCCATCCCCTACCGGTTCACCAGGGGTGTGATCATACTGTTGAGAAAAGGCATGAATGTTGGAAGGGATTTACATGATTACATGCCCATAACTCTGGTAAACACAGAGTTAAAGATTTTGGCCAAGATCCTGACGAATCGCTTGCAGCTAGTTGCCGAGTCTCTGTTGGGACCTGATCAGTTTTGTGCTGTGAAGGGCCGAACAATTCAGAGAAACCTGCACTTGATCCGCACGATCCTAGAGGATGTAAAAGACGACGATGAAGCTGCGCTGATCAATTTGGATCAGTCCAAGGCATTTGATAGGGTTGACCATGGCTACCTGACGGCTGTCCTTAAGGCTGCCGGATTCCCACCCGACTTCTGTCGCTGGATTAGTCTTCTGTATCGCTCCCCCACGGCTGTGGTACAGGTGAACGGAAGGCTGACGAGCGCTTTTGCGCTGTCTAGGTCGGTTCGATAGGGTTGTCCACTGTCGTCCTTACTTTATGTCTTGACGTTGAACCCCCTCCTTCGCCGGCTAAGGGACAGGACGTGCAGGAATCGCTGTCCCTGATGGTGCTCGAGCTAGGGTTTCCGCGTACGCCGATGACGTAACGACTTTTGTGTCCTTCTGGAGTGACATAAGAGCGGTACAGAAGGCGCTTGAACGGTACGAACAGGTGACAGGGGCCAAGATTAACCGCGACAAGTCTTCCGGCTTGCGGTTAGGCGCCTGGAAGGGGACTCCCCTCCTGGGGCCCTTCGACTGACGGACGGTCCCGTCCGCATTCTTGGAGTGTGGTTCGGGCCGGACTTACAGTTGGAGAAGAATTGGTCTGATATACAGGCAAAGGTCAGCGCGTCAGTCGAAACTTGGCGTCGAAGGAGGTTGTCCTTAAAGGGTCTGGCGGAGGTGTGTGTTACATACATCTTCCCCATGATCCTTTACCGGCTGTCTGTACTTCCACTTTGTGGCGAGCGTGAGGAGGCGATCGAGCGTCTGCTATTCTCCCTTCTGTGGAGAGGACGCAGACATCACGTCGACAAACGTGTCTGTTACCAACGTCCGTGTCAAGGGGGTCTGGGAATGCCGCCTCGAGGTTGGCTTTTCTCAGACGTGCTTTATTGGAAGCCTCGTAGCTTACGTGGGTAGTGAAAGTCGCGTTCCCTAGCCTTACAATCACTCCCCCGGTCTCGAAGCACTGCCGTAAGCTTCGAGGGCGAGCAGCTTTCATTCGCGAGTGCCGGAAGGCCTTGTGGGCCATTCCACGGTTTGGTGACCTTTCTCGGCATAGGATACACTTCTATCAGGGATTAGTGACGGGTGTCGCGAAGGATCGATTGAGACAGAAGCTCGGCATGTCGGAGGAGGAGTATTGCTCTCATTGGTCTTGGGCGCCAGGATCGGATTATCTCTGACCTGGTGATTGGCTCGTAATGGCTCGTCTCTCAATGACATGCGTTTCATAATGGGCCTGGCGGATTTGCCAGATTGTGAGCGTTGCAACCTTGGTTTAAAGGAGACGTCCTCGCACGCCTACTACCATTGTTCGCGCGTTCGCCCGTTGTGGGATCGTGTCGGCGAGTTGACTGCTCGTATCGCGCAGTGAGTACTCGTGCTCATTGATCGTGCATACGCCTGCGACAATGTGTCGCCCCCGTATTCCGGAGTGAAGCGAATGTTGTTTCTCTCGCTACTGGCCACGGCTCGAATGGTGATATGGACGACGCGATTGGAGGAAGTCTTTCGGGTCGGCCGTCTTTCGCATCAGGATCTGATCCGATATTTTGAGCATCAGCTCAAAATTAAGATTAGAATTGACTGGAAACGGTTAGCTCCGACAGAGTTCAGCAAAAGGTGGGTAAGTGTGGCGAGCCTGGTTCGCGTGACTGGGGCTAGCCTTGATTTTCTCTTTTAGAGCTGGTAGTCACATCGGGTTGGATTCCTCTGGAACCCTCCCCTTGGTTAAGGTAAGTCCCTTTATGTGTACCTAGTTAATGTGAGTGAGTGTGCTTCCCGGCCTGTTCCCAGGCATTGTATCCTTTGTTATGATTCTTTTTGAGATTCCCGGTTCCGTTTTTAATTTTTGTTCCGTTTGATCTCGTCTGGGTCAGTATTATTCTTTCCCCAGTTCAAGTTATTTTCTCCTCTACGCTCCCTGTAGAAAGAGAGCCTCTTGATTTTGTCCTGTGGGCAGAATACAGCGGCCTCTTTGTTCTGAGGGTGGGTTGGGTCCAACTAACATAAAGTTTATGTTGCTATTTTTAGTTTGAAAAATTTGTTGTTTTGGGAATTTGTGTCATGCCCCTCCCCCACATGTCATTTCGTGTAAAAGTTTTATGTATATTTTTGTATTTATTGTATATTGTGAAATTTTTATGTACATTTGGGGTGTTTTTTAGGTCCCCGGTATGCTGTGCGGTATTTTGGTGCACAATAAGTATGTGTGTTGAAGAACAAGTTCTTGTGGTGATTGAGAAAAACTGTAACGTATGTCTGGGTCGTGAATCGGATTAGTTAGGTATAAGATAGAGTACTGTATGACCAACCTCAGTTTTGTTCCCTCTCCCTTTTCGGCCTTGTGCCATAAGATTTGTAAATAAGTCTAAATAAAATCATCATTAGACTGACGAATCTATGACACTGTCAGCTCTCTGCCTTCGGGTAGAAAGCGCTCTCTGCTTCCGAGCAGAGAGCACTAACCCAGTCGTGGTTCCGCCGAGGAGTAGAATCACGACTGGGGAAAAATAGACATAGATTTTTGGCCTGGCTATATGACCGAGAAGACCCACAATAAATAGACCTTATGTCACATCTAGCCTTGTGTGGGAAGGTTGGTAAATACTGCCATCGTCACTAGACGAGAGCCATCGTTACTAGACGAGAGCATACGTCACTAGACGGAAGCATTCTTCACTCGATGGACGCATACATCCTAGACAGAGACATTGCCTAATTGATTGTCGTGCCTGTTAACAATTCGTTGGTGTCCTTGTATTGTCTATTGGTTTATTGTACTGTGGTATAATAATTCTCTATTCCTATATCTTCAGTGTTAAGTATTATTCTTGCACTATTCTTTTCCCTGTTTATCCCCATACGGGATAAAACAATAAGCTTAGTTTTTATCTTCTTTCGTTTGTGTATTATGATAATAATAATAATAATAAATTTTCGTTTCTGAATATACCCGACCTTTAGGGTGGCTATCTAATTGTTGCAGACGCCTGCTTAAGCACTTTTGTGTTTTTCAACCTCAACATAGTCAACCTGTGCTTAATACTGCAACTATGTTGATCGGACTTTAGTTACATGATTAGTAGTCAAACAAGGCTAGTGTGCGCCACCCCATCGGCCACGATGACTTTTTGAATTTTGTGTTATCACAGCAACTAAAGACGGCTCCAAACAGTTTATTTTACCCAGTTCCACACACAAACCGTGACAGATCAATCCGTGGCATGGTTTTGAGGTATTTCTCATAAGTATCGCAAACTGGGATCGAATCTTGAGGCTGGCATTATCAAAGTCACCGCCCGTGTATTTATATAAATCCAAATATCAATGTTTATTTATCAGTAATGGCTTTCTTATTACATTTATGCTAAAAACAAAAAAAAACAAAAACAAAAAAACACAGTACTTACATTATTCGGACTATTGTCCTAATCTTTGTTGCCATTTGTATGACGTTTCGGCCGTTGTACGCTCCGGCCTTGTTCAGGTGCTAGGAATTTCCTTGGACACATGGTTTTAGACGTTGGTTATTTCCTGTAACTTGATCCAAAGAGTTGCGAGTTCAATACCGGGCTACAGCAGTGGTGAACAAGTAACTTATTGTAATAAAGGGTTCGGTTCGAAATTCCTAGCACCTGCAGAAGGCCGGAGCGTACAACGACCGAAACGTCGTACAAATGGCAAAAAGATGAGGGCAATAGTCCGAATAATGTAAATACTGTAAATGCTACCCCATCTCAGAAATATAGACAAACAAAAAAGGCAATTAAGTGCAGGCAGAGTGTCGTCTATCAATTTTATGGATATGTAAAATCTGTTGTATTTTTCTTTGCTGCAGTTATCAACCCTGTAGTGAAGGCGAATTAATAACCCCTTTGAACTACTCCCTTCAAATTCAGAGAACTGTGGAAAAAGAAAGAAAAGAAAGCAGCGAGCCTATGCGAAATTCTTTTTTATATAAAATGAGAAGAAAAATTAAATTAATAAGAAAAAACGGCGGACCTGAAGGAGACTGCCACCACCTGTAAATTTGTTGTTTTTCATTTTTGTTAACTTTTTGCAGTACAATCTTATTGGTTACACTCTAAACTTTACGAGTGACAGAAAAAAAACTGGAAAAATTTCAATATTTCAACAATTTTAGGTGGGGTCTCAGTTTTTCATACAACATTATAGTAAATCGATCCTCCATTTTGGAGTCACTAGCCGGTACGACATTACCACCACTGTAAATTTGTTGATTATCCGTTTTTTTTTGTTTTTTTTTTTGTTTTTTTACTTTTGTCAGTGTAATCTTATCGATTAAACCCTAAACTTTCCGACTGACAAAAATAATTTGTAAAAATTTCAACATTTAAACAATTTTTTTTTGGGGGGGGGGGGGCTCAGTTTTTCATACAACCATAAGTAAATCAATCCTGTGCAATTAACTTTTTTTTTTGGTTGCGTATATTCAACAACTAAATATTTTTGAATAAAGCCATTCCTGGAATTTCCGAGAAAGATGCCATCGTAAGAACTGAAGAAAAGTTGAAAAAGACAAAAACAAGACCAACAATTTGTCCCACAAAAAACAAAACAAAGCGACCCCAACGCGAGTGGTACCAAAATGGAGGATCGATTTACTATAACGTTGTAAGAGAAACCGAGCCCCTCTTAAAAATGTTTAAATATTGACATTTTTCCAATTTTTTTTTTTTTTTTTCTAATCGGGAACTTTATAATCGATAAGACTGCGCTGAAAAGAGTAAAAGAAAAATGAAAAACAACAAATTTAAAGGTGGTGGTGGTCTCCTTCAAGTACGCCGAAAAAACTGTTAAGAAAAATAACTTTTTTAATAAAAAGAATAAAAAAAAGAAAAAAAAAAGGTTTCGTTTCTGTTCATCGCGTTCGGTGGAGATGTTTTGCCCATTGTCAAATTACTCACCAAATATATATTATCGATCTCTTAACAAGCACGAGACATTTCAAATTTTCTATCAACAAGCCAAGAAAGCTAAGTATTTCAAATTAACTTTCTTCGTCATCATAATCTTCCATAAATCTTCTTGACATGGATAAATCGACAGCTTAGTTTAACCTGAAGACCCATGCCCACTATCTAATCTAATCTAATCTAATCTAAACTTATTTATAAATGAAACTTTGTGTGTGTGTGTGTGTGTGTGTGTGTGTGTGTGTGTGCCCGTTACCTATAGATTCCGAAACGGCTGAACCGATTTTCTAGAAAATTTACACAGTTGTACTATTAGCGTCTGCCAGTGTTCTTAGCTAGGTTTTGTGTCGAGGTACCCCCAATAAATATTGAAAATCGATAATCGAAAAAATCGGGTTAGGAAGGAGTGGTCCGATTTTAATCAAATTTGATACTCTCATAGACAAAGACATAAGAAACAATATTCAGAAGTTTCAAGGTTGCAGTTCTTACAATAGTGCAGAAAATCGATAATATATATATATATAAAAGGCAAGATGTTTGTGTGTGTGGCTGTTTATCTGCCTGTATGTCTGTATTTTTTCAGCCCTTTTATTTTAGTTTTTGCTTCGGGTTCGGCTCTAAGTAGGTATAATTGTAGTTCTTAGTCTCAGCCATGATACCATTTACTCAGAGGACTTATTTAGCCTTCAAATTTCAGTATACGACGAAAAAAATTTATTTGATATCGATACCAGGAAATCAAAATTTGACTTACATCCATTCATTTTTCTTTCAGTCTACGGTTTCGCTTTAACTGGAAACAACTATTGCTTTTTCGTCTTTCGTGCCAACGTCCAAAGAGTTTGAGCTCCAGGACCATGGATTAGTTTTAAAGCTTTCATTACACCCGAGCAACGCCGGGCTATACTGCTAGTAAACCTATAAACAAAAATATTTTACCTATGCGTTTTCTTTATGGATGCAAACTTCGATGAAAATCTAAAACGGTACGAAATACAAACTAAGCCTTTTATTAAAGATCGTTCCCCCCCCTTTCATCCAGTACAGATTTATTACCAGAGGTTTCAACAAAGAGATAAGTTCTGAATATCGTGAATTACTAGAACCAATTGTGAGTAAACTGGTCTTTCTGAGCGGCACTCCTAATTTCCTGATGAAAATGACGCTTAAAATTTTATTCCTTTCGTTCTTATTTGTTTACTCACACTCTCCCATCCATAACCAGGTACATAAACAATGATTGAATAGAATACTTTTTGAATTTTGCAAACTTTTGTTAAAATTAGCGTTTTCATCATTTTAAACGAATGGCAATTTTCACTATGGAAGATCACACGTGTAAATATCTTTTGCTTTAGAAAATTATTTTATGTATATTCAAATGTTTAAATTAGAAAAAAAAAAATAACAAACCCACACACACAGCAGCGTGTGTTAATCACACCTTCACCAGTGATCTTATATTTTTAGTGGTGCAGTCCGCCTTATGATGAACTTTACCCCATGTGGCCTACAGCTCGAAAAAGTTTGTCCATGACTGTTATAGACCATCTTTCCAGGTAAATTTTACCGGTTCGCTTTGCAAGTAGGGCAAATAAAAAGAACTTGGATGGCAGTAGAGGACGACGTTCCGCTGTCTGCTGGACCAACTGTGCTTCAGTAGTTTGAACAGAGTCTACGCAGACATTGCTAACTGGTCTGATCACCAGCCGACTTTTCTAATTGGTTGGGGAAGATACAGTGTAACCCTGATATAAGAGAGTTGTCGGGCCCTGATAAAAGTTCTCTTATATCCGGATTTAACCCTGTAACCCTGATAAAGAGAGTTGTCTGGACCGCGTAAACGTTCTCTTATATCAGGGTTTGTCTATTTTATATACATTACCACAGGCTTCAATTTCGAACCAGAGAAAATCTCTCTTATAACAGACTTTCTCTTATATCCGGGTTATACTGTATTACGAATCTTCAGAATGACCTTTACGTGTATGGCTTGTATTGAACTTGTCTACGCGAGCAAATTTAGAGATACTGTCCCTTTTATGAGACAGAATCCAAATCTAAAATGACATTGACATCTTCCTCTTCTAAAACGTTGCAAATTTAAGACGTTCTTTTTAAGTTCTTATTGAGGAGCTGAATTTAAAATTTAAACGACATCTAAAATTTCTGCGTCTTACAGCTACAACATGTTTAAACACCGATCACCAAAGTTAAGTACAGTATAACCCGGATATAAGATACCCGAATATAAGAGAGTTTTTCTCTGGTCCCAAATTAGAGCCTGTGGTAATGTATATAAAATAGACCAAACCCGGATATTAGAGAAACCCGGATATATGATAACTTTTATCCGGTCCCGACAACTCTCAGGGTTACACTGGTTAGTACCTAGATGAGCGACCAATGGGATACTAGATGCTGTAAGCTTGGATGTGTGGGTAGTGTAACGTATAGAGGCTCAGAATGAGAAATCGAAAAGCGGAGTTCGAATTCCAGTTGGGTCTGTTACATTCACTTATACCCGAAAATCCCTGGGAAATATATAAATTCACCTATTACCCAAGTTATGGGTTAAATAGTAAATGGGTGACCGTTTGGAAATACCAAATATTGTAAGCTTGGATGTGCGGGTGATTTAACAGATAATGACGTGGAATTGTTAATTGGAGAACCGAGTTCCAATTCCAGTTTGGTTAGTTATGTCTACTTACGTGCAGATATCCTTGGGAAAGATATGAATCCACCTTATCTCCCCCAGCTGTGGGTTAATTATTAAGACCTGTATCACTGAAATCATTATAATCTCCCCCAAAATTCTTACAATTAAAAATATGTTCTAGTTTTAAATAACCTGCAAAGATAGGCACATCCGCAAAATCACTGAAAAAACAGCATCGTATGAAGGAAAAAGGCCCCAAACTAAATAAAATCAAAGTTTTATTGGTAAAATGTTTATATTATCATTAAGAGGATAGATCAAAGCTTTGTTTGATTATTTTTTAAATTCTTTAATTATTTCTAACACGTTCGAAATTTTTTTAGAAAGTTTTTCTTTTTTCTTACGTCAGTGCGAGACCTAAATTGACGCAACGTTTGAAAAAAAAAAGTAATATTGCGCAATGCACTTTTTTGACCGTGAAAGACACATTAAGTTGGAAATTCTTGCAAAAATCAAATAATCGTCGGATTTTGATGAAAATTTCAGGACTTATTCATAATTGACTGAAATCAATTCTGATTGCATTATTTTTAGAAAATATTCGTAAAAATATTTTTTTTTTAAGTATGTTACCCCCAACGTATTAATTTCCAAAAATGTGTAAAAATTCAACTTTGCTCCACAATAAACCTAATATAATAAAATTCAGGAGTCATTGGGGAATGCTAATTCAGTGTTTTTTTTCTTCAATAGTGACCGACTTTCTAAAAAGAAGGTCCGAATTGCGAAAAAAGCAATAACTATGCTAATTTTTATGTAAATAAACTTCTGATTGCTTTTATGAACAATATAAATTAAGCATATCATAGTCTGAAAAGAAAAAAAAAACAATGAATAATGAATTTTTATAAGAATTATTTTCATTTTTTAATTTTTTTTATTAAAATGATATAAAAGTTTCAAAATTATTTTTAAATTTCTTCCTCTATTGCTCTGACTAGGTTTTTTAATTAATGCATGAAGACTACAATTACTAATCGAAAATTTAAAAGTTTAATACAGATGATTTAGCCCATCAATTTTTAAAATAATTAAAACATTTTAATTGTGTGCATTTTGATTGCCCGTATCTTTATTTGTACGGGTGGCCGTACATGATATTTATCATTAAAAGGTCACGTGATTCAAGGGTTGTCTTCTCTTACATAAAAATTAAATTTGTATATTTTTGTCGTCTATGGCCTCCCTACTTAGCCTTCTTGACAGTTTCCGGCTGTCATTACAGCTGTCATCGCCTGAGATAAACACTGATAACAACGGCTAATGTAACTGATAAAAGGTTTTACCGAGTATTTCAGAGAGTAAGCAAGTACAAATGTTTGAAATCAGATAAAGGTAAGTCGTAATTTAAAAAAACTGACTTCAATAACGTGTCAGCGACGTATATTTTATTTTTGCCAGATTTTTAAAACAGAATGTGGCTACTGTTTACGTAAATGTGTCGATCAATCAAAAAAATGGCGGTACGTTTAAATTTTTTTTTAATCTGAAAATTTTTAGATTCCAATCAATATAATTTCGGTTTAAAATACACCAGGGTATATTGCTTACTGAAATTAATAAATTTAATCCGTTGGCTTTCAATTAAAGCTAATTTTAAAGCTTGAAGATAACTTATTTATTTTTAGAATTAAAATTAAAATTTAGGTATAGAAAAATGACTAGAGGTGCAAAGA
This sequence comes from Ascarosepion bandense, assembly GCA_037127315.1. NCBI lineage: Eukaryota > Metazoa > Mollusca > Cephalopoda > Sepiida > Sepiidae > Ascarosepion > Ascarosepion bandense. Next base: position 9,399,032 of record JBBBDQ010000927.1, read on the forward strand.
GTTGATAACTCGTAAAAAAAATGAGTCAATCAATCAGTTAATCAAATTCCTGCATAAATTTACAATTCTCCATCAGGGAAGAATTATTCCGAGTTTAGAATAATTATGGTCGTCGTCGTTGTCTTTTTAGATGACGTCTAATAGATTCCTTAAGTTAACATGCGTTCTTGTGAGGTTGATTACACCAATACGGGAACGGCACATTTTCAGCAAATAGGCCATCTGAAAAGAAAGATGGCGGTACAGGACTGGTTCTGCGTGTGAGGACTTGACGGTGTTCCACTGTCTGTTGTACCAACTTTTGTTTCTGTTATGATGACATACTAACCTTTTCATGATTTATAAACAATTATTTTATATTACAAGTGTAAATGGCGGTGTCACAACAGTTGAAATCCTGTAATTAACACACTATAATGAGTTCACTCGCATAGAACCTACTTTAATTAAATACAGTGGAACCTGCCGTATGCGAGACCCTTTGTCAGCGACCAACTGTTGTTAACGACCGTTTTTCTATGCACTGACGATTTGCTAATGTTAATTGACCCTTAGTGAGCAATCACCTCCAGAACGCGACCAGCGACTAACATCAACGAGTGAAAATCACTGATCAAGCGACCGCTTTGAAAAAAAATCTATTTTGGTTGTACTCAGCGATCTTCTAAATTGCGAGAAGCTAAATGAGTAATCTATTTCATTTTGCTTTGATCTAAGCCGCGAACACTTCCTCGTTGTTTTGTTACTGTCGTGTTGCATCAAACTTATTTCTTGTACATTGCCTCAGTTCACCTCAAGGTCAAACATCGGCTGTTTTTGTACAACGTCTATTGCGTTTGACATATTCAAGGGATTTATAGCAGTCTCTTTACTAACTTGGATAAAGTCAGGGATTGGGAAAATCACAATTATGTCCCTTTCTCAAATGTCTATCTCTTTCGTTCCTTTATTTTTTTGTGTATCTATCTACTCTATTTCTATCTGGGTATGTCTATCTCTATCTATCTCTTTCTCTACCCCACCCACGATCGCTGTCAGTTTTTTGTATGTTTTGTTTATTTTTTTCCATGTATTATTGCAGATTCTCTTTTGTTATCACTCACTTCTAAGAAAAAACTGAAACCGTATACGTCGCGACTGCCCAGTCAGCCATGTCTCTTTCGAGACATGATCGCCCAAGCGTGTTTCACGTATGGCACTTAACTGACTGACTGACAGATTTTATAAGAAATGGCTAGTACTAGAACAGGCACGAAAAGGAAAAAACAATTGCCTTTTTTTAAGTCAATTTAATAAATATTTTTGTGAATAAATATTTTAGTTTCTTGTTGACCGTTGTAAATACGTCTTTAAAATTTTTAAATGAATTATGCTGAATAAATTTCTTTAAAGTTAGGCTTCTTATGTTCTTACTTATTTATTACCAAATTACATGGTAAAATTCTAATATGTACATTGTGGAGAGTAGGATATACGTTCCTGGCGTAAATAGGTCGTGACTATGAGCCATTAGTTAGCGACCACCTGCTGTATGCGACCAGTGTTTGATACCATAGAGGTGGTCGCATACGACAGGTTCCACTGTAATTTCTCCAATATGTTTTTAACATCTTTTCAGAAGATGGTGTTGCGTAGATAATAAAAAGACAAATATTGCTTCGAGGTACAAAAATGGGAAGTTAAGGAAAGCATTAATCATCCACAACACGACGGTACATGTCATGTAAAATAAGAATATTTTAGCAAATAATTGGCCCATAGATTTTTAGCATCAACTGTTAGCACCGACGCTTAATGTATATTTTATTTTTTCAGAAATGGTACAGTCACCTCATAAAGTGTATCGCTTTACAAAGAGAATATTTTGAAGTGATGGATGTGCGATGTATTGCAATGAATATCGGCTCGGAGTTCGAATTCCTGCTGCATTACTATTTTTTTAATCATTTCACCCCAAGCAAGGCATTCCACTGCCACTACTGCGCAGGGGGTCACAAAGGGGAAGGTGGTGAGAAAGAGTGGTTAGATACAGGAAAAGTCAGAAATAGGGTGATAGACAGGTAAGGATGTAGATGGGAAGAGTGTTTGAGAGAATGGATGCGAGTTAGTGTATTTGGAGGTGTCTATTGACTTTACATTTAAACTCCTGGAGATTGTAGCTGTCGGGGAAGCAATCATGTGGAAGGGAATTCCACAGGCGGGAAGTACGAGAAAAGAAGCTGTTGGAGTAGAAACTGCGGTTACATATTATTGGTTTCACTGTAAAAGGGTGGGACTTAGTTGCTAATCTAGTATCTCGTGCAAATTCGTACCTAGGGGGCACCAGTGATCTAAGTTCATTGGAGCAGAAGCCGTGAAAGTATTTATATACTTACGCACAAATACCCTTGGGAAAGGTAATAATCCATCTCTTCTCCCTCCAGCTATGGGCTGAATAACAGGATAGATTGGGATCTATAGCCTTAGTTGGCAACCAATCTACCGTAGAAAGAAATCGCAACCTGCCACGGGAAAGTCTTCAACCAGTCATGGATTGAAAGAGGCATAATGGCCCAAGCATGTAGCACGTTTGGCCCTGAACCGACAAGAAATAAAATTCATTTATTTTTTTCATAAAATATTAATTGTACCTTTCTTCCATGTGTATTTGGTTTTAAATTTTACAAAAAGGTAACAATAAACACGCCAATTAAGGCAGATAGATAAAACACCAGTCATAAAACAAAGCAAAACCCTCTACCCCTTTGGCAAAAGTCAAACTAACGGTCAGGTGAACGCATACTTAGATAAACTACATATTAAAGCAGACTGATATCATCATATATCATTAAGGTGTGCAATGTAGTCCTGTGGATATCGACTGGGAACGACAAATCGGGGAGCCGACTTCGAATTCCAGTTGAATTCCTTGCATTCAGTTACGCACAAATATTCTTGGGAAAGGTATTAATCCATCTCTTCCCTCCAGTTATGGGTTAAATAATAGGACAGACTGGTTTCTATAGCCTTGGCTGGCAACCAGTCTACCGCAGAAAGTAATGGCAACCTGCTGCGGGATAATCTTCTGTCCAGTCAGTCATGTCTCTTTCGAGACATGATCGCCCAAAGCGTGTATGGCACTTAACTACTGATATCATCAGACCATAAACAGGCCCCAGTTATCAATCACACGTATATATACCATAAACACACACACACACACACACACACACACACACACACACACACACACACTCGCGACGACAGCAACAGCAGCTAGAAATGACCATTCGTTGAAAGGCACGGAACTCGAAAATAATCTCTCCTACCATTCTGAAGATGAGATTTTGATCTTGAAATATTAATGAATAATAAATAGGTAATACCCAACAACTTCTTTAACCTTCCTTTATTTTACTAAACGCATTGTGACAGCCTTCAAGACCTAACCATACACATTTTTAAATTTTATTTATTTGTTATGAAAATTAAATGACAGCATTGTAGTTGTAAGTATGGCCCCTTTGTCTCCTGGCAACCAATGCTTTTAGAGTCAGCAGTGACATACCTAGTAATTTTTTACCGCCCAGGTAAGTCCTCAGGTTTCTGTAGTAAAATTCTTAAGAATGACATTTTTTGTGAGAAAATTATTGTTTAAAATAATTTCCAAAATTTAAAAGAGAAAGTAAAGATAATATTAATTGTCAAGAAAATATTGTCTTTAAAAAAAATCTTTGCTGAATACTTTGAAAAATAGTTATAAAATATTAAATTAAATTCAGTATATTGAATTATAATGTAAACTTCGTGTGATCATTATTTTTAACTAGCTCTTTTCATTAATTTTACCGTATAAAGAAAGTTAGATGTCGACTAGTTTTTGCACAGTGGAAAAAAAATTCAATGTATATATTTTTAAATATACGTTTGTTCTAAGTTCCTTAAAAGAAAAATGTATATTCTTTAAAAAAGAATTAAATTTTATAGTTAATTTGATTTTTAAAATGGAAAAAAGCATATAAAAATACTAAATTTAAATTAAATTTAATGAAAATTTTCTAATTTCTCAATGACAATATTTGTTTATTCTTTAGAAAGATAAAATTTGTGGCGGACCTGAAGCAGACTACCACCACGTTTAATTTCGTTGTTTTTCATTTTTTTTAATTTTTTTTTTTACTTTTTTCAGTGCAGTCCTATCGATTTCCAACTAAGCTTTATGATTGACAAAAACAATTTTTAAAAATTTCAATATCTAAACATTTTCGGGGGGGGGGGATCAGTTTCTCATACAACGTTATAGTAATTCGAGCCTCCATTTTGAAACCAGTCGCCGGTACGACATAACCACCACTTGTAAGTTTGTTCAATATCAATTTTTTTGGATTTTTTCAGTGCAATATTATCTTTTACACCTTAAACTTTACGAATGACAAGAAAATTTGCAAAATTTTCAATATTTAAACAATGTTAGTGGGGTGGGGGAACCAGTTTCTCGGACAACCTTATAGTGGATTGAAAATGGAGGATCGATTTAATTTAACGTTGTATGAGAAACTGACCCTCCCCACCACAAATTTGTTTAAATATTGTAATTTTTCAAATGTTTTTTTATAATCGGAATTTTTAAGTAACAATCTATAGGACTGCGCTGAAAAAAGTTAAAAAAAAGAAAAAGAAAAGAGAGGTGGTAGTCTGCTTCAGGTCCTTCAAATTTGTTTTTAGAATATAAATTAATATTTATGCTTAATTCTTCAGTATTCAGCGAAGAGGCCAGCCGATGCACGCATAGTTCATTCTGGAATCATACGCACGATAAAATATTTCAAAAAATAAACACAAAAGTAATGAATAATGTTTTGTTTTGTTTTTATTTGTATCCCCCCCAAAAGAAAGAAACCAACTACTTTTTTGACTGCTTGCTGATTGATTGAAATATTTCGCCCCCAGTGAGAATGTAACGGAAACATTTGACAGGCTTACTTAATAAAGATCGCCTTGGTCTAGGCCTAATTATTAATTAGGCCGAGACCAAGACCTAGACCTAATTATCAGGCCTAATAATGCAAAAATAACCACTGTGATTGACTGATTAACGTCAATTGTCAGTTATATTTATGTCAATTATACAACGAACTAAAAGTCTCCCCCCCCCCCCAATAAAAAAGCGCAGTCCTGGACCGACCGCCAGCTCCGCTACCCACTAGTTACATCAGAGAGACTCAGTCCGGCACTGCTCAGATTCTACATTGATAATTTATTTACCAATCAAACCTGTCAATTCGATTTATCACATTTCAAGTGATAAACCTTTTTTTTGGATATTGCTGGGTTTTACGCCTTTTGAATAGCATGTACGTGTATGCCAGACCAAAATCTATATAAAAAAAGAAAATAAAGTGACAATTATTATTTCGAAAATAAAATAAAATAAACATAAAGAACAATATGATACAGAGGTTTTCAATACACCAGAATCTCCCTAAGTTGGGCTATTGGCAATGAAATAATTGCGCGCAAATTATGGATACTTCTAAAATTAATTTTTGTTGAGCTGAAGTTATATGGATAATCATAATGAGGCGGACCTGGAGTATCCTACCACCACGTTTATTTTCGCCGTTTTTCAATTTTGTTTTATTTTTTTAACCCAGTCCTATCGATTTTCTCCTAAGCTTTACGATTATCAAAAAAAAAAAAAATTTGGAAAAAGTGCAATATTTAAACAAATTTGGTGATTTGGTGGGGGGTCAATTTCTCATACAACGCTTAAGTAAATCGATCCTCCATTTTGAAAACAGTCGCCGGGACTACATTACCGTCAACTGTAAATTTGTACATTAAAAATTTTTTGGGACCTTTTTTTATTTAAATTGGTTAGGGTTAGGGTTTGGGTAGGTGCATATTCAATGACTGAATCCTTTGCGAAATTCTTAAATAGAGCCATTGTTGAAGTTTCAGAGGAAGATGCCATCGTCTGTAATGAAGAAAACGTGAGAACGACAAGAACAAGAGCAACAAATCGTTTAAAAAACAAAAACAAAAAAAAAACAAACAAAAAAAAAAGCGACCCAAAAGCTAACAACAAAGGGCAAGAACTTGTCCCCAAAGAGATTAACATAAACAAAACAATCCCAACGCGATTGGTTGAAAATAGAGGATCGATTTACTTTAACGTTGTATGAGAAACTGACCCCACATCCCACAAATTTGTTAACAATCGATAAGTCTGCGGTGAAAAAATTGAAAAAAAAATTGAAAAAAAAAAAAGGCGAAAAACGTGGTGGTAGGATACTTCAGGTCCGCCCATAATGGCAATTCTAATATTAGTCGTTTCCTTAAAAAGAAATATTCGAAATTCATTGACGGAACAACTAGCCATATCATCAGTTGCGATTTATAAACGCTTTCTCTTAAACCATTTTTTTTTTTCAGTAAAATCAATTTCCACAAATTGTTGTCACTCTTTCTTGTATTAATAGAGGCTTCCATCGTAACCTGTAGTTTGAAGTGGTCTGGAATGTCAGCATCTTGATAATTTCATTATTTTCTACGAAGTTACAACCCAGTATATTTGGCAAATTTGGACCTTCGTACAAGCAATAAATTAAAAAAAGTGTAAAAAGAATGTTTTTTTTTTATTTTCTATGACATCGCCATTATTTTAATAGTTATCTACATTCACTCCTCAGACATAAAAGCGATGTTTACAATACATTTTAAAATATGAAAGCGAATTTATACATTTTCTTTGTTCTCAAGAATTCACAACAAAAATAATAAACACTATTTATTTATCAGATTCTTTATTTACATTATCTCTCTATATAAAAGGCAATCTGTGAGTCTGTGTGTGACTGTTCTCTATGCACGCCTACATTTTTTAAGCTACGCCATTCAAACTTTCTAGGGACACATATCTACAGGGAAGCCAGGTCGAGTTTAAGTTCAGCAATTTTCCCTTTCGCATTTTTTGGCCAATGGGGCAGATTGTTTACATTTGCTCCGTAAAACATCTAAGATCTAAGATGGTTGCTGAATTACGTCACAGAAATCAAATCATACGCGTCAAACGCGACTAAAATATTTTTTTATAAAAAAAAAATAGCCTATATATTTAATTTTCACTAAAAATCCATTTGGTCAACAAAAAATGTGAATATTTTTCCCGTAATTTTGAAACAAAAGAGATATTTTTAAAAAAATATGTAAAAAAAGTTTGAAGTGGTGTGGAATGTCAACATCTTGATAATTTCATTATTTTCTACGTGTGATATACGATTCAGACTTTGATGTGGATTTTTCTAAAGAAATGTGATTTTTATTATCTGATACTCTTCTTTGTTTGTGATCCTGTAGCGCCAATACATAAGGTTCGAAGAAAGATGGTCCTCGCTTAGACGTACATGCCTCACTAGCTCGAATTCCTTTTTAACGATTGACCTGAAAGAGCGATTGTATACAACTGACAGTTTAGATATTTCTGAACTAGTTTGGGGTCATGCAAATAATTCATCTAAAGTCTTGATCTGATACGATATTTAAGAACAAGACACGAGGTTTTAAGTTAATGTTTTGGTTTTGTGACAACTTACCGTGTAAGGCGAAACTAATCCTAGCACAGCATATTCTGTATTCAATTTCCTTATCTTCTACACTTGTAGTATAATGCCTAGTTCTCCAACGATTACGATCGTATTGTCCGACAAACGATGAACACAAACAAGTATATAAAAAATATAAACTTATATTTTTATTCTTCGTTGGTGATGGTTGTGCTGAGGGGAGATGTAGCCATACAAATCACGCACATACGAGGGAGCTGTCGGGAGTCATGGAATAACGGGAGTTGGCTTCTCTTCTTCTCTCTTCTCGGCCCTCTCTTTGCATTCTCTCGGCCAGAAAACTCCGAATTTATGTAACCTGAAATTTCCACGCCTTTTTGCCTTCTCGAGTTTTTGCTTAATTGTGTCATCCATCTATCAATCATCTTCGCTGGCTATTGTCGGTCACTGATGTTCTGCCATTGATGTTAACCATCTTTTGTCGGTCCTATTTGTGTTTTCTGCCTTTGATGTTGCTCACACTTTTGTCGGTCACTGCTTTTGATGTCAATCATATTTCTATTGGGTCACATGAATAAATTACACACTAAACTTTTTAAAATCGAACCATACATCAAATTATTTGAAGTATTTAGTAATTCCACATCCTGAATTGATTTCAAAGCATGTCTTATTGATGTTTTTATTCCAATTCAAGATCATCGTATGGGGCAACCAATGCGGAATCAATACACTACATTGTAATAATGTAATATGAGTCTAATTTGGCAAACAATACTCCGCTGTGACAGGCTCTGATATTTGTAATTGATCATGATTAAATGCAATTGACAAAAAACCCCGATAAACAGAATTGATAAAGATTGCAATAACAAGAGAAAGAAAAGAACAAAACAGGGCTAAAATAATATTAAGCAAACAAACAATATATGCAAGTAACAGTAATAAGGCAAAAAGTCCACAAACTAATCTATCCATCTATCTATTGAAAAATACGTCCAATGTTGGAACATCTGCACAAGACTATGTAAAACACCTACGACGAATTAAAATCCGCACCTACTGCCTGAACTTGAGGACGAATCAAGCCATAACATTGCTCGAAATTTTGCATTCCCCTACTAATTGAACCCAACAATGTTAATTTCACCTTCGTGCGGCACAATGCTGGTAACCAAGTGAGGAACGAATTCATTGTATTGCCATACCTTGTTTTATGTTTTCCTTAACGAAACCTCGCTATAATGTAGCTTACGGAATGTTAGATTTAATTATCCAAATGAATATCTTCACGATAAAATCAATATTAAGCAACAGGTGTTCGTAAAACTACCAGTATGTTTATATTTGGATAATAATTATATACGTCTCAGCTGATAATATTTATTCTTATTTATAATATTTATAATAACTAATTGATAGATTGGTGTTAAATTTCATTATGAGAAACACATTACGCACACCACACATATATTTTTATAATTTTATTAAACACTTCCCCATTGTGCGCTTGTACAAATTAATATTTCTTTTCATTCACTTATGCACTAACACCCTTGGGAAAGGCATTAATCCGTCTCTTCTCCCTCCAGCTATGAGTTGAATAGCAGGAAAGACTAGGTTCTATAAACTTGCTTGACAACCAGTCTACCGCAGAAAGAAATGGCAACCTATTGCAGGAAAATCTTCTGTCTTATCAGTCATGTCTCTTCCGAGACATGATCATCCAAGCGTGTATCACATATGCCAATTAAGTGACTGACTGATAATTTAATATGGATTCTTTGATATTCTGCATCGGTTTTTAAACTTCTACTGCTGCCCTTTTGCCACACTGGCGTCCCCATAAACAAATGGAGACAATTTTTTCTTGGTAGACACTCTGCTGCTGATTCAAAATTGCTAATCAAACACCAGCGTCGTTTGGTTGCTCAAAAACAGATAAACGACGCATTTGGAAATGCAACTTCTTGCGCTAAATCGTGATGTACCCAAACATCGTAGTGAATAATTATCCGAATATTTTCAAATCTTTTGGAACGTCCGTATATGAAAATGATCTCTGCGATATTCAGTGTAATTTGCATCGTTTTTCAGAAACGACTGCACGTCTACCGGAACGTTCTCCTTTTTGTCGATATTTCTGAGATGAGGTAGTATTTACAGTATTTACATTATTCGGACTATTGTCCTGATCTTTGTTGGAATTTGTACGGCGTTTAATAATAGATCATTCTATTTGTCTATATTTCTGAAATGAGGTAGTATTTACAGTATTTACATTATTCGGACTATTGTCCTGATCTTTGTTGGAATTTGTACGGCGTTTAATAATAGATCATTCTATTTGTCTATATTTCTGAAATGAGGTGGTATTTACTGTATTTACATTACTAACTTATCTCCCTCTAACCCTGTAAGTTACTTGTTCACCACTGCTGTAGCCTGATATTGAACTCACAACTCTTTGGGACAAGTCACAGAAACTAACCAACGTCTATATCCATTGGGGGATGTGTCCTTAAGGACAAGAACAACTAACTTATAAACCTGATGTTCAGTAACTCATGACTACCAAAAGAGGCACTACTACGCAAGGAATCGAATTCATATACCCCAGTGATTGTAATAAAGGGTTCGGTTCAAAATTTCTAGCACCTGAAGAAGGCTGGAGCGTACAACGACAGAAACGTCGTACAAATGGCAACAAGGATAAGGGCAATAGTCCGAATAATGTAAATACTGTTCTCCGTTTTCTTTATAAAAAAAATAATTCACTACTCAACCTAGTGAAAGACTTACAAACATTAGTTTCAGCCACGACAACATCCCCAGGAACGGTACATACGATTTTCTTACGGTATCGGTGTCCTAAAATAAAAGGGTGTCTCATTTTTCTCTATTTCCAATTTTAACAAAAACACATTTGAAATTCACAATCCACACAGAAATCTTACTTTCAGGGCATATATGGAACCAAATCATATGCTCAAATTCAGGTGTAGAAAAATTTAATGAACGACCCGCAAAATTCATCATGAAACCTAACAGCACAAAATAAGTTATTGCAAATATTTCTAATAAAAACAAATAAGCTGAAATTTATATGACAATCTAAACTTATTTATAAATGGAACTTTGTCTCTGTGTGTATGTGTGTGTCTCTGTATGTGTGTCCGTTACCTATAGACTCCGAAACGGCTGAATCGATTTTCTTGAAAATTTACACAGTTGTACTATAAGCATCTGCGAGTGTTCTTAGTTAGGTTTTGTGTCGAGGTACCCCCGATAAATATCGAAAATCGATAATTGAAAAAATCGGGTTATAGCAGGAATGGTCCGATTTTAATCAAATTTCATACACTCATAGACAAAGACATAAGAAACGATATTCAGAAGTTTCAAGGTGGCAGTTGTATCCTTGGATGACTTATTTAACTCCGATATTGGAAATCGATATCCCGATATCCTACCGGGTTTGATCAAAATCAGTTTTTCAGCCCTTTTATTTAATTTTTGCTTCGGGTTCGGCTCTAAGTAGGTATAATTGTAGTTCCTAGTCTCATGATACCATTTACTCAGAGGACTTATTTAGCCTTCAAAATTCAGTTTACAACGAAAAAAACTTATTTGATATCGATACTAGGAAATCAAAATTTGACTTACATCCATTCATTTTTCTTTCAGTCTACGGTTTCACTTTAACTGGAAACAACTATTGCTTTTTACTCTTTCGTGCCAACGTCGAAAGAGTCTGAGCTCCAGGACCATGGATTAGTTTTAAAGCTTTCATTACACCCGAGCAACACCGGGCTAAACTGCTAGTACTTAATAAAATGAAAAAATCGATAACATATATATATAAAAGGCAAGATGTTTGTGTGTGTGTCTGTTTATCTGCCTGTATGCCTGTATTTTTTTTTTTTTCAGCCCTTTTATTTTAGTTTTTGCTTCGGGTTTGGCTCTAAGTAGGTATAATTGTAGTTCTTAGTCTCAGCCATGATACCATTTACTCAGAGGACTTATTTAGCCTTCAAAATTCAGTTTACAACGAAAAAAACTTATTTGATATCGATACCAGGAAATATATACGTAAGTATATACTTAATTTTACTAACATAACTCTTTGAGTGATATTAGTAAAATTAATTTGACTAATAAGTACATGTTCGGGTGGGGGATTTATTGATGTTCCCGCTGATATGTTGTATAGTTATTGATCAACAGATACACACAACGACAGAAATCATGTTGCTTTACCTCTGAACAGTTTTTGGCCCCTACTTCGAGTTCATCGAGCTTCGAAACAAACTGTGAAATAAATTCGCTCTCTTGGTAACCTGGAGACGCTGGTCGGAAAGATAATTTGGGAAATTTTTTCAGTACTTTTGTGTTGAAAGCAAAACCAGCCATATCCAAAGCGAATTTTCGATGTTTAGGAGCCCAAGCATTCCAGCCGACAACCTGGGGATCAAATTCAGAAATACATGATTAGAGCAATAAATAGATAAATGCTTAAATTACCGCCAAAAATATTTGCTACTTAAAGAGAATTCATATTTTGGAATAATATCGGTTTTTCAAACGTTGAATATAAAGGAGATCTATTTCAGAAATCATATATAACACGCTCCCTACGTATAAAGCCCGTTCGTTATTTATCACAAATTTTTACTATCTATCTATGGCACAAAAATGCCCGACGCTGTTACATCTACTCAAGACTATGTAACACCCTAGTAAGTCTAAAAAGACACACCTATGTTACTCATATTTGAGGATGAATCAAGAGATGATATCTATCTATCTATCTATCTATCTATCTATCTATCTATCTATCTATCTATCTATCTATCTATCTATCTATTGCCCGGTGTTGCCACATCTGTGTAAAAATTTGTAAGACCTTAGCAGGTCTAAAAAGACCCACTAATGTCGTTCATATTAGAGGATGAATCAAGAGATGATATCTATCTATCTATCTATCTATCTATCTATCTATCTATCTATCTATCTATCTATCTATCTATTGCCCGGCGTTGCCACATCTGTGTAAAAATTTGTAAGACCTTAGCAGGTCTAAAAAGACCCACTAATGTCGTTCATATTAGAGGATGAATAAAGAGATGATATCTATCTATCTATCTATCTATCTATCTATCTATCTATCTATCTATCTATCTATCTATTGTAAAAGACACCTGACGACACCACATCTGAAAAGTATATATAACACCCTAGCAGGGCTAAAAAAAAATAAACAAAGCAAAAAAAACAAAAACAAAAAAACAACTACGTTGCCTGTATGAGTGAACGAATCAAGCGATGGAATTGATCTATCTATTTATCTATCTATTGCAAAAGATGCCCCAACGTTGCCACATCTGCAAAAAAAAAAAATAAAATAAAATAAAATAAAATAAATAAATAAATAAAAATAAAACTCTCAGCCAGTTGTCATACGTGATACACGCTTGGATGATCAAGTGTCGAAAGAGACATGGCTGACTGCGTAGATCCCCAGCATGACCAAAAAGACACACCTACGCTACGCACATACTTCAGGATGAATCAAGCAATAACATTGCACGAAATCGAGTCGCTGCTATCTATCTATCTATCTATCTATCTGTCTATATATATATATATATATATAGATAGATAGATAGATAGATAGATAGATAGATAGATAAGAACAGACATAGATAGATAGATAGATAGATAGATAGATAGATAGATAGATAGATAGATAATGAACAGACATAGATAGATAATGAACAGACATAGATAGATAGATAGATAAATAGATAGATAGATAGATAATGAACACATATAGATAGATAGATAGATAGATAGATAGATAGATAGATAATGAACACATATACAGATATATATATTTATATATACGTTCATTATGTATGTATGTATGTATGTATGTATCTATCTATCTATCTATCTATCGTTAAATCGTTGTTCATACAAATATGGAAAGCAACATAAGGAAAAGATAACAGTGAATAGCCTTCTTAACCAATTTCCTTTTACAGTTAAACAAATAAGATGTAACCGTAAATTCTACTCCAACAGCTTCTTTTCTCGCGCTTCCCGCCTGTGGAACTCCCTTCCACAAGTCTGCTTTCCCGACAGTTACAATCTCCAGGTGTTTAAATGTAGGGTCAATAGACACCTCCTATCACACTAACTCCCAACTATTCTCACAACACTCTCATCTACCCAACCCTCATTCTCGGTATCCTTACCCGCCTATCACCCACCCTCTGTCATTTCCTATATTTAATCAGCCTTTCTCCACTCTACGTAGCCCCCTGCACAGTAGTGGCAGTGACATGCCTTGCTCGGGGTGAAACGCTTATAAAAAAAAAATAAAAAAAATATAAAACATACACAAAATCAACACAAAACAGGGAGTTGTGTAAAGCTATTATCGCCCACGGCCTGAAAGGAATTGGAATATATTAAGAAGAATAGCGACATATTCGGGAAACATCCATGTCCTTCTGTTTTACTTCCCCCAATTCTCTCTCTCTCTCTCTCTCTCTCTCTCTCTCTCTCTCTCTCTCTCTCACACACACACACACACACACACACACCTGAAGTGACTAATTAAAAGGATTTACCTTTCCATTTTCAACCTTCGGAGATTCGTACAAAGGCGGTATTAGTCCCACGGGCCAAACAGAAATCCATTTCAAAGAACGCATCTAAAAATATACAAAATAGATATACTGTATATATATTCTTACAATGCCTACTTCACATACAGTGTGACCCCTGAATGTTTGCCATTAATTTTAATATCCACCCCCCACAAAAATAATTTCTCTTGCATAGTGCAACCGGTCACCGCAAATGCATGATTTTTATTTAAGCCTTTCAGAAACTACCTGCATCTAGTGTGACCCCTTATTTTTGTGTAAAAAAACTAATAACAAATCCTCGTACTATACTCGAGTATATCCGGCAATTAAAATTATAAGTTTAATTATAGTTTAATTTAAGAAATAATTGAAGTTATATAAGGCATGTGACCAACTGGTTGACTGACATACTGTTTTTTGTTGTAACCCTGATATAAGAGAGTTGTCGGACCGGGTTAACTTTGTCTTATATCAGGGTTTCTCTTATATCCGGGTTACACTGTGTTTATGTAAGTAGTGCATATGCAGTGTAACCCGGACATTAGAGAGTTGTCGGAACCGGATAAAACTTATCTTATATCCGGGTTTCTTTATTATTAGGATTTGGGCTTCATATAAAATATGTCTTATATCCGGGTTTCACTTATATCAGGGTCATACTGTATATATGTAAGTGGTGCATATACAGTGTAACCCTGATATAAGAGGTGTTAAAGGATAAGCGTTCTCTTATATCCGGGTTTCTCGTTTATCGGGTTTTTTGTCTGTTGCAATGTAACCCTGATATAAGAGAGTTGCCGGGACCGGATAGACGTTCTCTTATATCAGGGCTTATCTTATATCCGGGTTTGGTCTATTTTAAATACATTACCAGATAAAATCGCTCTTTATCCGGGTTTCTTTTATATCCGGGTTATAGTTTTTGAGAATAACTTTCGTATTTGATGCTCGAATTCCTTGAAAATTATTTTCCAATATCGAATTATTTTTAAGAGTAAAACGTTTATTGTTTTTTCTTAAAAGTATATCGATTCAATATATGAAAATAATCTACTAGAATTTTACTAACATACAAAGTTTTTTTTAAAATGATACAGTTTTCGAAAATTGAAGATTATTAAAGGTGTAGCAGCCACAGATCTATTTCCCGACGGGAGATTCGGTCACTCACTGACCAATCAACGGGCGGAGCGCATTGATTCCTCTCTAGAACTATTTTTCCTAGTCCCTGTTTGGAGAACGGAGGAAAGCAGAGAGCCATGAGCCCGCGGCAGTAACGGACGCCTCTCTCACATCGCTGCCACTGATTCCCCATGGAATGCTTTCGTGGAATACGCTGCTGCTAGCTTCACCATGGACACTTACATACTATCTGCTGCTAGCTTCACCATGGACACTTACATACTATCTGCTGCTAGCTTCACCATGGACACTTACATACTACCAATCTTGTACGTTTACTATGTAATAAACCTTTCTTTGTTGTTGTTCTAAAAGCAAGTTTCGTCATTCATTTGTGTGCCTAAAAAATATAGTGTTGGGGAAATTAAGCATTTCCCATAAACCCTATAAAGGAAATATTCACAATAAAAAAGCTGTATTTTCTTAGAATAAATTATTTGTAAATGAACAAAATTTTTTAAAAATGTCATACATTAATGCACTTTTTGCATTTACTACTTCTTTCAGTGGCTGTGGTAATGAACCAATTAACATACAGTGAGTTCTGATAAAAATAAAATATGTAAACTATATTTGTCTATATTTCCGAGATGAGGTAGTATTTACAGTGTTTACAGTATTCGGACTACGGTGAACCAAGGTTTCTATCAGGCCCAGTTTACGAGACTTAGGGACAAACTATTTCCAATTAGTATACAAACCAGTGAAAGTTGGTTTGCGAAAAACAGAACTCACGAAAGCACCGTGCCTTGAATATTTGTTCTCCTGGATGTTTAGAAA
Source organism: Ascarosepion bandense (assembly GCA_037127315.1). Classification (NCBI taxonomy): domain Eukaryota; kingdom Metazoa; phylum Mollusca; class Cephalopoda; order Sepiida; family Sepiidae; genus Ascarosepion; species Ascarosepion bandense. The sequence goes on from JBBBDQ010000927.1 coordinate 9,415,197, forward strand.
GCGAATTAATTCGCTTGCAGGAGATGTTCGAAGGCAACGGGTACCCGGTTAATGTGGTGAAACGGGTAATTGATCGCAAGATCAAACGTTATAAAGAACCTAAGGTTGAAGGACCTAGCCGCTGTCCCTTTTATCTGAAAATACCCTGGCTTGGTAGATGTCAAACTGTAGCCGACAGAGTTTCGGCATGTGTTTCGTCCTGTTATTTTGCGGTCCAGTTACGTGTTGTTTTTCAGACTAGACCTATGTTTCCTTCCTTCAGTAAAGATAGGTTGTCCTATTTTCGAAAAAGTTCCATTGTTTACAAATTTAAATGCTGTTGTGATGCGGCATACATAGGACGTACCGATCTGAGGTTGGAGACGCGGGTTTCACAACACGTCCCCGCTAATATACGTTCCAGTGGCTCTCTCAGATCTATAAGAACAACACAGTCTGTTCTGGATTCTGCTATTGGCCGACATCTTTTGGACAATCAAGTGTGTGCCTCGGCATATGAGGACAGCTGGTTTACTGTCTTGCACAGCGCTCGGTCTACACATCATCTACGTATTTTGGAAGCAATTTGCTTGAAAATTCAACAGCCGAGCCTGTGCAGACAGAAAGAGCGGTTTTTACGCTCCTTACAATTGCTGGTGAGTCTGTGAGTGTAACATTTTTCACTTTTAAACACTCTTGTGGAATTACATGTGTACAGCCCCCCTTACATTTTATGTGATTTTTTTTTTCAATAAATTTATTTTTAAACGAGTTCCATCATCTCCCAGCATTGTAAGTAATTTATTTTGCCTTGTCCTTTTCCTTAATTCCCTTAAAATTAAATCCAACGAGAAACCTTGATAAGAGTTGGCCGAAAGGTTCCTCGGGTTTATATATATATATATATATATATATATATATATATATAAGGCAAGATGTCTGTGTGGGTCTGTTTATCTGCCTGTATGCCTGTATTTTTTTTCAGTCCTTTTATTTTAGTTTTTGCTTCGAGTTTGGCTCTAAGTAGGTATCAATGTAGTTCTTAGCCTCAGCCATGATACCATTTACTCAGAGGACTTATTTAGCCTTCAAAATTCAGTTTACGACGAAAAAAACTTATTTGATATCGATACCAGGAAATCAAAATTTGACTTACATCCATTCATTTTTCTTTCAGTCTACGGTTTCGCTTTAACTGAAAACAACTATTGCTTTTTAGTCTTTGTGCCAACGTCCAAAGAGTGTGAGCTCCAGGACCATGGATTAGTTTTAAAGCTTTCGTTACACCCGAGCAACGCCGGGCTATACTGCTGGTTAAAAAATAAAACTGAAAAAAAATTCTCATAAAAATTCATTATTCACAGAAAATAATTTTTTCTTCAGTCTTTAACATATTTCTAAAAGCAATTAAACGTTAGTTACACTCCACCCATGACTATTGAACAGGTGAAGAGGCTCATCCCTTGTTTCCTGTTTAGGATGCGGTTTCCGGCTTTCTCTTTTCCAATCTTTTCACCCTTTTTTTTTGCAATTGGAGTAGATAGACTAAACTATCGCCCGGTTTACACTCCACCCATGTCTATTAAACAGATGAAGAGGCTCATCCCTTGTTTCCTGTTTAGGATATGGTTTCCGGTTTTCTCTTTTCCAATCTTTTCACTCTTACGTAGCCCCCTGCTCATCAGTGGCGTTGCCGCCTTGCTCGGGGTGATATGATTAAAAAAAAAAGTAAAATAACGACATAGTTTTATTTTACTATTTCAGATTTTCAGAAAATAGGTGTTGTAGTGAAATATCCTGTCCTACCCAGGAATGGGTATGGCCAGGGTTATAAAAGACCGGGACTAGAACGAACTACAGAGTGATCAAAGTTTGTTTTGGTCTCCTTTTATCTCGGCTGGTTCAGCCTTTTTATTATCCCATTCCATTAATTTTTTACCCACCTCCCCATTCCCGCAGCGAGTGTGCTTCTTGATTTCGCCGTTGGGCTGAATACAGCGGCCACTCCTTTTTTCTGGGATGGACGGGTCTTACTAACATTGATTATTATTTTAGTTCAAAAATTTGTTGTATTTTCAGTTTATTTTTTGGGTTCATTCCTCTCCTGTCATTTCATTTTTAATTTATTTTATAATAATATACATATATTATCTTGTACATTTATTTTATATTGTATATACATACATTTTTATTGTCATGGGTTAATTTCCCCACTTTTTTAGGTGCCCCTTGTAAGTTTGTTGCATTGTGGTGTATGAAGGATTGGGAGTTGATGGATGGGTTCTTGTGGTGATTGTGCAAATTGTAATGAGTGAATGGGTCGTGATAGTGTTTAGCTAGGTATAGGATAGTTCAGTGAGTACCAACCTCTTCTCCTCCCCTTTTCGGCCTTGTGCCACAATTTTGTGATTTTACAAAAGAAATAGTGTGATCGAGAGCGGTCGTGATTAAACGGGGGTCTTCGTCATTATATGAGAGTCTTCGTTAGTGGAGAGCCATCAGCCTTAGACGAGAGTTATACGTCATTAGACAGAAGCATTCTTCACTAGACGGACACATACGTCCTATACAGAGACATTGCCTTCTTGATTGTTATTCTTGTTAACTGTTCGTTGGTGTCAGTGTATGTGGTTTATTGTACTGAGGTATAATAAATCTCTATTCATATATCCTCAGTGTTAAGAATTATTTCTTGCACTATTCTTTCTCTGTTTATCCCCTCCCGGGATATTTTTTGAAGACCAGGACGCTAATATCTTCCGTAATGGGACTGCAATCCTTAGGCATCTTTGGACTAAGTAGAATATATATCAATGGGGACTATATTGAAAAATAGTGAAAAATCGTCTTCTTTCCCCAATTTCTTCTGGGTGAGTCTTAAAACTCTTGAAAGACCCGTGTATAATCGGAGCCAATTTACGATTACTAGATAATAGATAAACAATATTGTATGAACAATCCGATGCTGTTAAGAGATAGCTTACGTGCTCGAGTCTTAATCTTTTCTAACATGAATTTGATAAAAATCTTGCTTTTGGTTTCGTTAGCGGAGAGCCATATCATCACGAGAGTTTACAATGGAAAATGTAATATTACGTAACTCAGGTTTTTCCCAGTTACAAATACATTAATTTGGAAATTCTTGCAAAAATGAAATAATTGTCGGATTTTCATAAAACTTTCAGAACTTATTCACAAATTGATGAAAAAATTATTTCTGAATAATTAATTTTAAAAAATCTTTTTAAAGATGTAAAAATATTTTTTTACACTGTTACACCTCCACGTAAATTCATTAAATTTCAAGAAATTAAATTTCGTTGTTAAAATTAGTTTAATTAGTTAAACTCAAATCTTCTTGGGGAATGTAAATCATGTATTCTTTTATCAACCATTTGGCCCCTTTTTCTGAAAATCTGCTCCCAAAAGTAAAATAAAAAATGCAATCAAACTATCACATTATTTATTTAGATAAGCTTTTATTATTTTAATAAATAATACAAATTAAGGACATTATTGTCTGAAGAAAAAAAATTCGATTAATAATGAAATTTTAAATGAATTGTCTTTCATTTTTTTTAATTATAATAGTTTATAAAATTTTTTTAAATATTTTTAAAGATTTGTAAACGTTAGGTTATTAAGTGATTAAGTGAAGAATATATTTACGAAACGAAAATTGAAAAGTTTAATACGAATCATCGAGCCATCGTATTTTTAAAATACGTTTTTGTCTATTCGAAATTTGTTTTGGGTTCTTTTTCTATGGCAATTTCTGTGTGCACCTTAAAAGACCATGTGTTTCACAGTTTCTTCCCCTTACAGGAAAAAATTTTGTCAGGTCCGTTCGCCATACACTTATCTTGGCTCGCATCTGTCTAGCTGTTATCACATTTCAAATACGGGGAAAAGATCAGAAAGTTCCAGTCTGTGTTTAAGAAATAGTTTTATTCTAAATTTCATATTATATATCAGTAATTCTTGTGTAGATTAGATTAATTTAACATTAAATTTGCTAGTTTTCCAAAAATAACGTGTCACAGTTGTATAATTAAATGTTTGCAAGATTTTTAAAACCAAGAATTAACTTTTGTTTACAAATCTGTCAATCGGTTAAAAATGGCCGAAAAATTAAAATTTTTTAAAAATCTCGAAACTTTAGATTTCAATAAATATAATTTCGGTTTGATATACACAAGAGTATTTTGCTTACTGAAAATGGCAAATTTGATCAGATAACCTTCAATTAAAACTAAAATAAAAGTTTAAAGAAAACTGTATTTTTTAATTCACTTTAAATGTTAGTTATCGAAAATGAGTGAAGAAACCTAATCCATTGTAAATTCTGTTAGAAATTTGGTCAACCGTTGACGACTGAAAAAAAAAATTTCGAAAATTTCGAACGTTTTAGAATAGATAATTATTATTTTTTTTAAGATAAAAAAATACTTTGATCTTTTCTCTCAATTAAAGACAAATAAGTTTGGTGACTTTTTTTCTTCATAATATGCTGTATATTTAAATGCCTACACATACTTCTTGATGTGGATCTTCGTTGCCAATTTGTTGCAGCAAATCTTAATGCACAATTTTCGTCGCCAATTTGTTGCGGCAAATCTTGACGCAAAATCTTCGTGGCCAATTTGTTGCGGCACATCTTAACGCAAAACTTTCGTCGCCAATTTGTTGCGGCAAATCTTAACGGAAAATCTTCGTCGCCAATTTGTTGCGGCAAATCTTTAACGCAAAATCTTCGTCGCCAATTTGTTGCGGCAAATCTTAACGCAAAATCTTCGTCGCCAATTTGTTGCGGTAAATCTTAACGCAAAATCTTCGTCGCCAATTTGTTGCGGCAAATCTTAACGCAAAATCTTCGTCGCCAATTTGTTGCGGCAAATCTTAACTCAAAATGTTTGGCGCCCATTTGTTGCGGCAAATCTCAACTCAAAATCTTCCTCGCCAATTTGTTGCGGCAAATTTTAACGCAAAATCTTTGTCGCCAATTTGCTGCGGCAAATCTTAACGCAAAATCTTCGTCGCCAATTTGGTGCGGCAAATCTTAACGCAAAATCTTCGTGGCCAATTTCTTGCGGAAAATCATAACTCAAAATCTTCGTCGCCAATTGGTTTCGGCAAATCTTAATTCAAAATCTTCTTCGCCAATTTTTTGCGGCAAATCATGACTCAAAAACTTCGTCGCCAATTTGCTGCGGCAAATCTTAACGCAAAATCGTCGTCAGCAGTTTGTTGCGGCAAATCTTAAAGCAAAATCTTCGTCGACAATTTGTTGCGGCAAATTTTAACGCAAAATCTTTGTCGCTAAATTCTTGCGGCAAATTTTAACTGAAAATCTTAACGCAAAATCGTCGTCAGCAGTTTGTTGCGGCAAATCTTAAAGCAAAATCTTCGTCGACAATTTGTTGCGGCAAATTTTAACGCAAAATCTTTGTCGCTAAATTCTTGCGGCAAATTTTAACTGAAAATCTTATTCGCCAATTTGTTGCGGCAAATCTTAACTCAAAAACTTCGTCGACAATTTGTTGCGGGAAATCTTAACGCAAAATCTTCGTCCACAATTTGTTGCGGCAAATCTTGACGCACAATTTTTGTCGCGTATCCGTTGAGGCAAATCTTAATGCACAATTTTCGTCGCCAATTTGTTGCGGCAAATCTTAACGCAAAATCTTCGTCGACAACTTGTTGCGGCAAATATTAACGAACAATCTTCGTCGCAAATTTGTTGCGGCAAATGTTGACGCAACATCTTCGTCGCCAATATGTTGCGGCAAATATTAACGCTAAATCTTCGTCGGTAATTTCTTGTGCCAAATCTTAACTCAAAATCTTCGTCGCCAATTTGTTGCGGCAAATCTTAATGCACAATTTGAGTCGGCAATTTGTTGCGGAAAATCTGAACTCAAACTCTTCGTCGCCAATTTGTTGCGGCAAATCTTAACGCAAAATCTTCGTCGCAAATTTGTTGCGGCAAATCTTAACGCAAAATCTTCGGCGACAATTTCTTGCGGCAAATATTAACGAACAATCTTCGTCGCCAATTTGTTGCGGCAAATCTTAACGCAAAATCTTCGTCGCCAATTTGTTGCGGCAAATCTTAACCCAAAATCTTCGTCGTCAATTTGTTGCGGCAAATCTTTACGCAAAATCTTCGGCGATAATTTGTTGCGGCAAATCTTAACGCACAATTTGAGTCGACAATTTGTTGCGGAAAATCTTAACTCAAACTCTTCATCGCCAATTTGTTGCGGCAAATCGTAACTCAAAATATTCGTCAAATATTCGGCAAATCTTAACGCAAAATTATCGTCGCCAATTTGTTGCGGCAAGTCTTAAAGCAAAATCTTCGGCGACAATTTCTTGCGGCAAATTTTAACGCAAAATCTTATTCGCCAATTTGTGGCGGCAAATCTTAATGCACAATTTGAGTCGGCAATTTGTTGCGGAAAATCTGAACTCAAACTCTTCGTCGCCAATTTGTTGCGGCAAATCTTAACGCAAAATCTTCGTCGCAAATTTGTTGCGGCAAATCTTAACGCAAAATCTTCGGCGACAATTTCTTGCGGCAAATATTAACGAACAATCTTCGTCGCCAATTTGTTGCGGCAAATCTTAACGCAAAATCTTCGTCGCCAATTTGTTGCGGCAAATCTTAACCCAAAATCTTCGTCGTCAATTTGTTGCGGCAAATCTTTACGCAAAATCTTCGGCGATAATTTGTTGCGGGAAATCTTAACGCACAATTTGAGTCGACAATTTGTTGCGGAAAATCTTAACTCAAACTCTTCATCGCCAATTTGTTGCGGCAAATCGTAACTCAAAATATTCGTCAAATATTCGGCAAATCTTAACGCAAAATTATCGTCGCCAATTTGTTGCGGCAAGTCTTAAAGCAAAATCTTCGGCGACAATTTCTTGCGGCAAATTCTAACGCAAAATCTTATTCGCCAATTTGTGGCGGCAAATCTTAATGCAAAATATTCGTCGCAAATTTGTTGCGGCAAATTTTAACGCAAAATTTTTGTCGCCAATTATTTACGACAATTCTTAAAACAAAATCTTCGTCGCCAATTTCTTGTGCCAAATCTTAACTCAAAATCTTCGTCGCCAATTTGTTGCGGCAAATCATAACGCACAATTTGAGTCGGCAATTTGTTGCGGAAAATCTTAACTCAAACTCTTCGTCGCCAATTTGTTGCGGCAAATCTAAACGCAAAATCTTCGTCGCCAATTTGTTGCGGCAAATCTTAACGCAAAATCTTCGTCGCCAATTGGTTGCGGCAAATCTTAACGCAAAATTTTCGTCGCCATTTTGTTGTGGCAAATCTTAACGCAAAATCTTCGTCGACAATTTGTTGCGGCAAATCTTAACGCAAAATCTTCGTCGCCAATTTGTTGCGGGAAATCTTAATTTAAAAAATTCGTCGCCAATTTATTGCGGCAAATCTAACGCAAAATTTTCGTTGCCAATTTGTTGCGGAAAATCTTAACGCAAAATCTTCGGCGACAATTTGTTGCGGCAAATATTAACGAACAATCTTCGTCGCCAATTTGGTGCGGCAAATCTTAACGCAAAATCTTCTTCGCCAATTTGTTGCGGTAAATCTTAACTCAAAATCTTCGCCGCCAATTTATTGCGGGAAATCTTAACCCAAATGTTCGGCGCCAGTTTGTTGCGGCAAATCTTAACGCAAAATCTTCGTCGCCAATTTGTTGCGGCAAATCTTAACGCACAATTTTAGTCGCCAATTTGTTGCGGCAAATCTTAACTCAAAATCTTCGTCGCCAATTTGTTGCGGCAATCTTAACGCAAAATCTTCGTCGCCAATTTGTTGCGGCAAATCTTAACGCACAATTTTAGTCGCCAATTTGTTGCGGCAAATCTTAACTCAAAATCTTCGTCGCCAATTTGTTGCGGCAAATCTTAACGCAAAATCTTCGTCGCCAATTTGTTGCGGCAAATCTTAAGGCAAAATGTTATTCGCCAATTTGCGGCGGCAAATCTTAACGCAAAAAATTCGTCGCCAATTTGTTGCACATATCTTAACTCAAAATCTTTGTCGGCAATTTGTTGCGGCAAATCTTAACGCACTATTTTACTCGCCAATTTATTGCGGCAAATCTTAACGCAAAATCTTCGTCGGCGATTTCTTGTGGCAAATCTTAACGCAAAATCTTCGGCGCCAATTTGTTGCGGCAAATCTTAACGCAAAATCTTCGTCGCCAATTTGTTGCGGCAAATCTTAACGCAAAATCTTCTTAGCCAATTTGTTGCGGCAAACCTTAACGCAAAATCTTCTTCGCCAATTCGTTGCGGCAAATCTTAATTAAAAAATTCGTCGCCAATTTCTTGCGTCAAATCTTAACGCAAAATTTTCGTCGCCAATTTGTTGTGGCAAATCTTAACGCAAAATCTTCGTCGCCAATTTGTTGCGGCAAATCTTAACCGAAAATCTTCGTCGCCAATTTGTTGCGGCAAATCTTAACGCAAAATATTCGTCGCCAATTCGTTGCGCTAAATCTTAACTCAAAATCTTCGCCGCCAACTTTTTGCGGCAAATCTTAACGCAAATGTTCGGCGCCAGTTTGTTGCAGCAAAACTTAACGCACAATTTTCGTCGCCAATTTATTGCGGCAAATCTTTACTCAAAATTTGTTGCGGTAAATCTTAACGCAAAATCTTCGTCGCAAATTTGTTGCGGCAAATCTTTAACGCTAAATCTTCGTCGCCAATTTGTTGCGGCAAATCTTAACGCAAAATCTTCGTCGCCAATTTGTTGCGGTAAATCTTAACGCAAAATTTCGTCGCAAATTTGTTGCAGCAAATCTTAACGCAAAATCTTCGTGGCCAATTTGTTGCGGCACATCTTAACGCAAAACTTTCGTCGCCAATTTGTTGCGGCAAATCTTAACGGAAAATCTTCGTCGCCAATTTGTTGCGGCAAATCTTTAACGCAAAATCTTCGTCGCCAATTTGTTGCGGCAAATCTTGCCGCAAAATCTTCGTCGCCAATTTGTTGCGGTAAATCTTAACGCAAAATCTTCGTCGCCAATTCCTTGCGGTAAATCTTAACTCAAAATCTTCGTCGCCAATTTGTTGTGGCAAATCTTAACGCACAATTTTCGTCGCCAATTTATTGCAGCAAATCTTAACTCAAAATCTTCGTCGCCAATTTGTTGCGGCAAATCTTAACGCAAAATCTTCGTCGCCAATTCGTTGCGGTAAATCTTAACTCAAAATTTTCGCCGCCAATTTGTTACGGCAAATCTTAACGCATATGTTCGGCGCCAGTTTTTTGCGGCAAATCTTAACGCAAAATCTTCGTCGCCAATTTGCTGCGGCAAATCTTAACACAAAATCTTCGTCGCCAATTTGTTGCGGCAAATCTTAACGCAACATCTTCTTCGCCAATTTGTTGCGGCAAATCTTAATTAGAAAATTCGTCGCCAATTTGTTGCGGCAAATCTTAACGCAAGATCTTCGTCGCCAATTTGTTGCGGCAAATCTTAACGCACAATTTTAGTCGCCAATTTGTTGCGGCAAATCTTAACGCAAAATCTTGGTCGCCAATTTGTTGCGGCAAATCTTAACGCAAAATCTTCGTCGCCAATTTGTTGCGGCAAATCTTAACGCAAAATCTTCGTCTCCAATTTGTTGCGGCAGATCTTAACGCAAAATCTTCGTCGCCAATTCGTTGCGGTAAATCTTAACTCAAAATCTTCGCCGCCAATTTGTTACGGCAAATCTTAACGCAAATGTTCGGCGCCAGTTTGTTGCGGCAAATCTTAACGCACAATCTTCGTCGCCAATTTATTGCGGCAAATCTTAACGCAAAATCTTCGTCGGCAATTTGTTGCGGCAAATCTTAACGCACAATTTTAGTCGCCAATTTGTTGCGGCAAATCTTAACTCAAAATCTTCGTCGCCAATTTGTTGCGGCAAATCTTAACGCAAAATCTTCGTCGCCAATTTGTTGCGGCAAATCTTAACGCAAAATCTTCGTCGCCAATTTGTTGCGGCAAATCTTAACGCACCATTTTCGTCGCCAATTTGTTGCGGCAAATCTTAACTCAAAATCTTCGTCGCCAATTTGTTGCGGCAAATCTTAACGCACCATTTTCGTCGCCAATTTGTTGCGTCAAATCTTAACTCAAAATCTTCGTCACCAATTTATTGCAGCAAATCTTAATGCAAAATCTTCGTTGCCAATTTGTTGCGGCAAATCTTAACGCAAAATCTTCGTCGCCAATTTTTTGTGGATCTGTTGTGGCGCAAATTCATAGTGACCGATTGTGTCGGAAATAAGACACAGAAATCAGATGGTAGGTTCTAAACAGTGTATTAGTATAACAAGAACATAGATACAAGATAAGTGTTAGTAATTAAGTAAATAGAAATACGTAAGTCCGCACGGTACAGTTACGCTGTCTTATTGCCTGAATTGTAGCTTTAACTGCGCACTTAACTGCTTACTTAACTGTCAGAAGCTGCTGTATTTAATTGCCTTCCCACTTAAGACAACATGTGGCGCAAGGCCTTTTTAATTTGGGTAATCCGGGCCATATAGCCCGGGCAGAAATTTTTCTTTAATTTTTCCCAAACGAGATTCTACCCTTCGGCGGAGCCTCTATTGGGTTATTACTCTTCACCCGAAAGCAGAGAGTTCGACAATGCTCAACTGCCGGCTTAACTGCCCCCTGCAGGTAATTATATAGTAAGAGAACAGCACCATAACAATAGCATGATATTAAAAGGGTCCGAACTTAATAAAAACACAGTTTTATCGTCAAAATATTTTATGTCTTAACAAGAGGAAAGATCACAGTTTTTTTCGTTTTTGTTTTTCAATCTTCTCTAACACTTTAGAAATTTTGGTTAAAAATATTTTTGTTATTTTTCGTCAGAGATCAGCCGATTTTTACTAAAGTTTACTATTGCGCGACTTATTTTTTTTACCTTTGAAAGACATTAATTTGAACATTCTTGCAAAAATAAAATATTTATCTGATTTTAATTAAACTTTCAGGACTTATTCACAAATCAATTTATTTATGTCATTATCATTTTTAGAAAATCTTGGTAAAATATTTTTTACATCTGTTACCGAATAGTTAAATTTTTAAAAATGTATTAAAACTACTCCATTTTTAATTTAGATAAACTTTTAATTGATTTTATAAACAATATATGAAAAAAAATTTCGATTAATAATTAATTTTTTTCAGACTTGATTTCATTTTTCATTGTTAATTATTATGATTTATAAAATTCCAAACATCTTTTAAATTTCTTCCAGTTACATGGCGCCTTCGGTTATTAATTTAATAAAGAAAGATTATATTTACAAATCGAAGATTGAAAAGCTTAACACAAATCATTTAGCAGTATGATTTTTAAACCAATTTTACACACATACATGCTCAAACGCACTTACAGGTACACACGCACACACCCACACACTCACACACACACACACACACACACACACACACACACACACACACACACACACACTACAATTAACGACAGCAGTAGCAGCGAAGGATGAATATTCATTGATAGGCACGGTCCAGGACGAACGTGTAAACCATCTCTTTTAACATTCTGAAGATGAGATTTTGATCTCGAAATATTAATGAATAATAAATAGGTAATATCTTCTTTACTTTCCTTTATTTTACCAAACGCATTGTGATAGCCTTTAAGACCTAACTAATTTTATTTTATATTAAACTGCACATTTTTAACTATGGGATTTTATAAGTCCCATACCATTAAAAAAAATCACGTGCTTTAAGGGTTGTTCCTCTTACGAAATGTTCACTTATGTTTCATAAATTTATATTAATTCTAGTGAACCCTACTTAGCTTGTCATCAATCACCTCACGCAATCACCTATTTCAAAAGTCAGAAAGATCAGAGCTTCGTGATTAAGAAATACTTTTATTCTAAATTTCATGCTATAAACAAGTAATATTTGTTTTAAATCAAATTAATTTAATTTTAAATTTGCTAATTTTTCAAAAATAACGTATCACAGATGTATATTTTATTTTTGCAAGAGTTTTAAAACCGAGAATTAACTTGTGTTTATAAATGATATGTCGATCGCTCAAAAATGGCCCAAAAATTGATTTTTTTTTTCAAATCTTAAAATTTTAGATTCCAATCAATATAACTTTTGTTTGAAATACGCCAGAGTATTTTGCTCACTTGCAATAGTAATTTTAATCATTCAACTTTCAATTAAAACCAAAATTAAAGCTTCAAGAAACTTTTTATTTTTTAAAAATTCAATTTAAATCTTAAGTATAAAAAATGAGTGGTGGTATACACACACACACACACACACACACACACACACATATATATATATATATATATATATATATATATCACAACAGTAAATGAGCTACTATATATATATATATATATATATATATTAGTAGGAGATAATTGTGGTACATCAGTCGAAAGAGGTAAAGGCTCTCGCGAATTTCATGGGATCACAAAAATGTTTGCATTTATATGAAAGACGCATTCAATTTTGAAGTGAACCTTAACAACAGAGAATGAAAACTCTATGACATGTGAAGAGAAGGAAAGGCAATTTGAAATAAACACATCATTAAAATTACTCCCGGTAACAAGAAGAATTATGTTTCTATCGAATTAAACCTTTTTTACGTTCGAACGATTTTTTATACTCTTTTGAATGCGATCTTAGTCAGAATTATTATTTTAATGGTTGCCTGCACGAACGCTTACTTTCGAAGAAAAACCCAGAATTACATTCCATACGTAAAATTAATACAATAAATTAGAGTCGGACAGGCTTTCCAATTCAAACAAAGGCAAAAACCGTTGGCTGGCGCAAGGCCAGAACCATGAGCCAGTTAGTGAAAGTCAATTACAATTTTTAATGGATTTCTAAATTCGTAAGGTGAAACTGAGTGAACTAGCGCATGACTGACCTTATAAAAGTACTAGCAGTATAGCCCGGTGTTGCTCGGATGTAATGAAAGCTTTAAAACTAATCCATGGTCCTGGAGCTCAGACCCTTTGGACGTTGGCACGAAAGACTAAAAAGCAATAGTTGTTTCCAGTTAAAGCGAAACCGTAGACTGAAAGAAAAATGAATGGATGTAAGTCAAATTTTGATTTCCTGGTATCGATATCAAATAAGCTTTTCGTCGTAAACTGAATTTTGAAGGCTAAATAAGTCCTCTGAGTAAATGGTATCATGGCTGAGACTAAGAACTACAATTATACCTACTTAGAGCCAAACCCGAAGTAAAAACTAAAATAAAAGGGGTGAAAAAATTAGACATATAGGCAGATAAACAGACACACACACAAACATCTTGCCTTTTCTATATATATATATATATATATATATATATATAATCGATTTTCTGCACTATTGTATGAATTGTAACCTTGGAACTTCTGAATATCGTTTATTGTGTCTTTGTCTATGCGTGCATCAAATTTGATTAAAATCGGGCCACTTCTTCTATAACCCGATTTTTTAGATTATCGATTTCCGGTATTTATTGGGGGTACCTCGACACAAAACCTAGCTAAGAACACTCGCAGACGCTGATAGTAAAACTGTGTAAATTTTCAAGAAAATCGGTTCAGCCGTTTCGGAGTCTATAGGTAACGGACACACACACACACACAGACAGACAGACAGACAAAGTTCCATTTATAAATAAGTTTAGATTGGCCTGGATGTGCGTTGTGGCGCAGTGGATATCGGCTCGGAACGAGAAATCGGGGAACCGAGTTCGAATTCCAGTTGAATTCCTTGCATTCAAATACGCACAAATACCCTTGGGAAAGGTATTAATCCGTCTTTTCCCTCCAGTTATGGGTTAAATAATAGGACAGATTGGGTTCTATAGCCTTGGTCGGCAACCAGTCTACCACAGAAAGCAATGGCAACCTACTGTGGGATAGTCTTCTGCCCAGACAGGCATGTCTCTTTCGAGACATGATCACCCAAGCGTGTATCGCGCATGGCACTAAACTGACTAGATTGGCCACTTCTACTTCGAGGAAAACGAAGAAAGAAAGGTGATACTTTGCAAAAGAATTTTAAACGTCTCTTTGTATCTATTGAGTTGTAACTGACTCGGCAACAATTTTTAACTTTGAATGAGACACTTGGTCGATCTGGAAAGTTTCCTTGTCTCTTTAGTTAATTACTCTACTAAGGTGTGGTGAAAAGTTATCGGCCTGACCCACTTTCGAAAATCAGTATTTAATTAAGATCGAATTTCATACCCCAAGTTATTTCCTGCTGAACGACGCACATTTCATCTCGGGTATTAAGAAGGTTGGGTCACTGTGTCGGGCCAGGATGTTTTTTTCCGCCTGAATCCATCCTGCAAGTCAACCATTCGTTTGTGCATGGAGTACTGCTGCTATATATGGTCAGGCGCCCCTGCCGTTCACCTAAGTTTTCTCGACAGGCTCCAAAGGAGAATTAGTAATGTGATAGGTACTGACTTGGTGGCTCGACTACAGCCACTTCCCCACCGACGAAATGTAGCCTCCCTTTGTTCTATAAATACTTTCATGGTTTCTGCTCGGACGAACTCAAGTCACTGGTGCCTCTTCAACAGGTGTTTACTCGTGCAACCAGATTGGCAACTGGGTCCCACCCATTCACAGTTAGGTTAACCAAATGCAGACGACAATTCTACTCCTGCAGCTTCTTCTCTCGCACTTCCCGCCTGTGGAACTCTCTCCCATATTCTTGCTTTCCTGACGGCTGCAACCTCCAGGAATTTAAATACAATTTCAATACTCATCTATTGAACACTTGACTCTAGTTCTTTCCCCACCCCGTATATGCTTTCCTTTCTCTCCACCTTTGAAAATGTCATCACACCTGTATTCCCAGAGAGAGAGAGAGAGAGAGAGAGAGAGAGGGAGGGAGGTGCCTCTAAATATTCACTAAAAATGACTATGCAGAAAGAAATATATATATATATATATATATATGAATATTATGCGCTTATTATGATTGAGCTCTCTGGAGAAGAAAATTTTAAAAACAGTTTCCACTTCAGCTATAATGCGTGACTCTTCAGAAATTAATTGAGTTCTCCCGGTGACTGGCGTCTGTATACACTGCTTACATACAAGACGTTAAAATTTCCCTTCTCTGACCCCCATGCGCCGATGGCTTAGGGAGTAGAGACTCCGACTGACACCAAATCGGTCGAGTTTTGATCCCGGCCAGAAGCAAGTGGATATGTCTAGCCACACTGATGTATGTGGATGACTAATATATATATATATATATATATATATATATATATATATATATATATATAAACTTATTTATAAATGGAACTTTGTCTCTGTGTGTGTGTGTGTGTCCGTTACCTATAGACTCCGAAACGGCTGAACCGATTTTCTTGAAAATTTACACAGTTGTAATATAAGCGTCTGCAAATGTTCTTAGCTAGGTTTTGTATCGAGGTACCCCGGATTATTATCGATAATCGAAAAAATCGGGTTATAGAAGGAGTGGTCCGATTTTAATCAAATTTGATACACTCATAGACAAAGACATAAGAAACGATATTCAGAAGTTTCAAGGTTGCAGTTCTTACAATAGTGCAAAAAATCGATAACATATATATATATATATATAAGGCAAAATGTTTGTGTGTGTGTTTGTATGTCCTTTATACAAATCCACAATTTTTATCCGATTCTCACCAAACTTCACACAAATATTCTTTAGGCTGAGTCTAAGCTCCAGGACCATGGATTAGTTTTAAAGTTTCCATTACAACCGAGCAACGCCGGGCTATACTGCTAGTTGATAATAAAACAAAGTGAAAAATTACCTGAGAAAAAAGTTCAAGAGAGTAAGTATTGTCCATATCCGCGAAATAAACAATCCCGTTTTGTGGGTTTTTTTCTAGATTTTTCTTAATCCATTTTAGGCCTTCGTTGCGCTGTGCCATTCCTTTTAAGTGGGGGTATGTCCGATTTGTTGGGGCGTTCAGATGAACGCTTTTCACTGTAGACTTCTGCAGGAAATTGGTTACCAGTTGACTTTTGGCATTTGAATCTTCAACGATTACCCACGTCAGTTTAGGTACGTGCATTAACGTGTGAGAAAGTCTGGTCAGGTCTGCCTTTTGTGCCAAAGTTTTATGTGTCGGGGTGATGGCATAGATACAAGATAAGTTCATCTCGTAATTAGAGTATTCTGCATAAAGGAAAAATGACACTGAATTAATAAATCATATGAAAGCTGACAGCAAAAGTAACAGATTGTAAGTTATCTATCGAAGATGCTTTGTTTATATTCAAGCTTCACCCTGTCTAATGCATTATGAAATATTTGCTTCTTTTACATCTGTTGTTTCATCTGGAATTGGTTTCATCTGGAATTGACTCTCCACAAAGAGATCGGGGAGCCGAGTTTGAATTCCAGTTGAATTTCTTGCATTCACTTACGCACAAATACCCTTGCGAAAAGTATTAATCCGTCTCTTCCCTCCAGTTATGGGTTAAATATTAGAACAAAAAGCAATGGCAACCTACTATGAGATAATCTGCCCAATCAGTCATGTCTCATTAGAGACATGATCGCGCAAGCGTGTATCATGTATGACACTTAACTGACTGACCTTGTTTAAGAGTTTGGGCGGTATTTTTTTGGTGTCATTAACATAGCGTCATCTGCTTATCCTATGCTAAGATTGTGCCCAC
Source organism: Ascarosepion bandense (assembly GCA_037127315.1). Classification (NCBI taxonomy): domain Eukaryota; kingdom Metazoa; phylum Mollusca; class Cephalopoda; order Sepiida; family Sepiidae; genus Ascarosepion; species Ascarosepion bandense. Next base: position 9,431,939 of record JBBBDQ010000927.1, read on the forward strand.
CAATTATTAATCCTGGTAGGACTTGTAGTTTTCTTAGTTGATCACACTGTGGCGGTTTCTAGCGAACCTGTACATTACCACCACCTATAAATCTGTAGATTTTTTTCAGTGCAATATCATCGATTCAACAATACACTTTCCGATTATCAAAAAAAAAAATTGGAAAAAATTATTTAAGATTTTTAGTTGGTGCTCAGTTTCTCATACAACCTTACAGTAAATCGATCCTCCATTTTGTAAACACTCGCGTTGGGGTCGCTTTGATGTCGCTGAGACCGTGTATAGAAAAGTTTACAATTTGAAGATCGACAAACCCATGGAAAATTTTTAATTATCTCTACTTCATATCAACGAAAAATAAGTTATTTGAAACATTAAAAAAAAGTTTGGAAAGAGTTTCTTTAAAATAATTCCTGTTGTAAAAAAATTTGGAATGAAAAATATAATTTCCTACAAATTTTGGAAAAACAGAAAAGAAAAAAATAGAGCAACAACTCGAAGCTAGTGTTTCCAAAATGGAGGATTGATTTACTATAACGTTGTATGAGAAACTGAGCACCCCTAAAAATCTTTAAATATTGAATATTTTCCAATTTTTTTTTTTTTGAAATCGTTAAGTTTATGTACTAATCAATAAGAATAAGCAGAAAAAATTAAAAAAAAAAAGAAGATAATCAATAAATTTACAGGTGGTGGTAATGTCGTACAGTTCCGTCCGGTTTATTAAATCTAGTGGAAAAAATGTATACCTGTCTTATGGTCCTTTCTATTTTTGTATTTTTTTTAATCATATCACCCCAAGCAAGGCGGTAACGCCACTGATGCGCAGGGGGCTACTTAAGAGTAAAAAGATTGGAAAAGAGAAAGCCGGAAGCCACATCCTAAACAGGGAACAAGGGATGAGTCTCTTCACCTGTTCAAAAGACGTGGGTGGAGTGTGAACCGGGCGATAGTTTAGTCGCCCGGTTCACACAAAAATTATTTGTTAAATTCCGTTAGCTTAAATATTTGATTTCAAAAATATATGCTAACGTTTTTAATTCATGCCTCCTATTTTAGGCCTTTTCTCTACAACCATAAATTATGACTTTTTATAATTCATGGTGAGTTTTTTCTTCTTACTTTCTTTTACTACTTTGTTTATGAGTTTCAGCAATGTTTTTTTTTTTAACTCCCAGGGTAAAATTAGGTTTTGTTTATTGATTAATTGATTCGGTTTCTACAACTTATCAACATTTTGCAGGTTATTTAAGACTAGAAAATATTTTAGATTGTCAGATTGTTTTTTAAGATAATAATGATTTACTGATACAAGAAGTCTTACTAATTAACCAACAGCCCGGGGTGGTGGGTTCATACACAAGGGTATTTGCGTGCAAGCGAATATAACGGGAATTGGAAGTCGGCTTTCCGATCAAAAATTCAGGGCCATTATCTAATCTTATTTATAAATGGAACATTGTGTGTGTGTGTGTGTGTGTGTGTGTGTGTGTGTGTGTGTGTGTGTCCCCGTTGCCTATAGACTCCGAAACGACTGAACCGATTTTCTTGTGTGACACAATAACTAGGCGTATATTAAGGTGGATTTGTAAAATATGTATTTTATTTTAATAAAGAATAGAAAATGGTTAAGAATAGAGAAATAGTTTAAAAATATGTTTCGTTTAACAAAAGTGAAAAAGAAGAGGAAAAAAATAAATAAATAAACGCTTTTTCTTTTATAAGTAAATTTGTGGAAGAGAAAAAGGTATCAGATTACTGTTAAATCCTACCAGTCTTCCAATAAATAGTTGACTAAGGGATTTGATGGTTTAGGAAATAGATTTTTGAGTGACCAGGTCAAAAACTGTCTTTACTGTATCTTGACCCCACATTAAGAAAATAAAGAAAAGATAACAGAATTTTCTCTTTCTCCAGGCAATAAAAAAACGCCTGGTTACGGTAAAGTGTCAGGGCTATAAAAACATTTTACGGTCTTCACACGAAGTTTTATTAAGAAAAAAAAGATTTTAAAAATTTCAGGAAAATACGTCGTCGTTGGAGGCTGACTGCAGACAGGGTGTTTGCGGGATGTTTACACACCAAAGGAAGCAAAATTTAAGTACCTTGAAATTTTGGACTTACAGTCACCAATGCTTATCTTTTGTTTTAAGCCGGTGGTCTCTAGTGGACTTCCAATTATTTCAATATAAATACAAGTGATTTTTCCGAGCCGATCATTCAGCCGGGCGTGTGCTAGAAGTAGCTACGTGTGTCAGGAACACTGAAGAAGGGAAACACAGTTCGTCTGAGTCGGTCGGTTCGGCATTTGATCTCTATTAATTAAAGTTAGAGCTGAGTGTCACATCGCCTGTCCCAACTGCAAAACTAACTCTGAACGAAATAAAGCATCGATTTAACTCATCTAAGTTGTGCAAGTTCGTTTCTTCAATAGTTTATCTTGTACCCCCAGTTTGAGACTTCGACTTTTTCAATCAACCCCCGGCTACATCACAGCGTGGAGAACGGCCGCCGGAGAAATTGTTCGGACCTTCATTTGGGGGTGTTACAATTGGTGCTATTGACTGCAGGATTCGGAACCAACGGAAGTGCCACTGGATGTTAAAAGTTTGGATTTCAACGAACCGACGCGACTGGACAGAAAACGAAACAAGACGAACGGAGAAAGGAAATTGAAGGAAGAACCACTAATAACCAAATGAAGAAGTACTCAAGGGACCTCAGCAGACAGAAGAGTTTCCTTTAGACTTTTGATCGTCACACCCACTAAAAGACATTCTAATTGCTTGGTATAAGCTTAAAAGAAAGAAAGAAAAGGGAACTCGTAATCAACAAGCACCGATTCACGTAAGGTAAGCCGAATTCTTTTACTCCCTTATTTTGTCTATTCAAAATTCTCGCTGGCATATTCTTGGTGTTGGTTTTGAATTTTTTTCTTTCTTTTGCCACCTGCTAAAATTGTAATAGTTTAGTATGGATAGAATTCGTGTTATTGGATCAAGTGGGTTGAGAATACCTGTATTTAAAGGTAGATCTTCCGAATTCCAGGTTTGGGTTGAGGCCATAAAAAAGAGTAGAATACACAAGCTTTCGCAGGCAGAGATTGTTAATGTGGCTTACGACTACTCAGATGGAGTAGTATCAGAATATATAGGGCTGTATTTAGAGGATCATCCAGAATGTAGTTGAGATGAACTTTTGAAACGGCTAACTCATCAATATCGAGAATATACTAGTGCAGCTAATGCTGCAAGGGCTTTAATTAAGGTTAGACAGAAAGAAGGAGAAACCCTGCCACAACTAACGAGTAAGATTCTAGGACTGGCTAAGATAGCGTATAAGGACGCAGTTCAACGTGAGGGCGAGGTAATTCAGATGCAGTTGGCTGAGTTGTTCACGGTCGCAATCGAAAACCCGTTCGTGAGAGAGGACACAGCCAGGGCATACCCAACCAGGGCATAATCAAGACTGACCATAAACCCATACAGTATTTATTTGAAGCGGAACTTACTAACAGAAAAATACAACAGTGGGCCATTAAATTGAGCAGGTATAATTGTAGAATATAATATTTGGCGGGGAGGGACAAAACATGTGCCGATCTGCTGTCTCGAATCCCTCGGGTGTTAGAAGAGGAATCTGTAAACATTATACCTGAGGTTGATGACAGGGCGTACCAAATAAATGTGATTAACTCTCAGCGAATTGGGAGACAAACCGGCTTAGGGGAACTGGAAGACTCAAGTGACAGTGAAGAGGACCGACCTTCCGAAATATTCTGCGAGTACGAAATGGATGATGAAATTAAGAATCTAAAAGAACCGATAGAGGCGGGGCGGGTAACTGAAGCATGTGCACGAAAATAACTAATACAAGAAGGTAAGCTATATTATCTCTCCGACAAAGATGGGGAAGTGAGGCCCCGGCTTTACGTAGCTAGATCACTCCGAAGTAGGATACTATCACAGCATCACGACACCCTAGGATACATGGGCATAGATAAAACGTACAGACTTATCAGTAGAAAATATTACTGGCCTGCTCTGTACAAAGAAGTGGCTGCATATGTGAATAGCTGCATCACATGTCAGGTCAGAGCCGATAAACATACGATAGGACCTCTTGTGGAAACGGACATTCCAGCCTATCCATTTCAGAAGGTTAGCTTAGATATTTCAGGGCCTCGCGGAAACAATTACATAGTCAGCTTTGTCGATTGGCTTACCAACTGGCCAGAAGCATATGCCGTAAAAGATAAAAAGGCTCAGACGGTAACCAATTTAGTTCTGACGGAGATATTCCCAAGATATGGGGCCCCCTTAGAGTTAGTGACAGATAATGGAACCGAAAACGTCAATGAGATAATGAGGGAGACTCTCAAAAGTTTGAATATAAGGCACATAACCACATCTCCATACCACCCACAGAGCAATGCAAAGGTAGAATGCTTCCACCGATCCTTAGGTGATATTTTAGCTAAATTAGCAATGGGGGAGAATGAGAACTGGGATCTGTATTTAAGTCAAGCATTAGCAGCAGTGTGATTTTCTATGTGCGAGACAACAGAGTAATCGCCATATTATATGCTATTTGGACGCGACGTGATTCTGCCGGTAGATAATCTGCTTAAGTCTCATAGAAGGTACATGAGCGAAGATCACCATCATCTTACAATCGAACAACAACATAAAATCTTCGTTCAAGCTCAACGGAGGATTAAACGGGCTCAGAAGAGGAGGAACCACACTGTTAACAAAAAACGCCGAGAAGTAAAATTGGGAGTCGGGGACCAGTGTATTACAAGAAGCATGTTAGGCAAGGCAAATTAGATCTGAAATGGAGGCCCTACTATAGAATAATTGAACAAACAGGGCCAGTTACATTCGTAATTTGGGACCAGCTCGGTGGAAAAATCAAGAGGGCGCATGCCAATGATTTAAAGTTGGCTGAACTCCGAAGCTGGAAAACACCCACGATGGAGAGTGGTGAAAGACCAATCAGACCATCAACATTGGCGGCTCCCACCTCAGACCGAGAATCCGATATCGAGGACTCGGAGTCGGAGAGAACCTTCATAAAATTTACTGAAAGTTATTGCCACTCCAGGGAGAACCCTTGTCTTCTTCAGCAGGACCAAGAAGAGTAGGATTCGGAGGACGACATCCCTTTGGCAGAACTGAGGTCAAACAATAAGCAATCCCCTCATACGGAGGAGGGTGGGGGGATGAGGACGAGGAAGAAGTGCCCTTGAGTAGGATACAGTCTAGGTTACGAGAGGAGAGTGGACTAAGGAAAAGCACTAGCTAGACCATTTCTTCAACAAAGAACAGAGAACCTTTTTTCTCTCTCTCTGGGATCGGTAGGAACCTTCAGGAGGTAAGGAACCTTCAAAGAGGAAGGTAGAATGAGGTTTCAGATATATATTGGTTTTAGCCTAGCCTAATATTTTTTGGGGGTGCTATTATTTATATCCATTTTCACTACCGTAACCGGGCTCCCCATTGTGTTTCAGGATGGACAGCGTTAGGATTCTGTTGCTGCTCGTCCTTGTTGCGTCAACCGTTGCCTTGCGACATAGCGAGAACACCCTTTTCAAAAAGACCGCGGAAATGGTCGTTACCAGATCAAAATGGGTCATCACGTTTATGATCGACCTGAAGCCATATAACAGATTATTGGAGGGGTTGGTTTTGGAGATACAGAAGGCAAAAGCAATAGGCGAACACATAGCTGTAAATTATTACTCTGATAAGGGAACTATCATAACCTCATGTATTCGCTTAGGCAGGAGATAATTGCATTGGAGTTGCACTGGCGCAATATGAGAGACTATCTGGGGGGACTGAAGTTACTTGAATCTAGAAAAAAAAGGTCAGTCTTACCAATTGTAGTTAAGGCACTTAGTGTGCTTTTTGGAACGGTAACCGGGGCCGACTTGGAAACTATCAGAAGGAAATTAGCAGCAATAGAGGAAGGTCAAAGAAGCCTTGAGAAACAGACAAGGAATTGTTTATCGATTTTAAATGTTACCAGGATAGACTTGGCAAAAAATAGGCAGACCATCAATCGGCTGATAAAAACGTACTAGACATACAGAATGAATTGGGCCAAGTGACCCATTCCATGTCGGCCGAGCTGCAGGAACTCGGGGGCTTTGTGGCACAATTCCTACAATTGCTCATGGCCATCAACAGTCCTTGCAGTTGTCTCTCGAGCATGTTAGTGCTCAATTAGACATGCTTTCCCTATGACATCTGTCACCTAGTATTGTAACTCCCGGTCACCTCAGAGATATCTTGCTGGGGATTCAGACTTAACTTCCTCATCGGCTTCGGTTGCCCGCTGAACCCAACACGGAATTATAGCTCCCTGGGTTATGTTAAGCTGATAGAAAACGATAAGTTGTTAGCCTTAGTACCAATACCGCTATTAAACAGAGGGAGTATATTTGAAGTTTTCCAGGCAATTAATTTACCCATCCCCTACCCTGGAACAAAACAGGAACTAGGAGTAATTGCTAAATATAAGATAGAAGTAGAATATATAGCCTTGAACCTAGCTAGAACCAAGTTCATGTTGCTCACTGCAGCGGAAGCGGAGAAATGCAGAATGGACATGCTGGGAACATACCCCTCAAGGAGTCCTCTATATGGCACGGGAGGGCATCAAACCTGTTTGCTTGGATTATTTAATGGGAACAAAGAGGAGATTAAATGAACCTGCAACATAGAGGTATCAAAAAGCAAATTGATGCCACAAACCATAGGCTTGTCAGACGGGGTGGGGCGCTAGCGTTGGAGACAAAGTTAGATTTGTCCCAGGTATGCAAAGGGAGGCCAACACTAACCATTACAGCCACCCCGCCCCTATCTATCATAAGCTTACCTATGGCGTGCACAGCCTTCGGTACGACTATCACACTTGATAGACGTTTATCTACACGCATTCACAAGGTTAAGAACTAGTTCCTTTTTTATGTCTGTTCTGCTTTTAGGTCGAATGTGTGGAGCAGGTAGAGGCATTTCTTATTTAGTACTAAGAGCCACTCACGGTAGACAGATACTAAATGTAGTTGTTTTATGTACGTAGAGGGAAATAAGTCAGAATACGAACGACAAAGTTATTTACAGGATGCTGGTTAGAAAATGAAAAATGCATTTTTGTGTGGCCTTTTTTTAAAAAGGACTTTTGTATATTTTCTGTTTCTCATTTAACCCTAAAGACAATTATAGCCAACGCCCATAGATAACGGTCGACTTGAAGAGGTTAAGATTGTAGCGTTTTCGGAAGCACACTCTCAGGTTCCGTAAAGAAAACGCATGAATGAAAGTTCTTACTAATGGAATGCTAAGAGAATAAGAATTGTTCACCCCTGTGTATATGGTGGGTCCTGGCTATAATTAGGTTTAAAGTTGGAGTAATGAATAGCGGCTCGGATTGAGGACTCGGAGAGCCGAGTTCGAGTTACAGTCGGATTCATTACATTCACTTACGTACTAATACCCTTGAATCCATCTCTTCTCCCCCAAGCTATGGGTAAATAACAAGACAATCTGGGTTCTATAGCCTTGAGTCGAAAAAAAGTCCAAGAGAAGAAAAAACTCATCCTGGAAAGCTATCTTGCCCAAAGAAACACTACTTCTATTGCGGCTGCAATACTTGCAGTGCCCCCATGACTCTGGGTAGTCACGGAATTAAAAAAAAAATTCTGGCGGATCTAAAGCAGACTATAACCACGTTTAATTTCGTTGTTTTTATTTCTTTTTTTTTTTCAGCGCAGTCCTATCGATTGCTACTTAAACTTTCCGATTATCAAAAGAAATTTTGAAAAATTACAATATTTAAACAAGTTTGTGGTGGGTGGTCAATTTCTCATACAACGTTAAAGTAAATCGATCTTCCATTTTCAATCCACTATAAGGTTGTATGAGAAACTGGTCACACCGCTAAAATTGTTTAAATATTGAAATTTTTGCAAATTTTTTTGTCATTCGTAAAGTTTAAGGTGTAAAAGATAATATTGCACTGAAAAAAGTCCAAAAAATTGAATAATGAACACATATACGGTGGCGGTTATGTCGTACCGGTGACTGGTTTCAAAATGGAGGATCGATTTACTATAACATTGTATGAGAAACTGAACCCCACCAGTAAATGTTTAAATATTGAAATTTTTCAAACTTTTTTGTCAATCGTAAAGCTAAGGTGGTAATCGATAGGACTGCGCTGAAAAAAGTTTTTAAAAAATGAAAAACAACGAAATTAAACGTGGTGGTAGTCTGCTTCCGGTCCGCTCAGATGTTTTTTTTCGTGACGTAGCAAAAAAAGTATTCAATCAAATTCTGTCAGTAGACACATAACAGAAGTGGAAAGGACACGAAAATGTGTGATAACAAAATCACCAAACAAAAGTTCAGCTTCAGAAGTTACTAACTGCGGCGCTCACTATAAAAGGCCACGGAGGATCTCGAATCTTTTTTTCCTCTTTTAGCCAGTTGTTAACAGACTAACTAACGTCTGTTAGCGACTGGCATTAACTAGCTTCAGAGAAGAACCTAATTTCACTACAGAAGTCAGTCAGTTAAGTGCCATACGTGAAACACGCTTGGACGATCATGTCTTTTTCGAGAAATGACTGACTGGGCAGAAGATTATCCCGCAGTAGGTTGCCATTGCTTTCTGCGGTAGACTGGTTGCCGACCAAGGCTATAGAACCCAATCTGTCCTGCTATTTAACCCATAACTGGAAGGAAGAGACGGATTAATACCTTTCCTAAGGGTATTTGTGCGTAAGTGAATGCAATGGATTCAACTGGAATTCGAACTCGGCTCCCCGGTTTCTCGTTCCGAGCCGGTATCCACTGTACCACAACGCACATCCCACTACAGAAGGCATGTTCTTAAAATGGACTAAGTTTCACATCCACGTTTAAGGAGGTGAGTAAAACTAATTTATTTTTACTTTATGCAGAGGTGTCTTAGATAAATATGTGTTCATTTCCTTTTGCATACATTTATTGAGTCCTTTATTGCTAACCTCCTCATTGCATCAGCCGAGTAAAGCCAGTACACCCATCAACCACGAGTAAACAGAACCGACCTTCCCAGACAACTTCGGTGACAATCACACGCTACGAAAACATCACAACGCTAAGCTACCATGTACGAAAGCAAGATCACCAACCCCGTGATCAGCTACAGAATCGAAATATTTTGTTTTTAGAGAACTATGTAAGGACTGAGATAAATGGTAATCTAAAGGTGAAATATCTGCTGAAACATCCCAGCCAAGCTGTAACTATTGTTACCTGGTCACCAAAGAAATACACCCTGTGAAATACTTAGGAAGTGTTCTAACAGGAGATGGAAAGTGCGACACAGAGATCCGAAGGCGAATTGGCATGGCAAAGGACGCGTTCCAGAAGCTGAGTAAAGTACTAACACACAGAGAAATTTCACTAGAAACAAAGAAAAGAGTTCTGGATTGCTATGTGATGTCAGTTTTTCAATACGGCAGTGAATGCTGGACAATATCATCGAAAATGAGGACAAAACTGGAAGCAGCGGAAATGTGGCTCTACAGAAGGATGCTGCGGATATCGTGAACTGAGCATGCAAGCAACGATGAGGTGTTGGAAAGAATGGCAACAAAAAGGAAATTAATACTGAGCATCAGGAAGAGACAACTGAAGTTCCTGGGACACGCAAGAGGAAGGAGAGCTTGGAGAACCTGATACTGACTGGCCAGATAGAAGGAAAGAGAGACAGAGGAAGGCAGCGGATAACATATTTGCAAGGCCTGATCAGGTGGATGACTGAACGGGGGTTGCCAGGAGTAACAGGAGCAAACATACTAAGAGCCACAAGGGATAGGGAGACGTGGAGAACCATGATCGCCTACGTCCTGAAGGGACAGGGCACAAAGAAGAAGAAGAAGTGTTATATTAAGCGTATGGTAGCAGAACAACAAAGAAATGACGGAGATTTAGGAAATAAATAAATGAATTAAGAAAAATACAAGTAATAAATCGGTCTGAATGTTTCTCGTTAAAAGGAAGAGTTGAGTAGAGTCATAAAAAATCGTTCGTAGACGTGTACGGTAGGAGAGAAAGGGAGAGTTGCGACTTACTGCAGCGACAGTCTTTAGTGAGTGTCATTGGAGATGGGAGGTCGCATTCCCGTTGTGAATCGTGATTGGTATGCCGAACAACTGCCGAAGAAGTCCTTTGATGATTTTTTTTATCATTTTCTTAAGCTCGGATCGGCTTCAATTTTTATTTGTTTCTTTAGGCGGAAGTGAGTACTACTAGTGAAAATGTTCAATTGTATTTTTCTTTGAGTGTGTAAGCTAATATGCAGAGCTTATGCATAGTTGACAACGTTTTTAGTTCAGTCTTGGATTTCGGAATGTTCACATCCGGTCAGAGGTGGAAATTTGTGCAACAAGAATCAGAAGATCTGGTTTTAAGATGATTATAAGAGTTGGCTGTGATAGAAATTCTTACAAAAACAGAACGTTCGTTGAATATATTTTCTATAAATACTTTCATGGCTTCTGCTCCGATGAACTTAGATCACTGGTGCCCCCTAAATACGAATTTGCACGAGATACTAGATTAGCAACTAGATCCCACCCTTTTACAGTGAAACCGATAAAATGCAACCGTAACTTCTACTCCAACAGTTTCTTTCCTCGCACTTCCCGACTGTGGAATTCTCTTCCAAACGATTGTTTCCCCGACGGCTACAATCTCCAGGAGTTTAAATGTAAGGTCAATAGACACATCCTAACACACTAACCTGCTCCCATTCTATCAAGCACTCTTCCCATCTGCCTAACCCTCATCTGTATGCTTCCTCCTGACATTCCCTATGTCTAACCACTCCTTCTCTTTACCTTCCCCTATGTAGCCCCATGCGCAATAGTGGCAGTGGAATGCCTTGCTTGGGGTGAGATGATTAAAAAATATATATATTAATTCAAGTAAAATGTAGAGTTCAGATAAAATAAACTAAAATTATTACCCACCTTTTTTATGATAGACATAACAATAGTACATAATATATATGATGTTTACAAGAAATACACCAATGACCAGCCGAATAAATTGCCGCATCTACAACAAAAAATGCCTGCTTATTAGCATACATATACAAGCATAATTTTTATGTATGTCGGTTTCTAATAAAAGATGACCTAATAGAAAATAAACTATTAGCGGACCTGAAGCAGACTACCACTACGTTTAATTTCGTTGTTTTTTCATTATTTTTTTTTTTTTTACTTTTTTAATGCAGTCATATCGATTGTTACTTAAACTTTCCGATTGTCAAAAAGATTTTTGAAAACTTACAATATTTAAACAAATTTGTGGGGGTGGGGGGTCAGTTTCTCATACAATGTTAAAGTAAATCGATCCTCCATTTTCAATCCACTATAAGGTTGTATGAGAAACTGCCCCCCACTAAAATTGTTTAAATATTGAAATTTTTGCAAATTTTTTTTTTTTTGGCATTCGTAAAGTTTAAGGTGTAAAAGATAATATTGCACTGAAAAAAGTCCCAAAAATTTGGTAATGAACAAATTTACAGGTGGCGGTAATGTCGTACCGGTGACTGGTTTCAAAATGGAGGCTCGATATACTATAACATTGTATGAGAAACTGATCCCCCCCCCCCCCACCAGTAAATGTTTAAATATTGAAATTTTTCAAACTTTTTTGTCAATCGTAAAGCTAAGGGTGTAATCGATAGGACTGCGCTGAAAAAAGTTTAAAAAAAAAAAATGAAAAACATCGAAATTAAACGTGGTGGTAGTATGCTTCAGGTCCGCCAAACTATTTTTTGTACTATGTTCCTTGAAATTTTGGGAAATAATTGTTTTGAGTTTTTTATTATAATAATTTATAAAGTTCCAAAAATATTTTACATTACTTCAAAGATTTGTTGTAGTTAGTTTATAAACTTACTAAGTGAAGATTATATTTACGAACCGAAAATTTAAAAGTTTAATACAAACCATCGTGTCTTCATGTTTTTAAAATAATTTTTATTTTTTGTGTATTTGAAAAATTTTTTGTATGGTAATTTCTATGTGTAAATTAAAAGGTCATGTGTTTCACGGTTTCTTCCCCTTACAGGAACAAATTGTACAATTATGTCACTTGAGATCGCCACACGCTTATCTTATCTCGCATCTGTCAATCTGTTAACACATTTCAAGTACAGTGGAAAGGTTAGAAAGTTAAATTCTTTTTAAGAAATACTTTTATTCTAAATTTCATGCTATAAATAAGTAATACGTGTGTAAATCAGATTAATTTAAGATTAAATTTGATAATGTTCCAAAAATAAATAAATCTCATCGACATACATTCGTTCTCCCGTTCCTTCTCGCGTGCAATATCTTTTATCCCTTCGCTCACTCGCCGTCAACAATGAAGAAAACAACAAGAGACGTCAACTGACTCCAAAAATTAACGCCGATAGGTACATTTTTCCACTGATTTTTTATTTCTCACTCACTCACTCACTCACTCACTCACTCACTCACTCACTCACTCACTCACTTACTCACTCACTTACTCACTTACTTTACTTACTTTGTTACCATAAATTGATCCCTTTTTATTTCTCAATCAGTCACTCACTCACTCACTCACTTACTCACTCACTCACTTACTCACTTTCTTTACTTACTTTGTTACCGTAAATTGATCCCTTTTCCTTCCTTTTCACTTTCTAGCCGTACCCAAAAAGAAAGAAACAAAGACATTATTATTACTTTGTTGATAGCGAACATATGGATTTTTTTTTCTGTACATTTCGCGACAACTACGAACGCCGGATTCATTTGGCGCCTTACTACATTTATCCATACACCAAATATTCTCCCGTTGAAATAAATTCAACATTTATATACACAAACGAGAGACCTTTTTCTCGACAAGAAATACTTTCAATATCGCTAGCTTCTATCCATCTATCCAGTATCTTTTTAATTTCACTAAATGAATGGTGACCACTCGAAGTACGCGCAGAGGAATTCTGATCTCTACAAGATGCTGACCGCAACATATAACACTGAATCATCATTACATACAATAGCGACCATACATAGAACTTTGCACAGTTTAATACAGTATAGCCTGGATATAAGAGAAACCCGAATATAAGAGATATTTTCTCTGTTCCCAAATTAGAACCTATGGTAATACATATAAAATAGCACAAACCCGGATATAAGAGAGGTTTTTCTATACCCCCAAATTACAGTCTGTGGTAATGCATATAAAATAGACAAACCCGGATATAAGAGAGTTTTTTCTATAACCCCGAATTACAGCCTGTGGTAATGCATATAAAATAGATCAAATCCGGATATAAGAGAGATTTTTTTATCTAATCCCAAATTAGAGCCTGTGGTAATGCATATAGAATATACCAAACCCTAATATAAGAGAACTTGCATATGGTCTCGGTAAGCTCTCTTATATCCGGGTTACACTGTAGTAGCATTCTAAACAGCAGAACTGCCGTCCCTCCCAGGGTTTCCAGGAAAAGAGCGACATAACGTCGGCTCTGTCGTTTTCATCATTTAACGAGAACTACTAAGACATCTGTAAGTTCGATTTATTGATACTGTAGATAACAGGCAATTCCAAAATAAATAGACATTAAATCCAGATATCTTCTAAAGTTTTTTGTAAAACATGCGTCGACACTCGGTATCAACTCACGAGCTAAACAACTTTGCAAATCAAAGTTTTTCCCACTTCTAACACAAGGATAAATCCACACACCAAAACAAAGAATCCTTTCGAAAGGAAAATCAACTCAACGTGGAGCACTGGAATCAATCAGAAGATTTTAACAGCCATATCAACCACTGGAATCCACCGAGAATTTTTCCAGAATATGCCACATTCTAAACTAAATCATTAGAAAATAAAGTGCATTCTGATGACGAAACATTTAATCATTTTGAACCTCATTCGTCTTTTCTTCTTTTCAGCCTACGAATGTCAACACAGAACTTTATAAACAAACTCACGCAAACTGCTTACATTTAATGGCTCCATATGCCGCATACAAGCCTCAACACGGTAAAAATTCTTCTTCACTGGACAACGACTGATTGCGACATTGTCAATCCGCGACTAATAAATCTAATCTTAAACAACTAGATCACACCTACCCTTTATTTTATGCTTTAAACAATCATAATCTCTTGAATACGTAAAAAACATGCGTGAACATATTGAGAAATATTTTCAATATATATCAATCTGCGGATGTTTTATAGGATATAAATCCTATTTCATTCCAACAAATATCTGAAACACAAAAATCGAATTGCACACACGCAAAATAGATTAAAATCGCTGAAAACATTTTGAAAAAACAAACAAACAAACAAAAAAGCAGACCAAGGCAAATTTCGAGAGCCGGTGTGAAAATAAAGATTCTGAATTCTGATTGGACAGAAATAACAAATGGAACTATGACCCCTGTCAATTTACTTAACACCTCAAAAATTGGATTTATAATAGGAGCCGATTACGTGATCCGAGTTGACTACTTATCCACGTTTCTCGATAGAGCAGCGAGGGACTTGCAACATCTCATCCATGAAAGCGGGATTGCAGAGTGAAAAATAATTTGTCATCCACTTTGGACTCCATCGAAACTGGAAAGTAAAGAGTGTGCAGCTCCAGCCAAAATATTACAGCAGTGTTCCATTTTAAGACTCGAAAGTGTTCCATTCTCTCTCGAAAGAGACATGATCGCCTAAAGCGTGTATCACGTATGGCACTTAACTGACTGACTGACTGACTGACTGACTGGTTCTTGTATAAGTATAAGATTGTACAAGGAGTCAGGTGCTTACTAGAGGGGTACAGGGAACCGACCATTTTTAGTGATGGATCGTATGTATGAGTTCTACTTGAGGCCTAATAGTCGTTAAAGAAACGGGCCTCTCCGAGGAAACATCTATTCTAGATGGGCGGTAGTTCAGGGTCCGATCGGCGATAATGGAATATAACTAGCTTGCTTTGCTAAGCATTACTAACCAGTTTTTCACCAAATGAGCTGTTAGAGCTAGATTATGGGAGAGATGAGCTGCCAATCTCTGATTATTTAGAGTTTTGAGAGTCTGAGTACATTCATACTTCAAATGTGTTAGTTGCTTGCATTAAGCTTTAGTTTTAAACAAAAGCACGAAAAGCATGACTACACCGTATCAAAAACAAAAAACCTAAGAGGAAATGGGTATCATACGAACTCGGTGAATAAAACAAAACACACACACACACACACACACACACACACACACACACATATATATAAATATATATATATATATATATATATATATATATACACACTGTAACACCCCCCCCCCAAATGATGGTCCGAGCAATTTCTCTGGCGGCGGTTCCCCACGCTGTGATATTGCCGGGGGTTGGTTGAAAAAGTCGAAGTCTCAAGCTGGGGGTACAAGATAAACTATTGAAGGAACGAATTTGCACAATTTGGATGAGTTTAATCGATGCTCTATTTCGTTCAGAGTTAGTCTTGCAGTTGGGACACTCAGCTCAAACTCTAATTAATGGGGATCAAATACCGAACCGACCGACTCAGACGAACGGAGTTTCCCTTCTTCAGTATGCCTGACACACGTAGCTACTTCAAGCAAAGTCCCGAACATTTTAACGTCCTTTGACCCATTCTAAAGACATTACTTTATTTGTAAAAACCTTAATTAAAATATGTGTATATATAAAATGTTGTTTCTACACTCCATTTGATTTTCTTGTTTTATAACGCCCAATAAAGCTTCGTGTAAAGGCCGTCGGATGTTTTTATAGCCCTGATACTTTACCCGTAACCAGGCGTTTGTTTTATTATTGTCCGGAGAAAGGGATTAAACTGTTCATTTGTTTTAGATTATCGACCAATCATCATAAAGTACATCACAAAATATATTCTTTAAAATTTCTGAAATAAACATTATTTTTATTAGATGCCACTGATTTGTTGATTATTTGAGAAAAACATTTTCAAATTTTAATAAAGAATCAGAGGAGTTTGATTTTGCATTATTTACTCTAAATTTACAGATTTGTGCCACTCTAGTTAAGTACCATGCGCGATACACGCTTTGGGCGATCATGTCTCCAAAGAGACATGACTGACTGGGCAGAACATTATCCCGCAGTAGGTTGCCATTGCTTTCTGCGGTAGACTGGTTGCCGACCAAGGCTATAGAACCCAATCTGTCCTGTTATTTACCCCATAACTGGAAGGAAGAGACGGATTAATACCTTTCCCAAGGGTATTTGCGCGTAAGTGAATGCGAGGAATTCAACTGGAATTCGAACTCGGTTCCCCGATTTCTCATTCCGAGCCGATATCCACTGCGTCACAACGCACATCCGTGCCTCCTAAGCGAGCCTAAAATAACTAGTTAAGATGCATCGCTGTGGAGTAATGGTTAAAGTTATAACTCGTTTCTAGCGGTTATGATATTAAGTCGTGCATAGGCTTCCTCTCTCGCACTTCCCGCCTGTGGAACACGCTCCAGTATTCTTGCTTTCCTGACGGCTACAACTTCCAGAAATTTAAATGCAAAGTCAATACTCATCTATTAACCACTGGACTCTAGCTCTCTCCCCACCCCCGTATAACCTTCCCCTTTTCTCCACCTATGTATCTGTCATCGCACCTATTGCACTTCCCGCCTGTGGAACACGCTCCCGTATTCTTGCTTTCCTGACGGCTACAACCTCCAGAAATTTAAAAGCAAAGTCAATACTCATCTACTAACCACTGGACTCTAGCTCTCTCCCCACCCCCGTATAACCTTCCCCTTTTCTCCACCTATGTATCTGTCATCGCACCTATTGCACTTCCCGCCTGTGGAACACGCTCCCGTATTCTTGCTTTCCTGAAGGCTACAACCTCCAGAAATTTAAATGCAAAGTCAATACTCATCTATTAACCACTGGACTCTAGCTCTCTCCCCTCCCCTGTATAACCTTCCCCTTTTCTCCACCTATGTATCTGTCATCGCACCTATTGCACTTCCCGCCTGTGGAACACGCTCCAGTATTCTTGCTTTCCTGACGGCTACAACCTCCAGAAATTTAAATGCAAAGTCAATACTCATCTACTAATCACTGGACTCTAGCTCTCTCCACTCCGCTGTATAATCTTCACTTTCTCTCCGCCCATGTACCTGTCATTGCACCTGCATTCTCAGCTTTCTATTGCTCCTTTCTAACTAGTTTGTACTCCTCACTCTTTTCTAATTAATCTTTTTACATTTATGTAACCCCCTGCACATCAGTGGCGTTTCCGCCTTGCTCGGGGTGAAATGATTAAAAAAAAAAAGAAAAAAAAGGCTATTAACCGTGTTGTCTGTTATAAATATTCTTGCCTGAAATCGAATAGGATTTTTTAATCACTTGGCGTTATATATTCAAAGTATCTGGCCTAGTTTATTTGCGTTACCGAGGATATAGTATTTACTCCACAATATCCCCATTTTGAGATTTCTTTTAATTTTTTAGTATTCACCTCCTCTTTCTGGCGAGTTCACCAACGTACTGAACTTTGTATTTTTTACGTTTTTGGTCAACCTTTAGTTTTTTCTTACGTTTCCTTTTTCTGGTAATCGTACTTGTAGGCTCAACAACTTCTTGATATACATCAAAAGAATCATACAATACTTGCATAAGTTCTTCCTCCCTTACGGACCCCTCTACAGTAAACCTTTTCTTTAACTGATTGCAGAGTCTTTTAGGTTCGCTTTTTTCTTTTTAATATATACACAATCTTATAGTGGGTTATCCGTTCTAGTGAAACGTAGTTGTATGTTGAAAGAGATTAACTGAATTTGGCCTTGTTAGAAGATAGCCCACTATAAGTTATAATAGGAGTTATAAAACAAAGAAATCAAATGGAGTGTAGAAACAACATTTTATATATACCCATATATCAAATAAGGTTTTTACAAATAAAGTAATGTCTTTAGGATGGGTCAAAGGGCGTTAAAATGTTCATGGCAATAAATGCTGAAAAGAGAGTTTGTGCGTATGTATCTGGGAGCGTTTGTCAGTTAAGAATGTCTTTGATGTATCCGCTCCTCAGATCGGGTAAGTAGCTCCGGGACAGCGAAGAAGAAGATGAGAGGGAAAGGAGGCGAGAATAGTGGATCGCTTGACGAGGTCAAGAGACGTGCTAATTATGCTAGCGCTTTCTCTACTCTAGCGATGTTTTCTGTGTCGGTTTTTTATTTCGTCTTTGTGGTTCCCAGCAGGTCATCTTGGAATTCACACTCGTATTTAATTCTGGGCTTCCCATTGGATGATAAATAATTGATACTTATTAATTTTTGGTTTTCTGCCGGAAGATATGCGTGGAGCCGGGTGCGCAAAGACCAATTTTGGTCATTTACTTTCTGGTCCTCAGAGGACAAACATCCGGTCCCTTGCTTTGCTCGGTATCACCACAATCTTTCCAATTCCTGACATCATTATGCTGTCTTTCCCACGTTTATTCTCCATTTTTATATAATCTGAAAAACACTTTTTCGACAATATTGAAACAATTAATATACTTTTCGTTATCCTTACTCTTTTTTTACTTGGTAACAACTTGTCGAACACCGATTTATTTTTTTCTTGCGAACATCAATTTTGCCGGTGACATACTTGACAGTGTATTGGGATTTGACGTTATCTGATATACTCTTAAGAATTTCAATAGTGCTTCTTCTTTCACTTTTTTCATTGGTTGCTTTTTTCAAAGCTCTCTTAAAAGTAACCACAAACTGTTCAGCTTGTCTGTTTGACCTTGAATGATACAGCGGAGTAGTAACATGTTCAACCGAGAACTTTTTGAAAAAATCTTCAAATTCGAAATTCAAAGCAGTAAATTGTATACCGAAATCGGAAAGTATGGCACCCGGAATGCCATATCATGCAAGCTGTTCGTGTAAAAATGCACTGTAACCGTAGAACTTTTTTTTTTTTTTCACTCAAACTCTCAGGCCACTCAGTAAAGCTATCTACTATAACAAGATAATGTGATCCGTTTAATGGACCTGCTAAATCTATTTGTAATCTTGATCACGGAACGTCTGTCTTTGATCAAGGTTGAAATTTCATGGTAGGTGATTTTACAACCAGAGTACAACCTCTGCAGGCTTATACTACTTTGGTTCATTTTTGTCCAGTAAATATATCTTCTAATAAGAGATTTCATTCTTGAAATTCCCGGAAGTCTGCTATGAAAAGGTCCACTTTTGTAATACGATAGGCATTACTACTCCTTGTGAAAACAGTTAAGTGTCATACGTGATACACGCTTTGGGCGATCATGTCTTGAAAGAGACATGACTAACTGGGCAGAAAATTATCCCGCAGTAGGTTGCCGTTGCTTTCCGCGGTGGACTGGTTGCCGACCAAGGCTACAGAACCCAATCTGTCCTGTTATCTAACCCATAATTGGAAGGAATAGACGGATTAATACCTTTCCCAAGGTTATTTGCGCATAAGTGAATGCAAGAAATTCAGCTGGAATTCGAACTCAGCTCCCCGAGTTCTCGTTCCGAGCCGATATCTAATGCACCACAACGCACATTCATTCAAATATTACATGTACATAAAAATGTAGAGACAATTAAAATTTTACAATTTAAAAAATAATTGAAATAAGATAAAATAAAATAAGATATATATAGTGATATAGTGTTTTAACAAGAAGATTATATTTTATTTATTATATATAGAATTATAATACATTTTAAGATTAATTATATATATATATATATATATATATATATATATATATATATATATATATATAATTACAATCATATATATATTAATTTTAAATTTTATTTGTTATAACTTATCACAAGGAAATGTATATATTAGCGATGCAATGATACCACATAAATATATTGATGCTCATCATTTTTTGTAGCACTTTTTACCAGCGTCGACGTCGACCTGCGGCCTTGGCCGAGATAGAACTCACTTCACCCTACAGTAGTCCTTGTGCATTTGGAACCCTGGTGCAGTTTATAGCGAAATTAATAATCTTGTCAAATAGCTGAATACTTCATGTTTCGCCAGGGCTACCGAGGGTGTTTTTATTGTGACACCAACACTGGATTGGTTGCCTCCAGGCTCCATCCCGTTATTTAACTGGAGGGAAGTGATGGATTAATACCTGGAATTCGAACTCGGATCACCGATTTCTCTTTCCAAGCCCACATCCACTGCACCACAACGCACATCCGTCACTGAACGCTTACAGCGCCTGGACTTCCCCAAGCGTTCACCCATCAAAGTACTGACCAGGCTCACGTTGCTTAACTTCGGTGATCGGACGAGAACTGGTGTATTAACCGCGATATGTCGTAAGGATATTTTTTTTTACCAGAGCTCATATTGCAATCTTTGACGCTAATGATTTTCTCAAGCACTCCGTATTGCTAGTTCCCGTATTGTATTCATTTCTATGCTTGGTCGGCTTAGGAGATTTTTGTAGCATAGCATATGTGCTGATTCCTTAAGTTTACGTAGTTTCCAATGGAGTTTCTCTATCAATTATTTCAACTTCATCCCATAGAGAGCGGCGATCCCCTTTCTCCCTCCATATGTGGTCCTGAGTTTTCTATCTCCTCTCGTGTTACGGCTTTGCGAAGTTCTTGTAGCCTTAGCTTAAGGGAGTGGCCCGTTTCTCCTTTATATTTCTTTCCACAGCTACATGGAATGGCGTACACACAGTCCTTAGTCATGTCCTCCTCTGTTGGGGGTCTTACTCGGGAGAGGTACCTGCAAAGTGTACAACCATTTCTGAAGGTTGCCCTGATGTTATATGGACCACATATCTTTTGTATTTTCTCCGATAATCCCTTAATGTAGGGTAGACAGACCGAGTGTGTTTACTGACAGTTATGATCTTCATGCACCCTCTCTTCCACGTACATTGACATGTACCCTGGATAATTGTTACGTTGTAGGGTACTGCTTATACTGACTGTCCTGTTCGTATGCCTCTGGGTTACCGCTTTATGACTTTTGCTTGATGTTGCAGGCAGCGGACAATCCCTTTCTTTACATTGTATAGATGGTGGGAGTTGAAGTTGAGGTATTGTCCGGTGAATGTTGGCTTGCGGTATACGGATGTCTTGAACCTCCTCTCTGATTGAGCTTTTACTACATACAGAATACAAGTTGGTTGTGGCTCTCTTTGTCCATAGTGAACTGTATGGATGGTCTTTTTGAGCTCACATGGTCCAGTAGCGTCTGTACCTCTTCCTGGTGTAGTCAGAGTATGACGGTATCATCAATGTACCTTAGCCTTAGAGTTGGCTTTAGAGCTGTGGATTCTAATGCCATTTCCACAGCTACACAGAATGACGTACACACAGTCCTTATTCAAGTCCTCCTCTATTGGGGGCCTTAATCGGTAGAGGTACCTGTGAAGTGTAGAGCCACTTCTGAAGAGTAGACATAGATAGACCAAAGCTGTTTTCTGAGAGTTGTTATCATCATGTACCCTCCCTTCCATGTTCGTTGAAGTTGTTGTCATGTACCCGGGATGATTGTTACGTTGTAGGGTATTGCTTATAATGACCATTTCCTGTTCGTATGTCTCCGGGCCACCGATTATTTATTTATTATTATTCATTTTTTATAATCGTCTCACCCTAAACAAGGCAGTACTGCCACTGGTGCGAATGGGTGTTACATAATAGGAGATTGAAGAGTGGGGAGAACAGGTCACAGTAGGTGTCAGAGAATGGATAATAGAAGGACGGGTACATTGGTGTGACGAGGGCTGTATAAGAGGTAAGTGTAAAGTGAGAAGAAGGATAGGAGTCAAGGAGATAAGAGATGGCAGTTGACGTTGCATTTAAATGACTTTTACTCAATGTTTCAGGCAGCGGACGATCCCTTTCTTTACATTGTATGGATGGTGGGAGTTGAAGTTGAGGTATTGTCCGGTGAATGTTGGCTTGCGGTGTACGGATGTCTTGAACCTCCTCTCTGATTGAGCTTTTACTACATACAGAATACTAGTTGGTTGTGGCTCTCTTTGTCCATAGTGAACTGTATGGATGGTCTTATTGAGCTCACATGGTCCAGTAGCGTCTGGACCTCCTCCTGTTGTGGCCAGAGTATGAAGGTGTCATGAACGTATCTCGGTCATAGAGTTGGCTTTAGAGGATTCAAATGCCAACTCTTTAAAATATTTCATGTATATGCTAGCCAGTGATGGCGATAATGAAGAGCCCATTGCTAAGCCTTCATCCTGTCGATATATCTCTGAGCCGATTTCGAAATTTGGTGTTTGTATGCAGAAAGTCAGCATCTTTATCAGGTTATCTAGTGGAATACGGGTACGTTTTCCTAGAGATGAG
Source organism: Ascarosepion bandense (assembly GCA_037127315.1). Taxonomy (NCBI): domain Eukaryota; kingdom Metazoa; phylum Mollusca; class Cephalopoda; order Sepiida; family Sepiidae; genus Ascarosepion; species Ascarosepion bandense. The sequence goes on from JBBBDQ010000927.1 coordinate 9,454,383, forward strand.
CCCGAAGCCAGCCTGTACCAGACTACCGAGAGTACCTCCATCGTGGGTACCTTGGTGAACAGACTCACCACATCCAGGCTCACCATCTGGTTGTATTGGATGGAAACATCTTTGATAAGTTCCACGAAATAGGTGGAGTTTCGAACATATGACGGTAACTCTATCATTGCGTCAATTAAGGAAGCGACTCAGAGGGTGGCACACCGAACCTATGCTGCTAACAATCAACCTGAGAGGAATACCGTCCTTGTGAATGTTAGGTAGACCATAAATGTGAGGTAGCTTGCTGAAGCGTTGAGTACAACAGCCGAAACTTTGTAAACATGGCAGTAAAGATGAGGACAATAGTCCGAACAATGTAAATAGTGCAAATACCACCTTATCTCAAGTATAGACGGTTCTCCGTGTAGGGCCCGGAAGTTTTTTCCGTCTAAATCTATCCTGTACATATATAAATCTACCATCCGCCCGTGCATTGAATACTGCTGCCATATCTGGTCGGGTGCCCCTGCTATTCTCCTCGGGCTTCTCGATAAAGTTCAGAGGAGGGTCTGTAATGTGATAGATACCGACTTGGCAGACCGCCTGCAGCCTCTCTCCCACCGGCGCGACGTGGCTTCCCTGTGTCTCTTCTATAAATACTTTCATGGCTTCTGCTCCGATGAACTTAGATCACTGGTGCCCCCTAAATACGAATTTGAACGAGGTACTAGATTAGCAACTAGATCCCACCCTTTTACAGTGAAACCGATAAAATGCAACCGCAACTTCTATTCCAACAGTTTCTTTCCTCGCACTTCCCGACTGTGGAATTCTCTTCCACACGATTGCTTCCCTGGCGGCTACAATCTCCAGGAGTTTAAATGTAAGGTCAATAGACACCTCCTAACACACTAACCTGCTCCCATTCTATCAAACACTCTTCCCACCTGCCCAACCCTCATCCTCGGTATCCTTACTCATCTGTATACTTCCTCCTGACATTCCCTATGTCTAACCACTCCTTCTCTTTACCTTCCCCTATGTAGCCCCATGCGTAATAGTGGCAGTAGAATGCCTTTCTTGGGGTGAGATGAATAAAAAAAAAAAATTTTCTCACAGATGAAGAAGAGACTTGGAGCAACAGAAATGTAGTTGTGCTAAAGGATGCTGGAAATATCGTAGACTAAATATGTAACAATGACAAAGTTTTAGAGAAATAGAAATAAAAAGGACACACTTTGCATAAGAAAGAGAAAGTTTAAATTCCAAGAGCACGTAATGAGGACAAAGAGATTGGAAAATTTGATACTCACAAGACAGATTGAAGGCAAGAGAACAGAGAAAAACAACATATCTAAACTTATATAACAAATGAAACTTTGTGTGTGTGTCCGTTATCTATAGACTCCGAAACGGCTGAACCGATTTTCTTGAAAATTTACACAGTTGTACTATAAGCGTCTGCGAGTGTCTTAGCTAGGTTTTGTGTCGAGGTACCCCCGATAAATATCGAAAATCGATAATCGAAAAAATCGGGTTATAGAAGGAGTGGTCCGATTTTAATCAAATTTCATACACTCATAGACAAAGACATAAGAAATGATATTCAGAAGTTTCAAGGTTGCAGTTCTTACAATAGTGCAGAAAATCTATAATATATATATATATATATATATATATATATATATATATATATATATGTTGTATGGGTTATGTCTTGAAGGCTGTCTCAATGCGTTGAATGAAATAAAGGAAAGTAAGGAAGTGTTTGTATTACCTATTTATTACATTAATATTTCGAGATTAAAATCTCATCATCAGAATGGCAGAGAAGCTTTTGACTGTCCGAACTTCGTCACGGTCCCTCTATGAATGGTTGTCGAAGGTTGTCCACTGCTACTGTACGTGTGTGTGTGTATGTGTGTGTGTGCGCGTGTGTGTGTGTGCGTGTATTCTAGCTGCTGTACGTGTGTGTGTGTGTGTGTGTGTGTACGTGTGTGTGTATGTGTGTGTGTATGTGTGTGTATTCTAGTTGGGGCCTTTATGGTCTGATGATATCAGTCCGCTTGTATGTGTAGTTTATTTCAATGTGATCTGAAATTTCACTTGACTCTTTGACCGGGTCAGAGAGTATCAGTTTCATTAATGTTTTATCTATCTGATTCATCTGGTCGTGTTGTGACCGTGTCATGTGTGTGTGTCTATGTGCGCGTAGTTATTGTAATTAAATCTACCTTATTTTTTATATGTGTGTGTGCTTTCCGGTGTGCGGTTTGTTATAAGCGCCTCCGATACTCTGCCGGGAGGGAGAAATGTGTGAGCGTGGTTATTGTAATTCATTCAACTTTGTTTGTTACTATCTTGCCCGTGTGTATGAGCTTTTGTTGTGGTGAGTGTGTGTCATGTGCATGTTAGCGTTGTCTATTCTGTTATGTAACCTAGGTTTAGCTCTTGCCGACTGTTGATTTGCGGGTGCAACTTCGCTATTATTAGGGACTCTTTTATGCGCAGGTTACCTAAATTGCGCTCTCTAGCCTCGATGTTGACGGTTATATTTTTGTTAGTATTTTTGCATTTTTTTAATGTTTTTGGAAAGACGACGCTTGCGTGTGTATGTGTTCTTTTATCCTGATATGTAATGGTCTTGTGGTGCTGCCAACATAGAATGCTCCGCATTTGGCGCATTGTATGCGGTACACAACATATACCTGGTGGCATATACCGGTGCCTGCAATAGGGCAATTGGCTAGTATGCATGTGGTGTTGTTATTTGTTCTGTGGTTTGAGTTGAGGTGTCTGCAGAGAGTGTGACCGTAGTGTGTCAATTGTATATCCAATCCCTCTCTGCGGATAGCTCTACGTATTTTTGATGTTATATTTTCGCTGAGGTGTGGTAGCCTCAGGAAGCAGGTGTATATATATATATATATATATATATATATATATATATATATGTGTGTGTGTGTGTGTGTGTGTGTGTGTGTGTGTGTGTGTGTGTGTGTGTGTGTGTGTGTGTGTTTATCTGCCTGTATGTCTGTATTTTTTTCAGCCCTTTTATTTTAGTTTTTGCTTCGGGTTTGGCTCTAAGTAGGTATAATTGTAGTTCTTAGTCTCAGCCACGATACCATTTACTCAGAGGACTTATTTAGCCTTCAAAATTCAGTTTACAACGAAAAAACTTATTTGATATCTATACCAGGAAATCAAAATTTGACTTACATCCATTCATTTTTCTTTCAGTCTACGGTTTCGCTTTAACTGGAAACAACTGTTGCTTTTTAGTCTTTCGTGCCAACGTCCAAAGAGTCTGAGCTTCAGGACCATGGAGTAGTTTTAAAGCTTTCATTACACCCGAGCAACGCCTGGCTATACTGCTAGTAATCTATATGGGGAGCGTAAGTAAATGAGTGGTGGAACAAAGTTTAAAACAGGTAACAGCAAAAAAATTATCAAGTTACAAATGATAAGAAATTGTGAAAAGCCATGAACGCCAACATCCTGAAGGCACACAGCACATTGAAGAAGAAAACTGAGCAAAGACAATGAGGTTGACAAAGCGCCTTCTAGGTACGTCCACTAATTCGCGCAAAAATAGCATAGCGTAATGAAAAAGGCCACAAACTTAACGAAAAGAAACTTTTATCGTCAAAACGCCGATGTTATTATTAAAAAGAAAGATCAAAGAATTTTTAAATTATGTTTTGAATTTTTTTATCCTCTCTAACACGTTCGAAATTTTGGTTAAAATGCTTGTCTTGTTTACGTCATCGCCGCCGACAAAGTTTAACATTGTTTTTTTGTTTTATTTTGTTTTTTTTTTTTGTGCGCCTTTTTTCCCTTGAAAACGCATTTATAGGAAATTTTTTGTACAAATCCAATAATAGTCCGATTTTAATAAAATTTTCAGAACTTATTCACAAATATTGTTGAAATGTTTTTTTTTTAGAAAATATTGGTATTTTTTTTTTCAAATTGTCTACCTACCGCTTACTTAATATCATTAAATTTCACACAGAACATTCTTATTTATTGAAATTATTTTTTTTGGTTAAAAGTAGAAGTCATTGGAGATTGTAAAACACATACTTTTATTTTTTCAAATTTGTACCGTTTAACTGAAAATCTATTCTAAATTGAAAAATAAATAATCCAATAAAACTATGACATTAGTTAGTAAAGCTTTTAATTATTTTTGTAAATAAGTAATATTAAAGATATTATTGTCTGAAGAAATAAAATTTTTCTGATGAATAATGAATTTTTACAAGGATGTTTTCTTTTTTTTTTACATTTTAATTATAATAAAATAATTTATAATAATTTAAAATCGTGTAAAATTCTGTATTGGGGTCTTTATTGGATGTAATATAGTAATTAAGTGGAAACAAAATTTACGAGTTTAAAATTGCAAAGATTAATAAACGTAGTTACGCTTCCCTATTGTTAAAATAATTTTCAATTTATTTTATTTTTACCTTATTTTCATGTATGGTAGACTGAAATTGCCATTTTTATGAAAAGGTTACGTAATTTAAGAGTTTTATCCCTTCACATAGATTTGTGAAAATTGTCGGTTTTGGACATGCGTAGAACTGTCATCGCCTTATCAACAGTCGGTCAAACGCTCGATCAGATGAACACGGCCAATCGTTAATAATTTGCTGTATATTACTCTTTATGCTATAAGTAATTTTTTTTTTTAATCAGCTTAATTTAACTTTCAATTTTCTAATTTTACTAAACTAAAATGTCAGAAATCTTTTGAAATATTTTTAAAATCGATGAATTTTTGTTTGTTTACAAATTTCTTAAAATTAAGAAAATAGCCGCTTTTTAAAAAATTTAAGTAATCGAAATCGAAATTCTCTTATATCAGGGTTTATCTTATATACGGGTCTCTTATATCCGGGGTATACTGTATTAGATTCATTATAGAATATGAGCATGTAATTTTTTTTTTTTAAATCATATCACCCCGGGCAAGGCGGTAACGCCACTGATGTGCAGGGGGCTACGTAAGAGTGAAAAGATTGGAAAGCCGGAGACCACATCCTAAACAGGGAACAAGGGATGAATCTCTTCACCTGTTCAATAGATGTGGGCGATAGTTTAGCCTATCTACTCCAATTGAAAATTATGGAAAAAATGCTCCCAAACTTAATAAAAAGAACAAAGGTTTATCGTCAAATTCTTTGTTATTAAGAAGAAAGGACAAATTAATTTTTCATTATTAAATAATATTTTTCTCCTTTTTAGAACGTGCAAAATTTTGGTTAAAAATTTTGTTTTTCTTGCGTCATCGGAGGTGGAGTGAACCAAAGATTAATTGGAGAAAATTTAACATCTTTTTTGTGATGAAAAACACACTGATTTGGAAATTCTTGTAAAAATCAAATAATTGTTCGAATTTTAATTAAACTTTCAGGACTTATTCTAAGAAATCTTAGTTTTTTCGTTTATTTTTTTAAATCTTGGTATTTTTTTAAATCTGTTTCGCCTCCGTCACTTACTTAATTTTATGAAATTTTAAGAAACATAAATTTCTGTAGGGCTTAATGTTTATATTAGTTAAAAGCAGAACATCTTGGAAAATTTAAGTCATTATTTTTTTATTTTTGTAAAACAGGAACCCCAATTAACGGAAATCTGCTCTAAATCATAAAATAAAAAAAACTTAGATATTATTATTTATTTTGAAAAGTTTTTAGTTGCTTTATGAATAAGTTATATTATGGACATTATTATTTTAAGAAAAAAGTAATTTTTCAGAAATCGTTTTTAATTAAAATCTTGTTTTATGGAAAATTATTAATAAAAAATAGGAACTTACTTTGAGGAAAATACAGTAGCTAATTGATTATCTACACAACTTGAAATAGGAGTTTAAAAATATATTAAGATATTTTTAACAATTCTGGATAACGAAAAATCTAAATTAATGAAATTATCTTGTGGAAGAAATTTAATATTTATTATATATCATTATAATAATATTTTCAAAAATTTTGTTGAAGGCTTTGCCTAGTTTGTTTTTTTGTTTTTTTTATGAAAAACATCCGTCAATTTTTATCTGTTTCCGATTGGTTTCACTTTTTTTTCCCTGAAATATTGGAACGGATTTGGTAGGGTGTTTTTTGTTTATTTTTTTTTTTCGGTTTTTCTTTTTATTTCACGTCTGAAGTATACAAAATCGAGTTACGGATAACGGAGAAAGTACTGTGTTGGGAATAACATTTTTTTCTTATGAAAATCTTATGTTTTAGCGAAGATTAATTTAAAGAGGAACTTACCTTGAAAAAAATAGCCTGCATTTCTACTGGATGTAGGCATGACTGAAAACTGAAAAAAGAGATTCAATACGCTTAAAAGCGTATTGAATCTCAGTTTTTAGTTTATTTAAAAGTAAAGGACAATGTTCCATCTGTTGCCATAATCATTTTAGGGTGGAGAAAAGAAAACACGTTGTGGCTGTATTTATTTATTTTTTTAATCGTTTCACCCCATGCAAGGTGGTAACGCCACTGATACGCAGGGGGCTACATAAGAGTAAAACATTAAGAGGAGTAGGTACCTCCACTTTTCAGTATAAATTTTCGATACCTGATTTTAAAATGAAATTTTTAAATAAAAACACATTCTTGAAGATTACATTTTAAATTTAATTAATTTATTAATGATTAAATAATTTAATAATAATTTTTACTTAATGGAAATAATAAATTTAATTTAAATTTATTATTTCCATTAAGTAAAAATTTCTGGTGTATTTCAGATAGAAATTATATAGATTTGAAGTCACATTTAATTTCGATTTCTTAAATTTACTTTAAAACGGCTATTTTCTTAATAATCTTCTGAAGAAATTTGTAAACAAACAAAAATTTATCGATTTTAAAAATATTTCCAAAGATTTCTGACACTTTATTTTAGTAAAATTAGAAAATTTAAAGTTAAATTAAGCTGATTTAAAAAAAAAAAAATTACTTATAGCATAAAAAAATAATATACAATCAATTATTAACGATTGGTCGTGTTCATCGTTTGACGGATTCGTGAGTGATTTGACAGGTTGTACGCATGCCCAAAACCGACAATTTTCATAAATCTAAGTGAAGGGACAAAACTCTTAAATTACGTAACCGTTTCATAATGGCAATTTCAGTCTACCATACATGAAAATAAGGTATAATAAATTAAAAATTATTAAAAAAAAAAAAATAGCGTAACTACGTTTATTAATCTTTGCAATTTTGGACTCGTAAATTTCGTTTCCAATTAATTACTATATCACATCCAATAATCATCCCAATACAGAATTTTACACGATTTTAAACTATTATAAATTATTATAATTAAAATGTAAAAAAAAAAATGAAAAAATTCTTGTAAAAAATCATTATTCATCAGAAAAATTTTATTTCTTCAGACAATAATGTCCTTAATATTACTTATTTACAAAAGCAATTAAAAGCTTTTCTAATTAAAAAATGTCATAGTTTTATTGGATTATTTATTTTTCAATTTAGAGCAGTTTTCCAGTTAAATAGTACAAATTTGAAAAAAAAGGTGTTTCACAATCTCCAATGACTCCTACTTTTAACAAAAAAAAAATCCATAAACCAGAAGGTTCTGTGCGAAATTTAATGAAATTAAGTGTGTGTGTGTGGGGGGGGGGGGGGGGTAAAACATTTAAAAAAACATATTTTTACTAATATTTTCTAAAAAGAAACATTTAAGAAATAATTTCATTTATTTGTAAATAAGTTCTGAAAATTTCATTAAAATCGGACAATTTCATTGATTTGTAGAAGAATTTTCAAATGAATGTGTTTTCAACAGAAAAAAAGCGCAAAAATAAATCAATGTTAAACTTTGTAGAAGACGATGACGTAAACAAAACAAGAATTCTAACCAAAATTTCGAACGTGTTAGAAAGGATTTAAAAAATTTTTAAATAATTAAAAATTATTTGATCTTTCCTCTTAATAATAATTTTAATATTTTGACTATAAAACTTTATTTTCGTTAAGTTTGTGGCGTTTTGCATTACGCTATGCTGTTTTTCTCGTGAAAAAGTGGAGGTACCTAGGAGAGTAAAGAGAAAGACGAACCCGTTCTGGGGGGGGGGGGCAAAGACAGAAGCAAGAGAAGGATGGGAATACCGGTGTGATGACAGTTGCAAAGGTAGAGAGAAAAGAAAATACAGGGTGATGTAGAAAGAACTAGAGTCAAGTGGTTAAGAGATGGGTATTGACATTACATTTAAATTCCTGGAGATTGTAGCCATAGGGAAAGCAAAAATATGAAAGAGAGTTCCACAGGCGGGAAGTGCGAGAAAAGAAGCTGTTGGAGTAGAATTGATGTCTGCATTTGGTTGATCGAACTGTGAATGGGTGGGACCTTGTTGCCAGTCTGGTTGCTCGAGTAAATTCCTGTGCCAGGGGCGCCGGTGACTAAAATTCATCGGAGCAGAAGCCCTGAAAATATCTATAGAACAGACAGAGGGAAACCATATCCCGTCGGAGAGAAAGTGGCTGGAGTCGAGCCGCCAAGTCGGTACCTATCACATTACAGATTATCCTTTGGAGCCTGTCGAGAACACTGAGATGAACAGCGGGAGCGCCTGACTATATATGGCAACAGTATTCCATGCAGGGACGGATCGTTGATTTGTATATGTGAAGGATGGATTTAGGCGGAAAAAACATCCTGGCCCGACACAGTGACCCAACATTCCTAGCAGTGGATTTAGCTATTGACTCAATGTAATGGTTCCACTTGAGATCGGAAAAGAGGGTAAAGCTGAGGAGGCGAAGTATATTACTCTCAGGGTGACTCGCTTGGTCCATGCTTATGGGAGGCAGGAGAGGTTCCTTGTGATGATTGACAGACAGCAGATTCGTCTTAGACGCATTGAAATTTACAAGCCACTTCTTTCTCCATTCCGCTAGTGAGCGTAGACCCCTCTCAAGATCAGCAGCGAGGTTGTGTTTGTCCGCCTCGCCAAATTTCTTACTGAAGCGGGAGTAAATTGTGGTGTCATCTGCGTAGATGCCTACTTGGGACTTGATCTCGTCTGGGTGGTCATTTATGAAAATAAGAAAGATCGTCGGGTCTAGGATAGAGCCCTGAGGAACACCAGCGTTTGTACAGTAGAATGTGGAGGCATGCCCATTCAAGACGACTTTCATTATGCGGTTAGATAGGAAATATTTAATCAGATCAAGCAAGTATCCGGTGATACCAATGCCCACGTAGCTTGCGTAGAAGGCCAGCGTGACAAACCCTATCAAAAACCTTGGAGATGTCCAGGGCAACAGCACGAGCCTTGCCGGACTTATCAAGGGACTTGTATATGTACGCCGTTATGGTCGTTAGCATATCAGCCGTGAACCTAACGAAGCGGAAGCCGTACTGCTTGTCTGAGAATAGTTTATGGGCAGTAAGATGTTGGACTATTTCAGCATTAATAATGGCCTCGAACACTTTCTCGAAAAACGGTAGGAGGCTGATAGGGCGATAATTTGATGGGCCCGAGGGTTCCTATGATTTCTTAAATACAGGAACTACAGAAGAAGACTTCCAGCATGCAGGAAAACAGGAAGCAGAAAGGCAGTAATTATAGAGTTTAGATAGGACAGAGGATAGTTCAAGGACCATGACTGGGATTCCATCACCTCCGCTTGCCTTGTGGGGGGTCAAGTTTTGATATTATCTTAGATACCAGTGACGAGGAAAGGTAAACATCATTCAGTAAAGCCTTAGTTCTAATAGGGAAGTCGAGTGTGGGTACTCCAGACGAGACAAATGTGGAATTGGATGAGAATCTGCGAGCAAAGCACTCAGCCTTGTCCGCTGATGCTGTGAGGACCTCAAATTCATTGGTTAAGGGAGGGATAGAGAATTTGCTGTTATTCAGCACACGTTTGCACAGCCGCCAATAGTCCTTGAAGCCGAACTTGCGGTCAGCTATACGCTGTCTCATTCTCTCAGCAAACAACCGCCTGGCGTCATTCAGGATCCTCTTGCACTCATTACAAGCAGAAGTAAATACGCGCCTATTGTGATCAGATGCATGTCTCCGAAATAGTCGGAAGTAGTGGCTCCTGGGGAAAATGGCGGCCGAACAGGCAGGAGAGAGCCAGGGGGAGGAATGAGATTGAAGACGAAACTTCCTGGTTAGTATGAAGGCATCAATGCCAGCTTTCACCCAGGAAGAAATCTCAGAGGCGCAGTCATCAACTGGGAGGTCGAATACTTTTCCTCAAGGGACGTCGCATAAGAAATCGCGAAAGGCATCCCAGTCAGCTCTTTAATAGCAGTAGGAGATCCTGAAGGTAGGAGGCTCATGGGGAAAGTGAGAGTAGTGCGAAATATTGAGAAAGACAACACAGTGTTCGGAGTTGCCGAGAGGGCAAAGCTGCGAGCCTTGGCAGGAGTTAGGTACAGAGGTGAAGCATAGATCTAGTAGAGAGGCGTGTCCTGAGGGGATACTGGGAAAGTATGTGGGGAAATCCACCATTTGCGTAAGTGATTGAGAAATGGCAAAGTTCATGACGTGGATGCCAGCTGAATCAGTAACAGTCTTTTAGCAATTCAACATGATGGACGTCAAGATCTTCGAACACAAATTTGTGAGCGAATGGGTGGGAGGAAGTAGCCTTATCTATATTCAGAAATGCTATCTAACAGGAAGCAGTCAGGAGAGGAGATGGAACGGTAGAGGAAGAAAAGGTAGCTAACCGAACTGAGAAGTGTCAGGCGGAGACACATATATGGGTAGTCAGAAAATTCGAGAGATGTCACCCTAGCTATAGGGAGGTGTTCACTAACGTAGACTCCCAACCCATGTATATGGACGGTGGAATTCTTCCTTAAGAGGGAAAGATAGCCAGGGATCGAGAAGTCAGAGGAGGGAATTGAAGGGTTGAGTTTAGTCTCACAGAGATCTAGGATGTCAGAGAACTTTTCGTGGAGGAAAGATTCTACACTGCAAAAGTTAGTACGAATGTCCCGGATGTTAGTAAAAGAAATATGAAGAGACTTTGGTGATTTAAGTTTGACTGGTTTAGATTTTTTTGAGAAATGTTTATTCATATTAAGGTTTGTTGGTAAGGAGAGACCTCGAGTAGAGAAGGCAGGCGATCATAAACTACGATATGCGTTGGAAGGGAAATTGGCGTGGGCTGCAGCAAAGTGTGGCCTCGGGGTTGCCCACTGAAAGCGCTTGCAGGGACACCTAGCCATGCGTGACATGGCACTACAAGAACCCCGATATGATGCAACTGTTGAATAGAGCAGCCGCTCTTGACGCTATGCAAGGGTTAAGACTCCTAAGTACCAGTCGGAAGCTGTAGTCAGAAAACCGCCAACCCGGTACCCTCACAATGAAGAGACATTGCCACCGACCACGCACGTCACAGTAAAATCACGGTAGCACCAATACTGAGGTCTGAGGAGAGAAAAGAGAAAGCCGGAAACCATTTCCTAAACAGGGAACAAGGGATGACCCTCTTCACATCTTCAATAGACGTGGGAGGAGTGTAAACCGGGCGATAGTTTAGTCTATATTCTCCAATTGAAAAAAAAAAAAAAGAAAAGAGTAAAAAGATTAGGAAAGAGAAAGCCGGGAACCACATCCTAAACAGGGAACAAGGAATGATCCTCTACGCCTGTCCAATAGAGGTGGGAGGAGTATGAACCGGTCGATAGAAGGATCTATCTTCTCCAATTAAAAAAAAGAATAGAATGAAGGATTACTAAGTTTTAACTTAGTTAAAGTCCAACAGCCACAGATGTAAAAACGAATAAGCCTGTGCGGATTAAGATGAAGATTAGGATTAAAGAAGTTATAAAGGATTAAAGAAGCTTATAAAGGGTTAAAGAAGCTTATAAAGGATTAAAGAAAGCTTATAAAGGGTTAAAGAAGCTTATAAAGGATTAAAGAAGCTTATAAAGGGTTAAAGAAGCTTATAAAGGATTAAAGAAGCTTATAAAGGGTTAAAGAAGCTTATAAAGGATTAAAGAAGCTTATAAAGGGTTTGTTTATTTCGTTTTGATTGAGGAGCACACACCATCAATCACAAATATGCGGATATACAAACAGGATTATTTGACACATAAATATATAGGCAGTAGCGATTCTACGGTGGTGTAAAAAAGGCCAAGTCCCCCTATTTTGGCTGGCCTCTCGGTTGACACCTCCACTTTTATAAGCTTCAAAAATTTATGAAACTGATCAGTGTGTGATTTTGGTAAATTTTGATTTTCAGCACTTTTACACTCTGCGTTTTCATTTAGCTTTTTAAGGATGCATACAGGCCGAGTTCGAATTCCAGCCGAATTCATTGCATTCACTTACGCGCAAATACCCTTGGGAAAGGTATTAATCCGTCTATTCCTTCCAGTTATGGGTTAAATAACAGGACAGATTGGGTTCTATAGCCTTGGCTGGCAACCGGTCTACCGCAGAAAGCAATGGCAACCTACTGCGGGATAATCTTCTGCCCAGTCAGTCATGTCTCTTTCGAGATATGATCGCCCAAGCGTGTATCACGTATGGCACTTAACTGACAGAGACCAGTTTGAAAGAAAAACAAACAAACAAACAAAAATAACAACCAAATAGATAGAAACAGACATGTGGTTAGAGAGAGAAAGAGACTTAATAGCCATATTTCCATATCTGAAAGATGATGTTAATTAGAAATAATGTCCCCAACTTGATATGTAGATACATAGGCAGTCAGTGATTTATAGCCGATTGAAAGAATTGGTCAGTAATTATGTTGCTTGAGTTTGCCCCCACTACTCCGAAAAATATCGTCCCCTCGGTGTCCCCACCGTTTTCAGAGTTCCATAATTTCTACTGAATATGGGTACCGCCACTCATTTTCTATAACTACGTTTTAAATGAATTTTAATAAATAAAAAAGCTTTACTTCAAGCTTTTAATTTAGCTTTAATTGAAAGCTAAAAGATTAAATTTACTATTTCCAGTAAGCAAAATATACTGGTGTATTTCAAACAGAAATTATATTGGCTAGAATCTAAAATTTTAAGATTTTTTAAAAAATTTCTATTTTTCGGACATTTTTTCAGCGATCGACACAATTTAAACAAAAGTTATTTCTTGGGTTTAAAATTCTTGCAGAAATAAAATATACATCGCTGACGCGTTATTTTAGTATAATTAGCAAATTGAACGTTACATTTATCTGATTTGAAACAAATACTACTTGCTTACTCCTTTAAATGTAGTATAAAAGCGTTTCTTAATCACGGTCGTCCTGTTAACGGAAATGTCAATTGATTAGTGACAGCTAGACGGGTAAAAAAAAGCTAAGTATGGTTAACCAGAATTGCCATAAATTTATGTAACCTAAGTGAATGTTTCGTTTTTGGTTTTTAACTACATAGTAAAATTAAAAACATAACATAATATTTTCAGCAATTATCTATTATTTTATAGAATTTTGCTTTTAAAGATGCTTTCTGAAAAATAAAAATATAAAATAATATGAAAGATTCTTTTAAAATTTAATAACTGAGAGAATGAAATGAAATTATATAACATGGTAGAGGCAACTCGATAATTTATGAAATGTCACTTTTGCCTTACCATAAGAAATGAAAAAAAAAACAGAGATCTGCACACAAAAAATGTTTTAATTATTTTAAAAATCTTGGTGCAGATTTGTGTTAAACTTTTCCATTTTCGATTAGTTAATAGTCTCCACTTTTTAACTTAATAACCTAATGGGCACAGATTCGCAGAAATTTTAAAAGATTAAAAATGAAAACAATTCTTGTAAAAGTTCATTGTTCATCGAATTTTTTTTTTCTCTTCAGACTATGAAATCCTTAATATATATTATTTATAAAAGCAATTAAAATTGTATCTGAATAAAAAATGGCATAGTTTCATTACACTTTTGTTTTTCACTATTTGAAGCAAATTTTCTGAAAACGATCAACTGTTTGAAAAAAAACATTGGTAAACTTACATTCCCTAATGGTTCCTGCATTTGACTAATAAAACAAATTTTCGTGACGGTAATCAATTTCTAGAAATTTCTGTAAATTAATTGGTGGCGAATAACATATGTAATTTTTTACGAAGATTTTATAAAATAATGATTTCAAAAATAATTTCGCTCATTTGTGAATATGTCCTAAAAGTTTAATCAAAATACAACCATTGTTTGATTTTTGCAAGAATTTCCAAATGAATGTGTTTTCACAGGCAGATAAATAAGCTGAGTAATATTCAGTCAGTTAAGTGCCATACGTGATACACGCTTGGGCGATCATGTCTTGAAAGAGATATGACTGACTGGGCAGAATATTATCCCGCAGTAGGTTACCATTGCTTTCTGCGGTAGACTGATTGCCGACCAAGGCTATAGAACCCAATCTGTCCTGTTATTTGACTCCTAGCTAGAGATGGGGGAGATATGTATTATATTATTAAGTATTAATTAGTGGGGGATCAGTTTATTACTTCATAACAATAGAAAACCGATCCCACACTTTATGCTCAGTAGAAGCCTTAATCATGTTTTAAACTATTATATTAATTCAGTCAGTTAAGTGCCATACGTGATACACGCTTGGGCGATCATGTCTCGAAAGTGACATGACTGACTGGGCAGAAGATTATCCCGCAGTAGGTTGCCATTGCTTTCTGCGGTAGACTGGTTGCCGACTAAGGCTACAGAACCCAATCTGTCCTGTTATTTAACCCATAACTGGAGGGAAGAGACGGATTAATACCTTTCCCAAGGGTATTTGCGCGTAATTGAATGCAAGGAATACGACTGGAATTCGAACTTGGATTCGCGATTTCTGGTTCCGAGCCGATATCCACTGCACCACGACGCACATCCGTAATATTTCTCTTGTAAAAATCTGGTCACACACTGAAGAAAAAATAAAAATGATTTTTAATCAAAATTTGACGAAAACAAAAAGAGTTTAATCAAAATTTCGAACGTGTTAGAAAGAATTAAAAAATAATAAAATAATAAGGAATAGTTTAACCTTTGACCCTATGCTGTTTTTTCAGCAACTGAGTGGAGGTACCTACATAAATACAAGGATGGACTGAAAAGTTCATAGACTGATTGTGAAAGAGCTGTGAAATCCTGCGTGCATTAATTCCAACTGTTAATGTTGATAGCTGTGTTGTGTTGCTTGGTTTTGTATAATGAGAAGATAATACAAACTTGAATTAATGACGTTTATTTTTTTATATAAAACTTTAGGTTTTTACATCAAGTTAACAACCGTTAATTTTTGTGTGGATACAGGAGCAGACTTGCTGAATTCTCTTCACTCTGGGAGGATAGTAGTAAACGCGCCTATACCTTCTGGACGCAAGTTGTCAACTGACAGCGTCTTCCTCTTTTTCAAATCTCTCCACCAAACTACTGTCCTTCACTCCTACTTCTTACTGCTACTCCTACCAAAAAGAAACCGTTAACTTGTTTCACGGTTTTGCCGCCCAATTTTAAATTCTTGGCGTCGGTGTGTCTACCTTTTTCTATTTTAGCACACTCGCCATTTTATAATCCATAACAGAAGTTCCCCCTTTAGAACGGAGTGTACTAATAATAATAGTACTCGTTATATTTCTTCCAGGAAACTTTTCGACCTGAACGAGATTTTGTATTTATCATGGGAGAATCTTCTTTTTTATTTCTTGTATTTATTTCTTGTTCTGAATCACTAAGCGCTTTGTTTTTATTCATCTTTTCTTCTACTTGCTTCTCTACTATTTGTTTTTGTACTTCTATATATGGTTTCAATCTGTCCACAGAAACTTGAGTATCCATATCATTATTTATCTTAACCAGAAAATATTTAGGCGTTCGCTGAAAGACTGTGTAGGGACCTGAATAGGGTGCCTCCAGTGGTCTTCGAACACGATCCACTCTAATCCAAACTTTATCACCAGTTTGAAGTTTTTCTGGGACATAAGATTTTGCGGACTTATTAACTCTTTTGATGAAGTCTCTCATATCAATTTGTGACATGGTTTTATGTAAATCTCTTGTGAAATTTTGAGTTATAGCCTCCTCGCTGTGGTAGCAAAGATTGTGTGCCTGTAACAGCATAAAAAGGAGAAATATCAGAGCTATTGGGCATACTGCGAATCCCAAGAAGTACTATTGGAAGAGCTGAGAGCCAGGACTCTTTTCGTGCTATAATAGCAGTTTTAATGGTCCTGTGCATTCTCTCAATCATACCATTACACTGAGGATAAGCTGTCGTACGTAGTCTATAAAAACCAATTATTTTCGCTACTTCACTAAACAACTCACTTTCAAATTGTCGGCCTCTGTCGGTTATAACATGCAGCGGGACACCCCAACGTGTGACCCTCGTGTGACCCACGTATTTATAAAGGCCTCAGCTACACTAGCTGCAGTGATTTCGCTGATGGGTTGTGCTTCTACCCAACAAGTTGTGCAGTCAATACATATGAGGATATATCTATATGAGCTGATGTAACTGCTATTTGGGCTTTTTGCTGGTGGGAGTGGTCCTACTATATCTATGTGTACTGTGGAAATCTAGCTGATGGTATTTCTAATGTCTGTATAGATGATTTTGTATGCTTGTAGACTTTTGCATGTTGGCAGGCTATGCATGATGCACAAAATTCTTTGATTGATTTATCCATGTTTGGCCAGTAATATCTAGCTTTAATCATCTTAATGGATTTAATGCCAGGGTGATTTATGGAATGGATACTATAGAATATGGACTCACGCAAGTGCAGGTAAATCACACGCATCTATTTGTACAGCAAGAGTTGGTCGGGATAGACAATCAACAACTATATTCTGACTACCTTTTACATGTTCAATATCTGAAATAAATTCTGTCAGGATAGCTAATTGTCGTTGTTGTCTGTCTGATTTAGCGGGGTTTAAACTATAAAATGCACCACACAATGGCTTATGGTCAATTAAAAGTAGCACTTGGCGACCTTCTATTAGGTGACGGAAGTACAGCACTGACAAGCTGCTAGTAGTTCGCGATCGAATGTAGAATATCTCATTTGTGTTTGTGTTAATTATTTAGAGAAAAATCCGATCGGTATTGGATTTCCTTCTACCATTTGGTGCAATGCCGCACCGACAGCATAATTACTACTGTCAGTGATTAATTGATATTTTGTACAGTTAGGTTCAGGGTGAGCTAATGAGGATGTATCATTAGGTTCCTTAATTATAGAATTGAAAGATTGTCGTTCAGATTCATCTAATGTGAACGAGCCTTTAGGGGATAACCTCATTCTCTCAGATAGGAGTAAGACTATCTCTGAAAATTTTGGTATTAATTTTCTATAAAATCTACCATTCCAAGAAATCTGGTTAGCCTTTTTGCGTCCTTAGGGTAAGGAAAAGATTTTAATTCTTCTATTTTACTAGTTGTAGGTTTAATGCCATCTGCGCTAATATGAAAGCCTAAGAAATCTAGTGAAGTCACATTGAAAACATATTTTGTGGCTGAAATTTTTAAATTGTGTTCATTTAAAACATTAAAAACAGTTTCAATGTCTTTTTTATGAGAAGTCTCATCATTGCTGAAAATTAAAATGTCATCAATATATATAAAAACACAATCAATGTCTTCAAAAATTTTGTCCATATACCGTTGAAATGTAGCTGACGCGTTTTTTAATCCAAACGGCATATAATTATATTCATAAAAACAAAATGGAGTGGTGAGAGCAGTTTTTGCTACATCGTCCGGATGCATTATAATTTGATAGTAGGCTGAAATCAAATCGATTTTGGAGAATCGTTGTTTGTTCGCAAGTTTTGCTGAAAAAGAATTTATATTTGGTATAGGATACCTGTCCCTCTTGGTTATGCTATTGAAAGAACGATAGTCTCCACAGCTTCTAAATTCTCCGCTTTGTTTAGATATTATATGTAGTGGGCTAGACCACTCGCTTTTGGAAAGGGAGATCACTCCGTCTTTTTGTAGGGTTTTAAATTCGCTACGCGCTGCTTCCAGTTTTTCTACATTAAGCCGCCTGGGTTTTGCAAATACTGGTGTATAGCTTCCCGTGTCAATTCTGTGGTAGACATCAGTACGGTTAGACATCCGATTGATTTTTACCCAGGATTGAAACCCGACCGAATTTGCGTCAGTCGGCGATTTTACCTCTGACTACCGATCAAAAAATTACAAACCACCCTGGTACGATTAGTAAATTGTCGCCGTTTTATATTTTTTCATTTCGCTCATGTGCGTTGTTTGTATTTGATTTTATCGACTGCATAGTATAGTAAGGTCAGTTGGGCACCAACTGCGCGAAAAAGATCACCATGCCGAAATTCACTCCTCCAGAAGTTTGGAAAATACATGCTGTACAGCTTGGCATGCGAGCGGGAAATACTGATACGAATCATCCTGGGTATGACGGTAAACTGCATCCAGCAGTAAGGCATCTGATTCAGAGATTGTGAGGAGCATGGAACCACATCTTAATTGCTGTTGTTCCCAAGTCTATCCTGAACCGGAGTGGTAGACCTGTTAGGGTCCCAGCTATGGGTAAATAGTTAACCCCTAAATTGGGGTCAAAACACTATGAAAGTATAAAAATACACTTTTAGATAGATAGACAGATAGATAGATAGATAGATAGATAGATAGATAGACTTTTATAGAAAAATGTACATTTTTAAAATGAAAAATATTACCAACAATACATTTTTGAAGAAAAAAAAGTATTACCATTACACATTTTTTAAGAAAAAATTTGCCATAATACATTTTTGAAGGAAAAAATTATTACCAGCAATACATTTTTGAATACAAACTAATAGACATTTTCAGTTTTCTAAAATAAAATTAAAAACAAATCTGACTAAATCAACCTTCTTACTATAACCGAACATTAAAAAAATATCTTTAACCTCTACCTTTTTGGCGTTAAATAACCCCAGAGATTGATATGCCGTTAAACAAAACTCAAACTGAAACTACTGATACGAAGTGTTTGGGTGCCAATTTGGGGATAGTGCATAGGATTCGAGAAGAGTTGGATGAGTCTAATGGTGATTACGAAGATATGGCAGCTCGAAAAATTCATTCTGATCGTTCTGATAATTTGTTGGTGAAGGCCTCAGACTCAACACGGAGGCCTTGAGAAAGTAGTTTTGAACTGGGTCAAGAGGGTGGCTGCTGGAAGACCCTATGTCTGGCAACAAGATTCTGTATCATGCCACACAAGCAAGAGAACCTAGGCGTGGCTATCAGACAATTTCTGCGACCACATCACTCCTTACATTTAGCCAACTTCCCAGACTGTAACCCCTTTGATTATTATGCGTCGGGCGCTGTTGAGTGAAAGACCAACAAAACTCTTTGTAACTCCTATGATGAACTGAAGGTAATATTTATGGCAGCATTCACCAATTTAAACAAGGAGACCACCCAGAAGAGATACAGGAGATTCCAAAGTCATCTAGAGGTTGTGGTTGAAGCCAGTGGCTATTTAATTGAATAAACTTACTCTTTACAGTGTTCGCTCGCTTTTCGCATTTCATGTGTTCCGAGAACCTCCGCAAAATGCGAAAAACCGCGATGTACGGGCGCAATATTTATTTCATTATTTAGGTATATTTTAAGCTTATATATGCTAATAGTAACCAACCCATGCTAATATTAACCAAACTGCTGTCTTTATTACAATTCCCCGTACTCTTATATAGTACTAGCAGTATAGCCCGGCGTTGCTCGGGTGTAATGAAAACTTTTATATATATATTATCAATTTTCTGCACTATTGTAAGAACTGCAACCTTGAAACTTTTGAATATCGTTTCTTATGTCTTTGCTTATGCGTGTATCAAAATTGATTAAAATTAGACCACTTCTTCTATAACCCGAATTTTCGATTATCGATTTTCGATATTTATCGGGGATACCTCGACACAAAACCTAGCTAAGAACACTCGCAGACGTTTATAGTACAACTGTGTAAATTTTCAAGAAAATCGGTTCAGCCATTTCGGAGTCTATAGGTAACAGATACGCACACACAGACACACACACACACACACACACACACACACACACACACACAGACACACACACAGAGACAAAGTTCCATTTATAGATCAGTTTGGATATCCGGTATAAAGACTTTCGTATTTATGAAAATATCAGTTTACAGTACAGTAGTAAATGTTGCACATGTCCAGGCACACTCGTAAAGTGCTGTAAGCACAGATATTGCCCAATTGTTAAAAAAGGTAAGTGACGTAACCTTAAGTATTTGAGAAGTGTGAAAAAAACAAATAAATTACAAAAACTTCTTTTGCTACGTAAAAAATTTAGTAAGATTAATAAACAGCTAAACATAACAGCGACTCGTATACAGTTTCTCGTAGACAGAGACCATGCGCGAAGACGAGACCCATTGTGTTCGCCAGCCGAAGAACTACTTTCAGTGCGTATGTTTTCTTTTTGTAAAATGATGCAATATGCTTTGTGTAATTTTTTCTTTTTTCTTTTTTTTCTTTTTTTACTGTTTTTAACTTTTTTTAGCCTTTTCTGGCGATGAAATACCCTATTTTTACTATTAAAATAACGAATTTTTTTTACTATTA